>JAODUP010000210.1:335000-627500 GCA_025642065.1 Paralvinella palmiformis | reverse complement strand
TGAAATAATAATTTAAACAAATCAGCAGACATATTACAATTTGTATTTCATGAATTTATTGAACGATTTGAATTGTTTAGTTGAAATGTATAGAAAATCTTAATATTATCGAACGCAGCTCTTACAATAAATTAAACTCACTACAGCTTAATTCCTTAATTTCCTTATTGTTTACAATCTGAACGGTTCATCTTAATCATAGAGCTCATTAGTTAAATGACAGATAACAGAAAACACATATGAGAAAGTTCTATATTAAACAACGGGAAAACATACATATATTACACGCACGTTCTCTCTCGCGCACGCACACACGCACACACGCACGCACACACACACACATATATATATATATATATATATATATATATATATATTTTTCACCATCATTTGTCACATTACCTGTGTCTACCTGTGTCTACCTGTGTCTACCTGTGTCTCTATCGGGTGCCTGTAGGACTGATCACACGCTCTTACTTTCTATACAGTAATCTATGCATTTATTATGTTTATGATAAATAATTATTGATTTAATAATATAAGATTAAATTGATATAACATAAATTAGTGAGAAGTTGTTGCCATCAGTCCTCAGCTGAGTTTTGTATACGTGAGTATTATGACGTAGATAACATCATGTTAGATGTTATTGGCAAATAATGGGTTTTGAAGGTAAAGCATTATATAGTATTGATGTCCAGTGACTAACACTAATCACGCACTCACTCGCACATTCATTCACTCACCCACCCACTCATTCACTCATCGCTCGCTCGCTCACTTAGGCACGCTACCACCTTGTTCCATCCAGGAAGAATTCCCAGGCTGTCGCTTATTCTGCATAGCCTCTATGTTGGAGTGGTTGAGAAACCTCCTCCCCCACCACTCACAGGGGAGCAGTACGGAAAGATGGAGCCGAAATACCCTGATGGTCACTGCCAGAGTGTTTTACGTCCTCAGGGTTTTTTTAACGTCCCCTTTATTTTAAATAATTCAGTGGAGACTGCAGCGCCATTTAACGTGGTCAGCCACCCACTATGTAGTGAGCCGAGAAATTAATCCCTGGAAAAGTTTCGACCTCTTACCGGTGTTTGAACCTGCGACCATTGGCACCAAGTGCCGGGTGCTTAACCACTAGGCCACCGGAGCTCACTACTGGGTATATAGGTTTTGTTGTTCGGGGAGAATCCCCAGGCTGTCGCTTAATCAGCACAACCTCTATGTTGGAGTGGTTGAGGAACCTCCTCCCCACCACTCACAGGGGAGCAGTACGGAAAGATGGAGCCGAAATACCCTGAGGGTGGTCACTGCCAGAGTGTTTTACGTCCTCAGGGGGTTTTTAACGTCCCCCTTTATTTTATATAATTGAGTGGAGACGGCAGCGCCATTTAACGTGGTCAGCCACCCACGATGTAGTGAGCCGAGAAATTAATCCCTGGAAAAGTTTCGACCTCTTACGGGGTTCGAACCTGCGACCGTGGGCACCAAGTGCCGAGTGCTTAACCGCTAGGACACCGGAGCTCACTGCTGGGTATATAGACTGGTGTCTAACTATATATATAAAACGTTCTCCGCCCGGTGGCAGCACTGTTGGCCACTTGTAGCACATAACGTCTGAGAGCTTTAGTACAGGAGCATGATATGATGATGGTATGTCGTCTATATACAAATGGATGCAAATAATTGCAAGCAGATATTGATTAAAAGGATTACTAGATGGCTAGGTTGTGATGTGAATTTGTTTTAAATATCTTAATAATTTTTGGAGAATATATATATTATATATATATATATATATATATATATATATATATATATATATATATAATAGGGAAGATGAGTGAACAAGTGACTGAGTTAAGTGACTGAGTGAGCCATTGAGTGAGTCATCGAGTGAGTGAGTAATCGAGCTAGCGAGTCATTGAGTGAGTGAGTAAGCCATTGAGTGAGCGAGCGAGTGGGTGAGGAGCGAGAGATTCATCCAACCTTGCCTAACTCGGAAATTACGCTATCCAGGTTGAAGTTTCAGGAAAATCGTCTTATCCAGGCTACGACGGGATAAAATGCGGTAATAAAATATAATCCCGGATACGATGACGAGAGTAATCCGAGAAAATGATAACTCGCTTAGCCTTCATCGGGTAGCGTGACTCGCTGACTTAATCAACATTGAGTCAGTAAGTTGGCCCGGAGTGGTGACGTCTATGCTTAATAATAGATTCGTTTGGATGGTAGTAATTAACACCGGACTGCGTTGGTCTGGTGACCAAAACAGACCATCGTCGTTCAATAACAAAGACCGTTTTTGTCAAGATTCTCATCAAAGGTCTCCCGAGAATTGCAGCAGAAAACGGGACGTTAATATACCATCAGATGACTACCAATGTTAGGGATGGGAAGGGAATAGTATTGGATAATGAGGCTTTGGTATCAATATTTCCACGTTATATTTTTTCGGAAGTTACTTAGACATTATTCAGCCATTTAAGTAGACACATATATACTTACCCTGATCAATTAATTGTTTACCAGGTAAGAAGCCTGATGACGGATATTTTAATCTAATTTATTTGATGAATAAATTGAAACTTTTACCTGATTTTATTCAGTAAAGTTAGAATTCCATAAATACGACATGAGGTAATTTGAGGACCACTGTTTATAGTGAGAGAGGGGGGTCAGAAAGAGGTGGGGGTGAAAGAGGGAAAGAGAGAGGAAGAGAGGGGTGAGGAGAGAGAGTGAGGGAGAGAGAAGGAGAGAGAGATGGATGAGAATGTTTTAAGGCAGCAGTTTATACCGGAGGAGGAAGATGCACTTTTGATTACAAAACTTCCCGCATAATTGCTCAAATTGAACAAGACCACAAAAGAAATCATCGCTGGTGAGTTCTCAGGATCATACTGAAAAAGGTCCGGGACCAGGGATCCTGCCATAATAAGAATTACTAGTGGATGGGCAGAGATTTCAGTAATATCTTAGACTGAGCAGAGGGCAGATGGCACAAGTTTTTCATCGGCGGAGGAGGACCTGATGATGCTGCTGATGATGATGATTGGTGTTTTACGGCCATTTTTTGTGCACATGGTAGGCTGTACATGGTAAAAGCAGTATCTGGCAAGGAAAGTTATTGATCGAAGGCAAATATCGTGTGTTTGAAGTAAGCATTGGCGAAGTCACAAAAGTAATACAGGACATGTTTATTTAATTTATTTATTAGAATAATCGGACCTTAAACAACAGAAGCTCAGGAAAAGACCCTGTATTACGTCACACTTGGGAATTCCCTGCCCAAATGCCCTATCCGCATTCCGTGCCTGGGGAGTATTAGCTTAACACAATTATTAATTTATTTTATTATTTTGTCTCCATGAGTAAGTGACTAGTCTGGGAGCTGTTTACATCTGGGACATACGACCGTTTATTCTTCTCTGCACAAAACTATGGTCAATAGGTCGAGTCCTCTTAATCGGCTCAACTCTATAAAGCATACTGATCTAATACACTGAGTCGATATTTTCGGTGATTGATCACCTGTCACTGATAAGAGATAATTATGTGTAAAATCTCATATAAGCTCAAATATAGTCTAGGGTTTTTCTTTCTTCGGGTTACCCATAACTCGATATATAGTGAAATTATGGATACAGGCGGTGACGTTTCATCTTCATGGCAGATGTATCATCCGAAGTTAAAATCTTCTTCATGTTCCGCTTCATTACACATGGGTTTGCAGTTTGGGAAAGGAAATCTCGTCATAATTTGTTATGAATCATCCACGCATCTATATGGCCTCACACACAATATATATATATATATATATATATATATATATATATATATATATATATATATATATATATATATATAAAACATCAACTGACATCAAGAAGGACATGTTTGTAAACTAAAAAATAATATATAAGGCAGACATTCCATCTAATTCTAGATGAATCACGGTTCATCCTCGCGGCTGGTCACACTTGGAACATATATCCGTTATTTCTAATGACTTTGTGTATCAGACAGAATGTCTTTATTGGGAGATGAAACATTCAACAAACACGGTTAATGCTGCAATTCAATCCGATGTTGGAAGTCAACGGCGCGCAGTACGATCAACATCCTCAACTAGGTGAGCTTTCGGGGTTACAAAATGCATCTAATTACCAATCAACCCTATTCCCAAACAACAATGCCATTTCGTGTTATCAACCCGACTTCGGTTTCGTCGTCAAATATAGTCTTAACGTACTCAGAAGATATCTTAATAATATAAGGAAACTATATATGTATCTGGAATACGGTCCACTAAAACACTGAATCTGTTTTTAACCAATAGACACCCCCTGTAACCATTTTGCAGCCATTATCTTCTCTGAACCAGATCCAAATAGTTCAACCGTCTTCTAGTCCTACAGTGGCTAGACCTAGCCAGTCTCTGATTGGCTAATTCAAACGTATCTCAGAAATATTTGGTATGAATAGTACTATTGGAACACCCACATATGATATATAATATATATATATATATATATATATATATATATATATATATATATATACGCGCACACGCACATGCACACACACACACACACACACACATATATATATATATATATATATATATATATGCCAAAACAATGACGCTTACCATGAATTGTCAAATTATATCGGGTGCATTAAAATTTTGAAAACGTACCCATTAATCCATCAACCACGGTCGGGTATTGGGTACGATTAGTTCTCATGCCATCTATCATGCCCAACAAATGGATCATTTATTTTAGTTTCGGGGCATGTGGCTGAAGGACTACCGACGACCCCCCCCCCCAACACACACACACACACACACACACACCCGTATGAAATGTCCTAAAACTAGGCAGTTTTGTTGCTGAACGAAAAGAAATAATCTTTTACAACTGATACGCCATCTGGCGGTAAACGATGTCGACAAAAAGAGGAAGACCAGTCACTGGGGAACTGCGCTATCTTTAAATCAATCTGATATTATTTTACTAACATGCCAAGCTTTCTAGTGTCACACATTTAATCATTGTGGTAAAGGTGAGAGCACGCAATGTATCATCGTCGTCAAGGGGAGAAAGAAGGACAACTTCTATATAACTTAATGAGCAGATAGTTAACTGAATATCATATAGAAAATATAATACGCAATAAGTCGTTGATATCTATATATATATATATATATATATATATATATATATATATATATATATATATATATATATATATGTACATACATACATATATAACCTGATATTCTACTGTTGGTGTGTTTTGATGATTTATAACAAATGTATCCGATATTGAAGATTTATTATAATATTATATTTATGATCATTCAATAATTAACCGTAATATAATAATAGAATCTATATTGGCGTTTACACCAAAGTTCGACCTCAAAGAAAATAATCGAACGCAGTAATAGCAAATCCGTCAAGTATATTACTGCCTGCGCCATCCGATTTCGATATGTCTTTGCTTACCCAACTATTAACATTTTTAAATTTCACATTATCATCAATTTAATATTATTAATTTAAAGGGGATTTTGTTATTGTTGTTGTTGGTTATTATTATTATTATTATTATTATTATTATTATTATTATTATTATTTATTTTCCGAAAAAGCATCGCAAACGCAACCTAAATTATGCTAAACATATTCAAGAAGCTTGTCCTCACATGGTAGCCGGTTGCTGTCTTCGCCTGAAGGCTAACTGCCCTTCGCTAACCTAGTGTCCTGTTTTGATCATCTGTTTTTGTCGAACAATTCGCGGAAAGTTCATCGGATTCACGCTCTGATTATTTGCTGGAAATTGTGCAATTTTCAGCACAATGAATATGACCCATCTTGAAAGCTGGAACTAATTCAGGTATACGTATATATATATATATATATATTGTTCGGTTTCACCTTAGTTTGGGTGTTGATGTCGTAAATTGCTTCAGTGACCTTAATAAACCCTGATAGGGTGTGGAAGGGTCAATTTTGTGTCGAATACAAATCTGTTTGTTAACGACACAAACAAGTACAATGTCATACGATTCTTTACAACTGTCAAAACAAAAGATAATTTATATATATAATTATATATATATATATATATATATATAGAGAGAGAGAGAGAGAGTGAGTGAGTGGGTGAGTGAGTGAGTGAGTGAGTGAGTGAGTTAGATAAATGAGTGAGTGAGTAAAGCTTTCAGATGAAACTACACGCATTGACACATTGATTGCGCAGAGAACCAGTTGACGAGCATCGGTTAATATTTTATGATACCTTAAACGATAATATGAGCAATAAATGAAAATCCATTCATTAATCCTTGATATTATATTTGACAACAATAAAAAATATTAAAAAGGAACTAAAACAAATAAAAGCTTATAAAAGACTTGAACTAATTGAGTTACACCGATCTTATCTATCTATCTATCTATCTATCTATATATCTATCTATATATATATATATATATATATATATATATATATATATATATATATATATATATATATATATAGGACAACAAGAAAGTACTTCCACTCAAGGCGTTATTATGACAATAAGTTGAACTGATGAGAGGGTGTTACCTCAAACAAACTTTGTACTTTTAAAACTCCGACGGTAGACGTGTTTATGGGTCATCCGCCCACTCATCTTATAGAAGAGTAGAACAATACCTGGACGCGGGGCGGGCTTCGCCGGGGGTATACCGCGCCGACGGCGGTTGAAATAAATCGCCAGAAATGAGTGTTCGCCTGTGAGAAATCGACGAGGCCCGCCCTCCACGCGGCCTCTAGCAGCGAATTGAAGTCGCCTATATTAAGCCGGAGCATCCGCGGAACTGAACACTTCCAGGTCGAGACTTCCGATCAGAAGACGGCACGAGCTCTCAGATAAGGTAAGTGAAGTGTCCGTGTTTTTATTTTATGACGCGTTTTCGTCCACCAGTTCGTATCGCGTAAACAGGACATCGTCATTGGGAATAATCGAATATTTTCATTGGTTGATTGTTATTGTTGCCGAGATGTCTAACGGAAACACCAAGATGTTACGCTTTTTGACGTATTATGTAGTTGTATTGAGGAACTCACGTACGCTAGTCTACGTTTATTGTAAGCCATTCGACATATCTTGGCCCGAATACTGTAAGGAACGCCTCGGGGGACGACTTCCCATGGAAACGCATCTCGCAAACACGCCGTGAGCCGGATTTGAGCCCGCCAGCTGGACGTTTGCGGTCTAGCGCTCTAACCGCGGTGCCATCCGTACGCCCCATTGGTGGTAGTGGTGGTGGTGGTGGTGTAAGCAAAAAGACCTTTGACGCTCTCGGTATTTTAAGTTCGAGCGCTGCGGTTCGATTTCCGATAGAAACCTTTAGTCAAAGGTCTCTTGATCAAGCCGCACGCCATCTGATAAGTCAGGACAGGCCTTTGCCAGCCAGGCGCCTGGTCGCATTCTTGCATTGTGAGGCTCATCATCTGGATGAATTCGGTCGCCGTAGCGGAGGCCACGCGTTAATGAGTTTGTCGATGTTTTGCTCGTGGTCTGTGAACTGGCGCAAAACATCAGTTGTGACGAAGTGTAATAATAATAATAATAATAATAATAATAATAATAGCTCGTCCGCAATAAGAACTCTTCAAATTGTTCACGTTTGATTGTCACAGGCACCCATACTGGATACGGAGACAAACCTGGACTCTTTGGTTGACATCTACCGGTTCTTCCTGTTTGTCAGAACCATCGACACTTATGACAACCTCCTAAAATCTCACTTATAAATCCCTTTGTTGTTCTCCTCCTTTGAGTTACTTTTCTCGCGTCTCCAATCTGTTGAGAAAATGTCCTCTTGGTTTATTGGTAAACAATATGCTTATTACTGACTGAATTATTTAAACTATGGTGCATATGCATAAGTTATTCTACTCCATACACCTGGCTCAATATGTTAGTATCCACCGGAAGATTCTACACATGACTTGATATATATATATATATATATATATATATATATATATATATATATATATATATAAAGGCTCTTTCAATTTAAAGATGTTGGCGTGCCTTGATTGTTGCGGCACTATCTCTATGTAGTAAAGTATTTTGCATCGTCCGACACCCCTCCCCCCAAAAAAAAGAAAAATATATCTTTCCCGTTTAGAAATTCTTGTTCACGCCCGGCTGGATTGTGCACATATTTAGACCATATCGAAACGGCAATACGACGATACGTTCTTCGGTATTTATAAATGTCGCCAGATGATCCCATCCTGGTAACGTATTTCAATTCATTGAGAAGATCCCGATAATCAAATTCCACAAATTGGCTGACCTTTCTAGACAACGGAAAGGCACGATTGGTCGTGATCGGTTTCAGAACAGAACCTTATTGGCGCTAATCTCCCGGTTCATTCGCGGAAAAAAGCGTTCCGTTGCCGATAGTTCAGATCAGTAGAAAATAGCTATACCATCTTGGTTCTGTTTCCGATCGCGCTGCAACCAGCCATCTCCGGCTTCGGTTGTTTGATATTTGACGTTTCATTTGGGGCACGGTGCAAGTATTTATGGGCGCCTTCGTGGTCTAGTTGGTAGGACGTTGGACCACTGATCGCTACCACCTGAGCTCGAATCTCGGCATGGGCATATCTGACGGGCGTTTCATCTTCGACTTCGCTTCATTACCTTTGGAGGTTGTTCGGCCCATTTAGCCTACCATGTGCACAAAAGTGGCCGTAAAACACCAATCATCATCATCATCATCATCATCCATCACGGTGCAGAGAGCTGATTCTACCTACGTATACCAGCCACTTTACCTGTATTTGTCTATCGATTTAAGTAATCGACCATCGATGAATTTTGATGGAAAACATTACTGTAAAACGGGACTGATGTTGACAGTGCCGTCAATTCTTTGCCTAACTGTAAACTTAAACTGGTCTCTGCATTGCGTTTAAGACGTTGCTTCGTTGTCCGAGTTCGTCGTCTTATCCTACCCGTTTATATTGCAGAAATCGGCTGCAGTGAATTAGATGCACCAATAAGCATTTGTTTCACGTGACGTAGTGACGGTTATATTGCTGACTGTATTGCCGCTCAAGTGCTGTTGACATTCTATTCAGGACGTAAGTGATTGCTTTATTTCTGTCAACTGGCAACGAAATATGGAAACATTCAACAGCCAATAAATAATAATAATAATAATGTACATAATTATTTAAAAATAAATAATATACCTTATAGAAAGAAAATAATTCTCTTGATAAAGGTATTTTTGTGATCTTTATCAAATGATGACACTGTATTTGTTTATGTTTCAGCAACAGACCAAAGAGATAAGGATGAGGTTGGAACTGATTTTGGTCTCGTTCCTGCTAGGAGTGAGTATGGCTTCTGTTTTAAGACAGAAGTGGCCTGGCTCCATGAAAAGTAAATCGACTGATTCGGATCCTGCCGATCCTGCAAGTCAAAATAAGCCGCCAGGTGGCGGTCCAACTGGTCGTTCTCCTCATAACGCTCTCCGAGCGCAACAAGCTCACCTAAACCAAGCAGAAAAACGATTCAACTATCGCCATCGAAGTGGTACAGAACAAGACGCCTCTGCTTTCAGACGTACGAAACAGTACGACTACAATATTATGCGTCGTAACAGCCTTGATGATATAAGCAGACTGAAAAGTCGCCTGCATCACATTAGCCAAACGTACAAGTTGGCAAGCCGACGACATGGGATGAGACCAAATGGACATGGATCAAGTGGACATGGACAGAGTGGACAGGGTTCAAGTGGGCATGGTCAGAGTGGACAGGGATCAAGTGGGTATGGACAAAATGGACAGGGATCAAGTGGGTATGGACAGAGTGGACAGGGATCAAGTGGGTATGGACAGAGTGGACAGGGATCAAGTGGGTATGGTCAGAGTGGACAGGGATCAAGTGGGTATGGATCAGAGTGGACAGGGATCAAGTGGGTATGGACAGAGTGGACAGGGATCAAGTGGGTATGGTCAGAGTGGACAGGGATCAAGTGGGTATGGACAGAGTGGACAGGGATCAAGTGGGTATGGTCAGAGTGGACAGGGATCAAGTGGGTATGGACAAAGTGGACAGGGATCAAGTGGGTATGGACAGAGTGGACAGGGATCAAGTGGGTATGGTCAGAATGGACAGGGATCAAGTGGGTATGGACAGAGTGGACAGGGATCAAGTGGGTATGGACAACGTGGACAGGGATCAAGTGGGTATGGACAGAGTGGACAGGGATCAAGTGGGTATGGTCAGAGTGGACAGGGATCAAGTGGGTATGGACAAAATGGACAGGGATCAAGTGGGTATGGACAGAGTGGACAAGGATCAAGTGGGTATGGACAGAGTGGACAGGGATCAAGTGGGTATGGTCAGAGTGGACAGGGATCAAGTGGGTATGGACAAAGTGGACAGGGATCAAGTGGGTATGGACAGAGTGGACAGGGATCAAGTGGGTATGGACAGAGTGGACAGGGATCAAGTGGGTATGGACAGAGTAGACAGGGATCAAGTGGGTATGGACAGAGTAGACAGGGATCAAGTGGGTATGGTCAGAATGGACAGGGATCAAGTGGGTATGGACAGGGTGGACAGGGATCAAGTGGGTATGGACAGGGTGGACAGGGATCAAGTGGGTATGGACAGGGTGGACAGGGATCAAGTGGGTATGGACAGGGTGGACAGGGATCAAGTGGGTATGGACAGGGTGGACAGGGATCAAGTGGGTTTGGTCAGAATGGACAGGGATCAAGTGGGCATGGACATCACGGTCATCATGGACCGCCCGGTGGCCCTTC
Source organism: Paralvinella palmiformis (assembly GCA_025642065.1). Taxonomy (NCBI): domain Eukaryota; kingdom Metazoa; phylum Annelida; class Polychaeta; order Terebellida; family Alvinellidae; genus Paralvinella; species Paralvinella palmiformis. Next base: position 616,640 of record JAODUP010000210.1, on the reverse strand, counting down.
CTCATATGATTATCAGCAATATGGCTATGACGACCAAAGCAACAATTATAATGGCCCAGACAGTTACTATCAATATGCTTATTATAATTACTGAGTTGACAACGTCCACTATAGTTCGTTATACCCAGCCAGGTCTTATGTTCTTTAACACAAACAAGAATTGACTTCTTAATAAGAAAATAGATTCGTATACTAAAAATAAAACTGGAATCCTAACATGTGAACAATGTTGTGAACACGTGAAATGCCACTATCCAACTTGAAGAAAGAGATGAACGATTGCTGATCAGTACGTTTAAAAATGCGCACTTTTCAAGGCATGTATAGCCAGCTACCTACCTACCTGACTGCGGTAAGAAACGTTCGTGTACGGCTAACATTCGTAGCATGTATGTAAATAAATCAATAACTACCGAGGCGTGTTTGTTAATTGCTGTTTCGTTTAGCTGAGCACACCAAGGTACGGACACATACACGCAGAACTGTGGATGTACATCGCACTTGGGATGAAACCAATAAGACAGAGAAAATGGCAACGCTAATTTCCCGTACATCAGTGAAACGATACTGTCATAGAGAACATAATAATAATAATAATAATAATAATAATAATAATAATATCATATTTTTATAGCGCCCTCTATAATCTGTAAAAAGGATTAAGCTAGGGCTAAAGATGGTAGCTAGTATAGATGTAGCAGATTTATATCTTTGCATGAATCCATTAAAAACCGCATGCGGCTAAATACATAACGTATTCAGATGAAATAAACTGGAAAAGGGACAGTTTTTACTTTCTTCATGAAGGTATCTAGTGTACTTGACCTTCTGATGGTCCACAGAATCGTTGCACCCTTCCTGAAAAAAAACTTATCACTTTGGATTGAGCCACACGTTTTCACGTAAACCATGATATATATATATATATATATATATATATATATATATATCCTAAAAAAGTACTATGATTTCCTCAAACCCGACAGCTAATCCTCATACGTTTCTGTTCATCACTTTGTGAACGTTCATCCACGCCTAATTTAGCGTTCCTTAATAGACTCGGCTACGTGTGTGTATGCGCCTGTGTGTGGGTGTATATATATATATATATATATATATATATATGCATGCGTGCGTGGCTGTGTGTGCATAGGTGTGTATGTATTCGTGCGTGCGTGCGTGTGTACGTGCGTAGATGTATATGCGTGCGTGCGCGCGTTCGTGTTTTTACGAGTTTCAAACTAATCCAAGAATTAGACGTCCGGCCATATTAAACGGACCAAGTTCGCTCGAGACCAACTCGCCTTGCCAAGTCGATATCAACAAACCGGGGTTAACATGGTAGATTAATATCTAATGGGCAGACGTTGCCGGGGGGAGGACCGTATAATGGACATTTAGTTATTGCTGACGTTTATATGGTAAACTATGGCGAAGATGATACGGCTTTAACTGAAATGAACATTTCGGCCGGGCCTTTTCCATTGCTAGATTATGTTCATTAGGGCGAAATCGTCTTTTAGAAGATAGGCACTTAGTTTAAAACGAAGACGAAAAACACCGCCAACAACCGCTTTCGCTGCTTTCGCGCAGCCACTCGTGGACTGGGCGCCGCGGAATCAATAGGCCCCGTGTACCTGACGAGACGTCGTTATGTAACAGAGTAGCTTTCCAGACAAAAACCGAAAACGTGCTATTTTCGTGGCCAAATGCAGCGCGATGCGGCGCACCGCCACATCAAGGTAACCTCGGCCAGCACCCTTGTTTAGTGAATCGAGGGAGTTCGTTTGGACAGTCTTTCGGCGTTATTATAGGAAAATTGGCCATAAAACATCAAACATTCAAATGTTCCCATAAGAATGCTAAATGCCTAAACCAACCTGTTATAATAATTATATCACAAATCGTCTAATTTACAGTTTATAATGGTAAACCGATAGTTTATCTATATGTAAACTTTACAATATATTATTAGCATTCACAGCCGTTATGATTGTTACTTAATAGTTTTAGGGAAACATCTGACATGTCGATTTATAGAGTAAGTTGAGCATTATTTCGGTCTTTGATGAAGGCATACATCTTGGATTAAAGGGACTGGAACTGGCTTCGCCAAGGAAGAATATTCATGTCAGGCGAATAATAAAACACACACATATAAACACATACACATACACACACAAACGGGTAAATTATATATATATAAAGATATTGGTTCCTTGGTTTTACTTATCTTTGCGTATATTGCCCAGCTGTCAGCTTATGGCATTTATTCAAACAATATATCCATTGACTGAGAGATCAGGATCACCAACGGCATTCAAAGGACTGTATCATTGCGAGTCTCTATTGACTTACACTTCCATCTAGCCCGCTAGGTGGCCGTTTGTCGTGTTTTATTGACACAAGAAGGCAAACAATCTGACGATGATATCGGAAGGAACAACGACCCTTAGTCTGGACCAGTCGCCATCTCCGGGAGGGAAAGGGGGGGGGGCGTTTATTTTTCAATGTCGTTATCAGCCTGCCGCTTCAGCGAACCCAATAACGAGAGGATCCCTCTCTCCCGTCCATCTTGTCCGAGTTCGTAGCTCAGTCAAACTTTATTCGTGTCCCTTACTCGTGTGGAACTGGCTGGGGTTTTTTCTCTCCCGATTCCGGTCTACGATTCCCTTCTATGGCTTCCTCGACGTCCCACCATCGTGCCACCATCGTCCCACCCTGGTGTTCGTTTATCTTGTGGGTAAAGTCGAAAGGCGATAAGTTCATAGCCAATTGGACGTCATCTATCCATGTATATCCATGTTATTCATTGATCCTTGTTCAATTCCATACAAACCATCTGGTGGGCATGCCCACTACTCTGATATAGTAAATTCCACCGAAGATGAGTCCGTCACGCCTTCCTCCGTTCCACAATGTGGCGAGTTCGTGGTGTGCTCTAGAATGTGACGAGTTCGTGGTGTGCTCTAGAATGTGGCGAGCTCGTGGTGTGCTCTAGAATGTGGCGAGCTGGTGGTGTTCTCCACAATATGGCGAGCTCGTGGGGTGCTCTAGAATGTGGCGAGCTGGTGGTGTTCTCCACAATGTGGCGAGCTCGTGGCGTGCTCTAGAATGTAAATAGTTCGTGGTGGGTTCTAGAATGTTGCGAGCTCGTGTGGTGCTCTAGAATGTAGCTAGCTCGTGGTATGCTCCAAAACGTGGCCGGCTCGTGCTGTGCTCTAGAATGTGGCGAGCTTGTAGTGTGCTCCAGAATATGGCGCCAGTTCGAGGAGTGATTGGTAACTCGCTGCACCACTGATTTTCTGGTCGTTGGGTCGAATTCGAGTTGCACCCGCCTTTTCATCGATAGTGAAAAAGGCTTCGACGTAACCATAGCCGTCCAATGGATGGTAGCCACTCGATCACGTCTCCTAGCTGAACTAGCGAGGGGACTCAATAAGGTTATCATCGCCCAATCACACTGTGATCCAGAACGTCAATGTCATCTGTTGTTGTTTGGTTCGTCTTCTTTTTAGCGAGCATCAACAGCAATCGATTCGAGGGGGGGTGAGCTCCGGCTTGCCAGGGGATGCTTCGGTATGTGTGCGGATATTTCGCTAATTTGCCACTGGCGATGGCAGCCCAAAGGCTTTCTACACAACAAAGAGGTTTAGAGGGAGTCTTGGAAAACGTTATGCAATTATTATTAACCCGTTTTCTATCTGATTTACACGTGCGAAACATTTCCGCAAGAAGACTCATTTACGTTCGTATAACAAACGATCAACTTATCATAATCATAAATGTACGCCATATAATTTAAGTCAACAAGAACAATAACAAAATCGATACCAAAACATAGGAATGTAGGTCTGGATCGTATGGGATTATATCCATAAGGAGAGGCACCATTATTCTAGCACACCTTGTGGAGAGGGTGAAGTTTTTACATTTCCGGTATTCCGGCCCGATCAAAATATAATATAATTAATTGGATAAATTGGCGACAACAATTGTATGCGCACGCACACATACGCACGCACACGCAAATGGATCAAATTAGACTTCTTTTTTTGTACTCATATTTCATAAAACAAAAATCACGGTCTACTATAATTAGGCTTTATAATAGGTTTAAACTTTGCTTTTCATTATATGGACGCCAATAGATTTGGTAGATACCATCTGGAGATTTAGAGTAGTGACACATGGCTGTCGCCTATTGGGCAAAGCCATATATATTGTTTAAGCCTCTTTGGCCACATCGGTAGAGCGTGACACTATTAACCTATGGCTATGGTCATTCTCTGCGGGAGCTCGCAGATTCGCGCCTGGGCTGTGGCACTATATTAGGAGGAGTTTTTCCATCCAGCCAGGCAACTGGCAAGGTTTTCTATACCAAACATGCCATGTATTCTAAATTCTAAATTTATTTAGAATTAGTCTCCGTGGGGAAACTATACGTTACAGACCATATGTGTCTCTCTCATTTGAGGTTGACAGCCACGTAAACGAACTGACATTTCGGCCATTATTAATATAGTATATAGTACTATGAGCGGGCGACCAATTACCGCTACCGGCTAATCGCAAGTCTTGTGCGGCGTACCATCGTTCAGGGAGAAAACTATTTGCCAAACAGTTATCAAATCGAGCAGAAGGTGGAAGTGTTGTGAAGAGGAAAGGTAAGAGGAAAGCCCGACACTGACATAAAGCAAACGACTCTCTAGAGTCAGCGATCTCTTAATTCCTTCATCCAACAGGTGACCGTAAATAAATAGTTCAGTTTAAAGCCAATAAAAAGATTTCATTTGTTATTCTTCGGGTGATGACATACGAATCGTTACCAGATAAACCGTGTCTACGTATACACGACGAAACTGCACCATTCTGTGTGCACGTCCTTTATAAATATTAGCCATAACAGATAATGACAGAGGATAGTTTAGCCTATTGGTGATCATCTGATGGGTAAGATTTCACTCTCTAATCCATGCCACCCTAGAGCCTTTCATTCCTCTTTGGCCTCGTGAGTCGGAGGATCGAATCCCGGTCGTGGCATTAGAGTTGGAGGAGTTTTTCATCCAGCCAGGCAACAGGCAAGGTTTTCTCCGCCGAATGTCCCATATATTCTAAATTCTAAATTTATTTAGAATTAGTGGGGACGCTATAAATTACAGATCATATGCGTCTCCCTAATTTAAAGATGAACTTTGCTCTATTTTAATATCAATAAATGACGTTTTTCTTTACAATATATTGTCAATCATTAAATAAAGGTTAGTATCAACATGTTTATGTATAAAAACCGCTGCGTTCTACTATAGTTTACATGCACGGAAGACGACGGTCTGATTTTCTGCGGCAACTGAGCTTCGAAACCGGCGCCATTTATTTTCTCGACCTTGACCTTGCCTTGTGACGTCACCAGTACTTAGCTCTGTGAATCATCTCGTATATCCTTGTATGTTTTAAGCAACAGAAAAACCAACAAAATGCTGACTTGTTGCGCACCAAACTGTAAAGAATCAAACACGAATAAAGAGTTCTTCGGTGATGTGAATTTTGTCTTGGTTATTTAAAGGGTAGATTTAAAGTCCAGAATAGATCTACAAATACTATGTCTGAAGTAACAAGATCTAGGCTGCATGTATATATTTTGATAATTCACAATAAATGTACATTCTATAGACGCTAGCTGTAGGCACTGAAACGCATTGCTCGCACAAACACCATTCTGAAATGACAGTTGACAGCTCCGACTCGATGTTGATTGTTCTCGGTATTTATGAACTCTGTTTCTGTGTCACTCTTAGTACTTCCAGTAATCGATAATTCAGAATTATAATATACTGGTTCAAAATCACAAGGTGGAATATTTGAGGCTATGACCGGGTAATTATGACAATATACAAAGTAATCCAACACAAGAATCCGGTATGTTTACATGTTGGAACCATAACCGAAAGTCGGTACGCTAAGCACTGGTGACGTATCGCTCGCTGATTGGCTGACAAATCTTGGAGCCGGAGATTAATGGCTTCAAATAATACTGATAAATCTTGTGGAATTTTACTATAAAATATGCTTTCTCGTTGCTAAATGCAAACAAATACCAGTAGTAATCGGTAGAGAAACCCATACACTTTAAAACAGGCAGTATACAAACCTGAGCAAAGTACTCCTTTAATTTAAGGTTGCCAGCCACGTTAAAAACTGCCATTTCCGCCATTATATATATTCCAACACACACACACACACACAAACATTTATGTCCACGCCATAACAACACAGACATTTTCTTAACGGTTTTATTCATCTCATTCCCACAGACACAAAACTCGTGGTATCCACTACAATTATAATACACATCATAATGATCCGGAATTCAAAACGAGAACTAAACAATCCGAACTAATACCGATTAAAACGAATGAAAACGGTGCGCGTCGGGGGGGGGGGGTGTAGAAACGTTGCCGCGGGGTGACCATTTCGTTTGATTCTTCGAATTTCTCGGCTGACTTGACGAGTTTTCCTGGATTCCACCTATTGTGGTTGAACTCTGGGAAGGTCGACGTCGTTCCGTTCCCTCATCACCTCTGGTATCTGGATCGGGTGGCGGCGTTGGCGGCTTTCCGTTGTTGTTTATAACGCTTAATGTCCTGGTTACATCTGAAATCAGCCATGCAACACGTCGGTAACTTCATGCCAGGATACGGTCCCATGCCGTAGTTGTACGGTCCCATGCCACTTGAGCCGTAGTCATACTGTCCCATGCCACTTGAGCCGTAGTCATACTGTCCCATGCCACTTGGACCGTAATTATATTGTCCCATGCCACTTGAACCGTAGTCATACTGTCCCATGCCACTTGGACCGTAATTATATTGTCCCATGCCACTTGAACCGTAGTCATACTGTCCCATACCACTTAAGCCATAGTCATACTGTCCCATGCCACTTGAACCGTAGTTATCTTGTCCCATACCACTTGAACCGTAGTCATACTGTCCCATGCCACTTGAACCGTAATTATATTGTCCCATGCTACTTGAACCGTAGTCATACTGTCCCATGCCACTTGAACCGTAGTTATACTGTCCCATGCCACTTGGGCCGTAGTTATCTTGTCCCATACCATTTGAGCCGTAGTCATACTGTCCCATGCCACTTGAGCCGTAGTTATCTTGTCCCATGCCACTTGAACCGTAGTCATACTGTCCCATGCCACTTGAACCGTAGTTATACTGTCCCATGCCACTTGGGCCGTAGTTATTTTGTCCCATACCACTTGAGCCGTAGTTATACTGTCTCATACCACTTGAACCGTAGTTATCTTGTCCCATACCACTTGAGCCGTAGTCATACTGTCCCATACCACTTGAACCGTAGTCATGCTGTCCCATGCCACTTGAACCGAAGTTATCTTGTCCCATACCACTTGACCCGTAGTCATACTGTCCCATGCCACTTGAACCGTGGTTATTTTGTCCCATGCCACTTGAGCCGTAGTCATACTGTCCCATGCCAGTTGAGCCGTAGTGATCTTGTCCCATGCCACTTGAGCCGTAGTTATTTTGTCCCATGCCACTTGAGCCGTAGTTATTTTGTCCCATGCCACTTGAGCCGTAGTTATACTGTTTCATACCTCTTGAAGCAGTGTTGCCATGTCTTTTCCCACTTATTTTGTGGTTAAATGGTGTTCGTGTTTGAAGGACAGGTTTCCTAACTTCGTTTACTTCACCTTGTCGGCTCAGCCACTTGCGTAATTGGGAAAGGTGATGCAAACGAGCACCTGGACCGCCACCGCCACCTGGCGGCTTATTTTGACTTGCAGGATCGGCAGGATCCGAATCAGTCGATTTACTTTTCATGGAGCCAGGCCACTTCTGTCTTAAAACAGAAGCCATACTCACTCCTAGCAGGAACGAGACCAAAATCAGTTCCAACCTCATCCTTATCTCTTTGGTCTGTTGCTGAAACATAAACAAATACAGTGTCATCATTTGATAAAGATCACAAAAATACCTTTATCAAGAGAATTTTTTTCTTTCTATAAGGTATATTATTTATTTTTAAATAATATGCATTATTATTATTATTATTATTATAACTATTATTATTGTTGTTGTTGCTGTTGTTATGGTCGCCGTCGTCGTCTTTATCTTTGTTGTTGTTAATTTTATTGTTGTTTAAATATTTATATATTTTCAACTACGTACCTCTTCAATTCAATGTAAACAACACTGAGGTAGCAATGAGGTCAGTACGATAAACGTCACTAGGGTATCAACCGTTCAGCGACGTATCAATTCGACGATAATCGATCACTGAAATTTATCAATAAAATACACATAAAGTCAAAACATGTGACGTATGATAGGTGAACGATCTTACCTGAAGAACCAATTTCTTAAAACTTGGGCCTTATGCCAAAACATCCGTAGGTCGTCAAATGTTTACAGAAGATGCCCTTTCTTCCGTGTAGCTTACAATTTACCCTTTGATGAGAACGCCTAAACACCAAATAGATTCTGACCTACACGTACCGATTAATTTACCTCCTAATTTTTATCTGCCTTGGATCAGCGATGACTGGATGACTGGCTGCCTGCGATGTCAGACTGCGGACTGTTTGGGACATCGTCCTGCACGAAGTACGCAGTTGACGAAAGCGACGTGTTCCGTAAGATATATTTCCCTCAGACCGAATTTCCATACCGATATAAACCAATGTAATGCCCGCCGACGGAAACATGCTTTGCTCGACAGGAGGCGAAGGGTTCCTTTCGATGATTTGCTGGCAAACATAAACCCCAAAAGTCTGGATTCCTGTAAATATCGCTCCAAATATTACACCCTCATTCTGGTTAATAATTTCAGTCTCCTCAAAATGTGAGCTCCTTTGCTCTAGCGGCTAAGCACGTTGCACTTAGTGCTAAAGCGCGGATTTGCTCTGACCGCGAAGTATCACAGGTTCGATCCCATCGAGAGGCCGAAACATTTCCAGGAATTAATTTCTCCGTTCACCACATCTTGGGTGGCTGACCACGTTAAATGGCGCTGCCGTATCCACTGAATTAATTTTAAAAGGGGGGGGGGCGTTAAAGACCCCATCAGGACGTAATACAATCTGGTAAGACCACCCTCGGGGTATTTCGGCTCCATCTTTCCGTACTGCTCCCATATGAATACTGGGAGAGAAGATATGAACAAACACTCACCAAAAGGGAACAACTCCAGAGTAACGTTTCTTGTCATCACCTTGACAACAGCCTGAACGTTCTCAAAGTATTCAGCACAAACTTACAAATAATAATAAATATCTATTTCTACTGACCTTATCTGATGTTCGTGCTGCCTCCTGGTGGCGAGATCGAAGCTCAATGTGTAAACGTCTGATCACGCCAGCCTTAATATAGGAATTTCTCTTCGTTTACTTCTGCGGGGTACGTCGAGGGCGAGCCTCGTCTTGTTCGTGCGCAGAATCTCACAATTATGACCCATTTCTTTCAATTATTGACCCGAACTAATATTCTCCCGTCTAGAGCCCAATATATCCCGGTATTGTCCTTTCCAGAAGTAATAAAACAAGATTGACAGTCGTAAACATGTGTACAAAGTTTGTGCGAGGCGATACCCTCGTATCGGTTCAAGTTATTATCAGAAGGAACCGTTTTTAGACATTTCTTTCGTCGTCGATGTCAACTTAGGTGTCTTAATTAGACTAACCCTCAGAATATTTTCTCTTAAAAACAACGGGTATGAGCGAAATAAGGTCAGCTATATTTTAGCCCCGTGCTTTTAAAACCAGCTGAATATATCGAGCCGGCCTTTACAAATTGTTGACGTGTTCATTCAACGCACACTGTACAGAAGAGATGGAGAGGTGACATTGCTTTCACGGGCGTCTTCTTCGCCGATTAGAAAACAACCCGTCTCCGTCGTGGCGCCACCTGACGCCGACTTGGATAATTAACGCATTAAAGTCACTCATTATGGCGGATTTTGTTCGTTGTCCCCTTGGCAATTGAAACCGTACTGCCTACTGTCTGAGTAACGGAATGGCTTGATATTACGATGAGGAAAGGGATAATGGAAAAACTAGAAAAAAAGCTTATGACAACTACACAGTGATGTGTAATAGTATTATTAACGTAGAATTAAAAGTTAGCCTTTGAGTGAGAGCCGTCACACTTTGTCATTGATTAGCATTGGATTTGTTTTGTCGGTTTTGTTTTGGTTTTATTCTGTTCTGTTTCTTTTGTCTGTCCGTCCGTCCGTCCATCTGTCCATCCGCCTGCCTTCCTGTCTGTCTGTCTGTTTTGTTTTTGTTTCCTGACCTATGACCATGACCTGGTGATCGCCGACAAGAAAATATGAAGACTAATTTCGAATATTATTTCTTTTAATAAGTGGTTGATAGACATCAGCACCCCCCCCCCCCTCCACCCATCACCACATAACAATGATAACTATTGAGAGATGCCTTAATGGAGCTGAATGACAGAATCTTTTACATCATCGGGTGATCTTCAGCGTCAGAGAGTTCACTCCGTACTGAATGACGCCGAAGATAAATTATGTAACATCAGGTAGACATATTTCGTATCAGTGACAGGTAACAATTTCAAAGTATCTCGTCGATTATAAAAAAATATTATCCAAAGTGGAGACTTCACTTCATAATTGTAATTTGTATAAAACACTAATATATGTCGCTGATGCCAGCTAGCTATGGGTATGTGCGTGTTTATGTTTGTATCGGTGTTGGGAGGTGGAGGTGGAATACAAGAATCAAAGTAATCAATTTCTATTACCCCAACTTGACCGTGTTACGATTGTATGAACAACGATTATAATCGAATACGAGTACTTTGTAATGTAATCTTAAATTAGCACCCCTCCCCAAATAAAATTACGAGTCATTGTTACCAACCCACTTACCTGGATGCTTATATCACTCACTATCAAATATATATAATGGACATTTTTAGAAGTTTATTTATTAAGCGAAATGAAAATGTTTTGGTTAAAGTACATTCGCCATTTTAAGACACTATCTCCGGATCAATGTGTCAACACAACAGTATCTTATGGTTAATTGTTAATTTAACACGTTTATCGCCACTTCATCCCATTATTTGCATCGTTCATTCCTTTGTCATGAGATGGATCGGTAGATTACACAATCTACTCCCAGCCGAATCATACAATGCATTATGTCAAGTTATATCCAGCTAATTTGGCCAGTCATTTGTTTGGTTGCAATTATCCATTTGTGAACCAGTAGGGGTGGGGGTGGGGGTATGTGATATAATGTGTACGTCATATAATATGTACGGGGTGATCACGCCCACTTAAGTAACAAATTGGATAATTAACGCATTGAAGTCACTCTATAGAGAAACTGATACACTTTTCATATCATTCTAAAATGGATCACTTTATATATATATATATATATATATATATATATATATATATATATAAAATATATATATATATGGTATATTACATAAAACTATGTTTCGTGACGATAATCCCTCCACCCTCTCTCTCTCTCTCTCTCTCTCTCTCTCTCTATCCTATCTATCTATCTATATTATCTATATATCTGTCTATCCATCTATCTATATTTCTATCTTATATATCGCAGTTCTACATAGATTTGTTTTTAAATACATATGTTTTTATAACTTACATCGATCACTTTGAGCTAAATATAGAGAGAAAACGAAATATTCTGGTATAAACCAATTCTTTGGGGGGGGTCAACTTTATTCAAATGTTTCTAGTCACAATGACTTTCATTTGCATTATTAGTCACCCAGTCGCATTTATCTGCCATTTAGAAGTTGTTGTTTACTTGGATCACGTTCAGCTAGCCACCACGTGGCTAATTAATTATACGGCAGAATATGCGCGCATGCTCGGTGTTAAAAGGCGAGAGTGACGGTGATGACGTCAGTACTGAACTGTGCCCGGTGGAAAATGCCGAGCGGAAAAGGACAGAACCGAATATTCATGAAGATACTTTAAGCAGCTCCTGTATCCAAACACTCGTGGAAATATCGATGTCGTGGCGTGATATAACATCGTCAATAATCGACCATCCCGGGTAATGACGAATGTAATCGCATATTACAATTATATTTAGAATGTAATCGATCATAATTACGATTGCATTGCATCTGTAGCTGGCGATAACGAGCCTACTTGAGATCATGTAAACGATCGCAATCGATTACGACTATCGATCGCGTTTACCTACATCTGTATCCGCATCAGTTTTCCTGCGTGTTCCATGCGATTTGAGGAGCCGTAACGTGTGCTAATGGCACCAAGCCTGGCGCGATAACACACTTACAGCAAACGTTCGTTCGTTGTATCGATGGCGGGTAATTCGAATATCCGCTTCTATCGAAGTAAGTTGGAGATCCCGACCCCGAAGGTATATTTTACGTGTTATAGGCTTCCCTTCAATCGAAGTCGGATGTGTCGAAGTTTCGGTTGTATCGACTAGTCTTGGATGAAACACTTATTAAATCAGCTCTGGGACTAAAACGTTATTGTCGTAATACGCCTTCATTGTATGCTCTAAGAATTCCCCGTTTTGTGGACACCGTTTGTTTTTATCAAAAGTCACCCATAAGTTGTTTATATCCTTATTTATTCTCATAATATTTAAAAGATATAGGTCCAGTCTGCGTTGTTTATAATAATAATAATAATAATAATAATAATAATAATAATAATAATAATAATAATAATAATAGTAATAATAATAATAATAATAAATATGATAGCATATTAAGATTAAGCATTATTACAATATTACAGTAATGCATGATCAACTATTAACAGATTACTTTTAATGAGTTAATTGAAACAAATACGTGTTTACATGGCATTTGAATGTTGCAACAATCTTCACCAATCTGATGGCTTCTGGGGGGGGGGGACATTCCATACAGTTGCAGCTTGCTAGATGAACGTCCGGTGTCCTGCGGTCTTGATGGGAGTCTTGGGGATTGCAAGAATACTCTTAGAACTTGACCACAGTTGCAGCTGCCCTTCGTGGATTGTACTCGTTGGAGTTTCTGCAATATTTCGTTGAGTATATGAGAAAACAACGAGTTGCCGTAATGCAGGCTGCGGGACACAAAAGATTGCACCGAATCACGAGATGTTTCTCAGAAAGTAATAACCAGTAGATTAGACCTTTTGGACACGATTTCCCATAGTTAAGTGACAATCAGCAATAATTCCCGGATTGCAGACGGACAAGTCCCGACTGATGACGGCATTTACCACCTGAATGTGTTCAGCATTAATGTCCTGACGATTGAAGGTTGACGATGATGTGGTTATTTTATAGAGTTGTTCAAACTTGAGAATCAATTGGGATTTCTGTGATGAGGTTTATCAGAAATTATGCACCTAGTCAAAGACGGGACATGGTGAACCTTTCTGCAGATAATGGTATTATGGACTGGATACGTTTTAACCATGGTATGGATGTGATCACTCAAATGGTAAATCTATTCTAGTCGTCGTATTAATTATAAGCCTACGATTATTGGATTATTGTATGTTTTGTTCTTGTACTCACCTTTCGGATGCTCCATAAATACAATAAAATAATATTAATAATAGCATGTATGTCCGTCTCTCTGTTAGCTACATGTCTTCGTGGGAAGAGAGTACGACCTCAGTGCTAGCGAGCGGAATGGGATAGTGCCAGAGTTTTCTATTACAAAGGTAACTAAAATATCCAGAACAGATCATCCTGATATCCTGTTTCACACACAATCTGGAGTATAGTTTTCTATTTCGCTTTACACAATCGTAAATTACACTGGTCAATTTATTCGTACAAATAGCCCCTCCTTCCTCACGAATAACAATAAACATTTATGCAGACATGACCAAATTCCGGGAGCATCGATGGAGACTTCAACGCTGCCGGTATTACAACATAGCGGGTAGCCAGGCCAGTTCAGAGACAGGTAAGTCATTGATCGGCATCAGATCTGTCCACTTCTGATCGTAAAGTACATAATATTTCGATAAAATGCGGTCTGGTTATAGATAAACAGGTGTGTCTCCGTGACCTAACTGGTAAAGCGGTTGACCACATATATCTAGCACCTGGGTTCAAACCCAAAACAGGCTGTGTCTGAATGATGTTGCATCGTTCATTCGCCTCATTAGCGTTTGCATGTAGCTCAGACCACTAAGCCTACAAGACGAAGAAAACATTCTGTATTTCTACAGTCGCAATACACCGATGTATAATATACGATGGCCATATTACAAATGAAATGCTACATCACTGTACACACACACACACACACACACACACAGACATATATATATATATATATATATATATAGAGAGAGAGAGAGAGAGAGAGAGAGGAGAGAGAGAGAGAGAGACCACCTAGACGGAGTTATGAGCGACTACTTTAACCGGATATATTAATCTAGTTGAAAAGGAAATATTATATTTATTAATAAAACATTTCTTAAAATATCGTATAATCGTTTTATTATCTCGTATTTCTGAGCTCCTAGCCAAGAATTAAAAGCAATTTATAACGTATGTTTATAATATCGACTCGGGGTAGCTTATATTAATAACTTAACGTGGCTAGGAGTATAATTATAGCTGACATATCATGCAATATGTTAAAACCTGACACTCGCTCACAACAGTAATCAATAAAGTTATATCACTCATATTTTCCCATTTCAGTTGAAAGAAGTTGGCCGAGTTCGAACTTCACCTAACGCTGGTTACCTGTGTGTGTGTGTGTGTGTATGTGTGTGTGTGTGTGTGCGTGCGCGTGCGCGTTCCTGTGTGTGTTACTGGTTTTCGTCTAACTGTCTGTCTGTTTGTTTGTCTCAATGTATGTCTCTCTGTGTGTCTATTTGTCTGTCTTTCTACATCCTGTCTTTCTGTCTGTTTTTCTTTCTTTCTTTCTTTCTTGTCTGTCTCTCTGTCTGTCTGTCTGTCTGTCTGTCTGTCTGTCTGTCTGTCTGTCTGTCTGTCTGTCTGTCTGTCTATTGGTTTATCCACCTGTGTGCCTCAATATGCCATCACCAGTGGAGATAATCGTCTATTTGAATAGGTGAGAGTTGGTGAGTGTCCCGGATATTGGTTTAATGCCATTGGGAGTTCATTGGTGTCTGGGGATGTTGGTAGTACTGGTGTCGGGGCTTTCTACGTCATACCATTTGAGTGTGTGACTGGGTGGGTGAGTGGCTGGGTGAGTGGCTGGGTGAATGACAGGGTGGGTGGCTGGGTGTGGCCCATCATCTCGTTTATTCTGCCATTTGTCACGATACAGTATTTGATGGTATACGACCATTCTTACTTCCCATCTCTAGTTGGCATGTGTAGCTCAATAAATAGAACCGGATACGGGGAGTCAGCTGACTATACTGGGTCAGGTACTAATATACACCTGGCTGAACTGGCCCAGATACTAACCTATAATTGAGTGAAATGAGCCAAATACTAACCTATAACTGAGTGAAATGAGCCAAATACCAACCTATAACTGAGTGAAATGAGCCAAATACTAACCTATAACTGAGTGAAATGAGCCAAATACCAACCTATAGCTGAGTCGAATGGGCCAGATACTAAGATTTAGCTAAGGGGACTGGGCCAGTACTATGAATGTCCACATACACACGCACACCTACGCACACACACACACACACACAGAGAGAGAGAGAGAGAGAGAGAGAAAAAGAGAGAAAGAGAGAGAGAGAGAGAGAGAGAGAGAGAGAGATAAAATTCATATACATAATCATATGCTGTATATTAATGATTCAATTTATTCAGGATTTCTAACAGTTGAATCAGTTTCCACACATCAGGATCTGGTGAGCTGGCATCATGCGGTGTCTGACCAGTACTGGATCCCCTTTGTTCTATCTTGTTTACAACATCAGGATGGCCATCCGGTTTTGTCTCAACCGGAGTCAACCGTTTAGTACTTGAATGATTAACTCGTCCTAACCTTTCTTTATTTGTCCCATCTTCACTCGGGTTTTTATTGTCTGTCCCTTGCTGATATAAGTAACCACTGTTTGTTCCGTGCTGATATAAGTCATCGGTGTCTGTTCCTTGCTGATATAGGTCATAATTGTCTGTTCCGTGCTGATATAGGTCATCACGGTCTATTCCATAGTGTCCTATCTCACCGTTATCTGTTCCATACTGTTTTAAGTTCGCACTGTCTGTTCTATGTCGACTTAGTTCACCACTGTCTGTTCTATGTCGACTTAGTTCACCACTGTCTGTTCTATGTCGACTTAGTTCACCACTGTCTGTTCTATGTCGACTTAGTTCACCACTGTCTGTTCCTCCATACTGTGCTGTTCCGTGCTGTTTTATCTGACCATTATCTGTTTCAAACTGTTCCGTGCCACTGTCGTATGTTCCATACTGGTCTGAGTCACTGTCGTATGTTCCATACTGTTCTGAGTCACGGTTGTATGTTCCATACTGTCCTCGGTCAAGGCTGTAAGCTTGATACCGTCCTTTGTCACTGTTATTTACGTCATACTGTTCTCGTTCGTTTTTGTCTGTTCCGTACTGTTCTGTGTCACTGTTGTATGTTCCATAATGTTCTGTGTCACTGTTGTATGTTCCATGTTGTTCTGTGTCACTGTTGTATGTTCCATACTGTTCTGAGTCACGGTTGTATGTTCCATACTGGTCTGAGTCACTGTTGTATGTTCCATACTGGTCTGTGTCACTGTTGTATGTTCCATACTGTTCTGAGTCACGGTTGTATGTTCCATACTGGTCTGAGTCACTGTTGTATGTTCCATACTTTTTTCGGTTATTGTCGTCTGTTCTATACTGTCTTAGGTCTCTACTGTCTATTACGTGATGTCCTAGGTCACCATCGTCCATTCCATACTTCCTCGGGTCACTAATATGTGTTCCTCGATTTCCTAAATTGCTCTGATATGTTATGTACTGTCTTATGTCCCGGTTGTATGTTCCATATTGTCCTAGGTCACTGCCATCTGTTCCATCCTGTCCTATGCCTCCGTTATATGACCCAGCCTGTCTTAGGCCGTTGTTGTCTGTTCCGCGATGTTCCAGGTCGCCATTGTTACTTGTCCAAAGTTCCCGTTTATTGATGTACGAGTCGTACTGTCCCAGATCACCTCCATAATATCCGCCGCGTTCCGGATCGCGCGGATCCCGATGCTGCCTGAATCCGTGCTCCCGCCGTCCAAGTCTGCCGTCATCTATTTGGTTCATATCATCAACGGATCCATACCATCCATAATCCACTCCAGATGTGTACCTGTTACGTCTGAGGTGTTTCTGTCTGCGATCGTGTCTATAAGGATCGTCTTCGTCCAATAGACGTCTAATCGGCGAGTCCAACACGTAGCAACTAGACAGTCCTATACAGAGAGCTGATATAAACATCTCCCACCTCATCTTCGTCTATCAGCCGTATCATTCTGGAACACAAACGCGAGTCGTGAACACATAATTTGAAGGAAAAGGTGACGTTTTAGTGTCTTTGGAGGGCGCTGGGGACTTCCGTTGTTACATAACATCATATAATATAAAATATGTCTCCAACAAATCTGCAAAATTATATCCCACACACACACACACACTGTCGGCCATGCTTAGATTCGACACGGGGTTGTTTTTTATTTTGGTATTGTCAGAGCTGTATTTACTCTTCGTCGGACCCTAACTTGTACGTACTTCGAGCCCCCCCCCCCCGGCGGGTAATTAAATTTTTCACCCCACTACAGCCACTACAGTTGACAGTCTGACTCCGGTACAGTAGGTACTAAATAACATTTAAATTATATATATATATATATATATATATATATATATATATATATATATATATATATAAGCGCATTATATCATTACGCCCGAGTGCAGTGTCTTTAAGCATTGTAAAAAAGAATTGACATTTTCCTAGTCCCTGCGGGGCCTCTAGACCTCTTCTGATAATATCGTAATTCGACCCTTGGGGGTATTGTAGTGGAGGGGTTCTTGTCAGAAAATCAAAATCAAAACTATTTTTGAAAGGGAAATTACGATGGAAGTCGTCTTATGTCAGTTTTGTCTTTAAGTCCATCTCTGAAGTGTGAGTTTTATAAACCAAGTTCAGGCGCAGAAATTAATTAAATATTGAATAAAATATTATCGTTGGTAGCAGTATTATTATTATAATTATTATTAGTATTATTATTTAAATTTTTACAGTTATTATTGCTGTAGCTGTTGTTTTTGTTGTAGCGGTGATGTTGTTATTGTTATTATTATTATTATTATTATTATTATTATTATTATTGTTGCTGTTGTTGTTGTTGTTGTTTTCGTTGTTGTTGTCGTCGTCTTTCTTGGTGAGGTTGTTGTAGACGACTGTGCTGTTGTCTTTGTTCTAGCTGTGTTGATATTATTATTGTTGTTGTTGTTGTTTTTATTATTATTGTCATCATCGTCGTCATCGTGCTTGGTGATGTTGTTGTAGACGACTATGATGTTGTAGTTGTGTTGTTATTATTGTTGTTATTATTATTATTATAGCTCTGTTGTTGTTGTTGTTGTTATTGTTGTCGTCGTCGTTCGTGATGACGTTGTTGTTGACGACTGTGATGTTGTAGTTGTGTTGTTATTATTGTTGTTATTGTTGTTATTATTATAGCTCTGTTGTTGTTGCTGTCGTTGTTGTTGTTTTGTCGTCGTCGTTCGTGATGACGTTGTTGTTGACGACTGTGATGTTGTAGTTGTGTTGTTATTGTTGTTGTTATTGTTGTTATTATAGCTCTGTTGTTGTTGCTGTTGCTGTTGTTGTTGTTGTCGTTGTTGTTGTCATCGTCGTCGTCGTTCGTGATGACGTTGTTGTTGACGACTGTGATGTTGTAGTTGTGTTGTTATTATTGTTGTTATTGTTGTTATTATAGCTCTGTTGTTGTTGTTGTTGTTGTTGTTGTCGTTGTTGTTGTCATCGTCGTCGTCGTTCGTGATGACGTTGTTGTTGACGACTGTGATGTTGTAGTTGTGTTGTTATTATTGTTGTTATTGTTGTTATTATAGCTCTGTTGTTGTTGCTGTTGCTGTTGTTGTTGTTGTCGTTGTTGTTGTCATCGTCGTCGTCGTTCGTGATGACGTTGTTGTTGACGACTGTGATGTTGTAGTTGTGTTGTTATTATTGTTGTTATTGTTGTTATTATAGCTCTGTTGTTGTTGTTGTTGTTATTGTTCTCGTCGTCGTCGTTCGTGATGACGTTGTTGTTGACGACTGTGATGTTGTAGTTGTGTTGTTATTGTTGTTGTTATTGTTGTTATTATAGCTCTGTTGTTGTTGCTGTTGTTGTCGTTGTTGTTGTCGTTGTTGTTGTGGTCGTTCGTGATGACGTTGTTGTTGACGAGTGTGATGTTGTAGTTGTTTACCAAATTTCATGATCGTCAAACGTAAAACAGCTACATTCGTTGCTCGTAAAAGGTTAATTGGTTCAATTGAGAGCATTCACTGAGACACATTCATCAAAAATGAAAACGTTAATTGCCATCTAAACGTGATGTATCTGTCAAACAGGAAGTACCAGTTTGGTATGTCAGCTCTCGTACCACGGTTGTCTGGTACTCATACCAGGAAGCTGGTTTTTTAAAACAAAACCGGCTATTATCACAGCTGGTACAGTTAAATGGTGTGTTGTTCGTTTTATACGAAAACAAACCGAATATGAACTTAGAGATGGCTTCAATTAATCATACCAGATTACATCAGGATCAAAGGTCATTCAGGTATTATGGTGTCCAGGTGTGGAATGATGTTCCGGCTTAAATTAAAGCGGCAGCAAAATTTAGAGGTTTTATACGTTATTAGATTATAGTATGTGTAGTATGGTATTATTTAGTGTATGGTCATGTAGGTTATGGGTTATGTTGTGTTGTTATGTATGGTTATGGTTTTTGTTGTATTGTTATGGGTTATGTTGTATATTTATTCTATACATTACGCTATCTTTAACATGTAAACATCCCAATAATGGTTTTATATGATTGTAAATGTTTACATTTATATCATCATCATGGCTATTTGTTTTTATAAGCCATTATATTATTACCGTTGTCTATAAATGGCGTGTATGCTTACCCAGTACTGTTATATCTTTTCTATAATAAACTATATGATAGCATTACTTTTTGTTGCGCTATGCTATGCTATACCATACAATGCTCTGCTCTGCTATGCTATGCTATGCTATGCTATGCTATACCATACGATGCTATGCTAGGTCAAACCATGCCACGCCATGCTATGCCATATCCGTGTCATGCCACATCATGTCAAGTCACGTTATGTCATGTCATGTTACGTGTACTGATTAACAAAATGCCATGACAAGTAGAATGTGACCAGTAATACAGTCAAGATAGAACTGAACAGAATAATAGATTCGAATAATGCTTAAATAATTGCAATGTCACATCCATTTGCAACTTTAGAAGCGAGTTTCTTTCTTCTCGGTTGCAATCATCGCTAAGGTAGAATATCCTATTTCTAACAAATTAAAACCCACGCCCTTCAACGCGTTAAAATAACTTGATATATAACATTACGAATCGACAGATTTCCTTCGACACACGAAGGACCCACAGTGTGTGTTAATTAAAGAAGACACACAGGTTATTGACCAAACCATGATACATTAAAAACTTATCCATCTGTAAACAATATCTGTGTGTTTATATGTATGTGTTTTATCATTCGACTGACATGCATATTTTCTTCGGTGAAGCCAATTCTAGTCGCTTTATGCGAAGTTTTCTACCTTCATCAAAGCAGGCACACACACGCACAAACAAAGACACAAAGACACACACACACACACACACAGAGAGAGAGAGAGAGAGAGAGAGAGAGAGAGAGAGACAGACAGACAGACAGACAGAAAAAGAGAGACACTCACAAACACACACACACACCCATATATATATATATATATATATATATATATATATAATTGTGTCAGCTTAATAATATTAGCCGAATTATATCAGTCTATATTGCTGAAAACATTACGATATAATCAGTCTACGTATGTTAGATTACTTCACTGATATTACACTTACGTGTTCATTGGCTTCACAAATCAAATTCGCCATCGAAGGCTCCTTGTCAATAACTTATATTTACTCTTTCCGGCTTGTGACACACACACACACACACACACACACATATATATATATATATATATATATATATATATATATATGATGTAGATAATATTATTCCCAAACACCACATTATTTAACAGCAACACAAACACTAAACATATCTATTGTTAAAGCTTACCTTCTTATATCGAACAAATATTACATATATGTTGACAATTGGCGTAAACATATATAATAATCTACACATCCACTCTAACAGCTGGTGTCAACGACTATATTCCATATCTTCATTAACGTGTACTAAAGGTCATCGTATAACTAGAGCGAAGATGGGTGGAGAGGGGCCTTCTTTGGGGGGTAAATGATTGCGTGGAGGACAACGATAATAGGAATACGGCTAACTATAGCATAATATAGGCCTATGCGTAAAGAAAGAGCGAGTCAAAAAATCAGAACTTTCCCCTTTTCTATTCGATTAGCAATTATACTTATTGAGATATGTCTATCTGACACGACTAATGGTTGTTATGAGCATTTCACATGTCAAATACGGAAAATGATCAGAAACACCAATTTTGGGGGATATTTCACCCGAAGAATATCAAGCGGCAACACAATTCAGTAGCGTCAAGAGTCCACCGGATTTAAAGTAGTACCACATTTGGGTCAATCTACATATGTTGCTTCCTTTTGGCATTTAAAATAAATTAAAAAAATCCGCGCACTTTTAATAGCCTTGACAATTTGATTTAATTGTGACACAAACACATGTGCGTGTTGTTTATTTTAAGATGGCGTAGTAATATCGAAATGTACACGATAACTACTTAATCAGCGTAAAAAGATGGATTAATCTCCGCACTGATGTCACAATGGGTTGATGTACATTAAAATGCACCAACAATCGAATTTATCCCGTTTCGTGCCCCACATAATACTAGGTCATGTCACGGTCCTGAGCCAGTAACTTCAGAAAGTCGTCCAGAGAACGTCTTTTATGAAGCACAACGTTGTATAACATTACTGAAGCCATTTTGTCTGTAATCAGATCGTGGTTCGTCTTCTTTGAATGTCAATTGATAATTTGACATTCTGTATGAAAGATAAACAAAATCTCCCACCTCTCTCTCTCTCTCTCTATGTGCGCGCGAGTGTGCGTGTGTGTGTGTGTATGTGTGTGTGTTTATATGTATGTGTTTTATCATTCGACTGACATGCATACTTTTCTTCGGTGAAGCCAATTCTAGTCGCTTTATGCGAAGTTTTATACCTTCATCAAAGCAGGCACACACACACGCACAAACAAACACACAAAGACACACACACAGAGAGAGAGAGAGAGAGAGAAGAGACAGACAGACAGACAGACGGATAGACAGACAGAAAAAGAGAGACACTACAACACACACACACACACACACCCATATATATATATATATATATATATATATATATATATATATAATTGTGTCAGCTTAATAATTTTAGCCGAATTATATCAGTCTATATTGCTGAAAACATTACGATATAATCAGTCTACGTATGTTAGATTACATCACTGATATTACACTTACGTGTTCATTATCCATATATTAACCTATGTTGCTTATAATTAATATAAAACTAATATATATATATATATATATATATATATATATATATATATATCAGATAACATTGATGATATATCAGTTCAAAGGTCAACCATCATATAATACCCGATATTAGTCACATATCATCCCACGTGACCAAGACGCCAGCTTTGGCATTACAGTGCAGTAAGTACTGTGCTATTAATCTACAGATCCGGTTTCGAATCCCAGTGTAACTTGTGTTGGTGCGATGGTCCCCCCCCCCCCCGGCCGGGAGGTGACCGTTCGGCTATATATCCTTAACGTGAGCAGTACCGATGCTAAACAAAAACACTGACACGCTGGCTGACTCACTCACTCACTCAATTACTCAATCACATACCCACTAACTCAAGCGTCTTACTCATTCATATAGCTAGCAGCCAAAGACGGTATACGAGCTCGATAATAAACAAATCTAATTAGGTTTTAATTAAAAACAGACCACATTAATGTTGTTGTTGTTGGTGGCGGTGGTGTTGTTGTTGTGCTTAAAATTGATACGCATTGCTGGATGGTCGTGAAGTAAATTTAACACCGGATCGTGAGGATGACCTATATCACTGTGGTGTAGGTCACCGTAGAATATTTCATTTTGGGATATGTCACCGTGGGCTATATAACTGTGGTGTAGATGACCGTGGAATATTTCATTTTGGGATAGGTCACCGTCGGCTATATAACTGTGGTGTAAGTTAACTCTAGCATACATTACCGTGGTGTAGTTAACCGTGGGATATATCATTGTGGGATAGGTTATTGGGTTATATCACATTGATGTAGCTCACCGTGGATTATATTACCGTGGGCTATATTACCTTTGTGTAGGTTATTGTGGGCTACATCAGTGTGGTGTGGGTTACCGTGGGCTATTTTACTGTGGTCTAGGCGACCGTGGACTGTTTGACCGCGGATATGTCACGATGAGGTATAAAACCGCGTGAAATGTCACAGTGGGATATATCAGCTGTTTTCAGAAAAGGGCTTAACATACGCCACACAACTTGGTCACGTGTTAAACTCGGAGTCGTCACGCTTCTTGACGCACCAAGAACCCATGAAAGGGCGTAACCGTTGAACTTATTCTCTATGAGCTCCGGTGGCCTAGCGGTTAAGCACTCGGCACTTGGTCCCAAGGGTCACAGGTTCGATCCCACCAAGAGGTCGAAACTAATTTCGAGATTAATTTCTCGGCTCACGACATCGTGGGTGGCTGCGGTCTCCACGGAATTGTTAAAACTAAATTGGGACGTTAAAGACCCCCTGAGGACGTATAACACTCTGGCAGTGACCGCCCTCAGGGTATTTCGGCTCCATCTTTCCGTACTGCTCCCCAGTGAGTGGTGGGGGAGGAGGTTTCTCAACCACTCCAAGTCTCCGAATAAGCGATAGCATGGGGGTTCTCCCCGATAAACAAAGCAATCAACCTTATTCTCAGTACTTAATGCGACAGTTCGGACCTTTGTCATTGTGATTGATATAGGAAGGATTGTTGAGCTATTTGAACCCAGATTGAAACTGAAGTCTGCATCTACCGTGTCGAAATGTTCAGGTGTAAAGGGTTTCTTTTGAACCTCAGAGAATTATTGCCGAATGTAAACTGTGATGTCAAAGTAGTTTTCTTGTATAGGTGCTAGGTGATCACTGAACCACAGAAACTTGCTGCTTACTGCGAGCTGCGGTTTTAATTTTAAATAGTGTTTGTGTGTGTGTGTGTGTGTTTCTACTTCCTGTCTGTACGTACTTCCACTTCCAAGTGGACGTGACTTATTTGTCACGTAGGATATTCGGGATGTATGGTCCCCAAAGGCTGACGATTAACGCTGATTTATTATCAACGTTTAGGGTTGATATATATATACACATAATATATATATATATATATATATATATATAAAGAGAGAGAGAGAGAGAGAGAGAGGGGGGTTCTATATATTTATAGATTTGTGAAAGTGTAGATTTGTGTGTAGATTGTTCTATATGTTGAGTTATTGAATTATTAGATTTATGGATTATCTCAAGCACACACACACACACACACACACACACACACATATATATATATATATATATATATATATATATATATTATATTCTCCAGTCTTATTAGCCCACGTGATAAATACTCCAATTATACGCCTGAGAAAACGCAGAATCTCGTCCAATTATTTACCGAATATTGTTGGCGATATCAGGTAGATGGAGCTGGTTATTAACGCCGCTGATCCAGGATCGTACAAATGAGATCCAGAAATACAGCACCCTACTTGATGAATTATTGTATTATCTCACACACACACACACACACACACACACACACACACACACACAGACATATATATATATATATATATATATATATACATAAATACATACATACATACAGAGACACACACATACAAGCGCATACACGAAGACGCATGTACATACGCTCACACATATAACTGACCGGGGAGGGGGAATTTCGAATACCGCACATGTTATAATCAAATTTTATTCACGGAAACATAATAAAAATAACAATAATATTATGCGAGTACATCGCATTGTGATACATGTGTACAAATAAGTAACAGTATTGAACTATTTTTTGAAGAATTGCTTGGGTGAAAGTTTAGTTTTTTGTAGTCATTTAGTATTTGTGATTGTATTGCGTGTCCACTAAATATACAAAATTATATAATTCCATTTCACAAATTGTGGTAGCATTTATACAGAAAGTGAGCGGCAAGTTTCTGTGTCTACGTATGTAATTAAACAACAATCAATGAACACAAACAGTTTATATTAACCGTTAGGTAGAACTGTCCGAAACGCATGTAATGTCATGGTGAGGCAGACTGATAATCAAAAGCAACTTATCTAATTCAACAGTTTCCGTGTTTTCCCTATGTCGCTTCGAAACTAATTATCATCACGTGTGACTTGCTGGGGCCAGGAAAAATTGAGACGGCCGCGGGCTGTCATTTGTATATGCCGACTGGCCGTTATTGGGGGCCTCGATTGGCATTTGTTCAAATGTTAGTCGTAATACTCGTTAGAGGCGTGGTCGCTATTGGCAACATAATTAGCATTGGGTTAAATGGACTGATGTTTGGGACCATAGAATCTGGCCGCATTATAGGCACTGACCGTCGTTCAGGCGTGTCCGCAACGAGGCGCTGTACTGTAGTACCGAGACTAAACCAAGTCATCTTAATCTATAACTGACACCAGAGGTCGTGTGTATTTATTAAGGTATTTATAAAACGTAAACAGAGAGCTGAAATTGTAGAGCTAATTATTAAAATATCACCTCTCCCCATCCTCCCCCCCCCCCGGGCGTCTCTGTATCATATTCTATTAAAAGTTAGTATATTGTATTCGCGTCGTATTATCATATCATTCTAGAAGGGGGATTCCTGACCTTGTTTACATTTGTTGACATCTTTAGTTGACGCGTTTAAATGGCGGGTTTAAGTTGTTTCAGAAACGAAAAGTGTCACGGTGACATTTGTTTTTAATCGTTATTTTTATCTCTGTAAATGACAACTGTCACCAGAATGATGGCACACTCTTCCCCCATCCTAGCTGTCATCATCTCTACAGACAAATTGGAATTAACCTTCTTTTTAGGAAGGCGTCGAATTTGGCTCGGATTCCGTTCTTTTGCAGCCTCACCGCCCATCCCCCAGATTTTGCCTACCTTCTTTATCCTCATAATAGTACAAACATACACCCATACACACACGCGCGCACGCACACACGGGCACACACGCAATTATTTATTTAGCATTTCTTAATAAACATATATTTCATTACCTCAATTCAATATATTGTGGATATTTATTTTAATACTGGGCGATATAATCTGTCTGTCTGTCTGTCTGTCATGTTTTGTGTGTGTGTGTGTGTGTGTGTGTGTGTGTGTGTGTGTGTGTGTGTGTGTGTGTGTGTGTGTGTGTGTGTGTGTGTGTGTGTGTGTGTGTGTGTGTGTGTGTGTGTGTGTGTGTTTTAGCTGTGTATAATAAGGCACAGAGAATCTCGAACCGTGAATTCAAACTCTGGACGTTTCTTCAGGGGACTGAATCCAGAGTGGCGACTTTTCTTGCTGAGACATGTGTAATGTCTCACCAGTCCCTAAGCCGCCAAGCAAAATCAAAATACGAATCACCTACAGCCGTGGAGTTTGGGTGTAAAACACCCAAGTCAAATCACGGCAGTAGTGAGAATGTTTAGCTTAATTATCTAAGCAGCCCTATTTATAGCTATTTTTCAATTGCTGTATCTTTCTTCAAAGCAATACTATATAAACCATATAACCCAATTGTCACTGACTTCAAAGATCAGTTTTTACAACGGGCAGGCGTCATGAAGCGACTACTATTAAAACTGTTTATCTTAATTACTATTAAAAGACTGACATCTGCGCTGAAGCAGACCGTAATAGCGCGTCATAGCTTCCGTACTGTTTGAACTATGCTATCATTTTCAAACCTGACCTAATTTATGCTATTCTAACTATTGTAGTTCTTAAATGTTATTTATGACAAGCAGATTAGAGCTAATCTTGAATGTCATAGTACAAACTGGACATAACTGGACCTAGGAAAGATAATTCTATTCCCACATACAACCAAGGTGAATTATATATACAAGTAAACTTGTTATGTAAAACACACCAACCGCGCGAACTGTGTCCAATGCCACCGCTCGAGATGCGATGCAGTGTTTCTATTCCTGAGTCAGGAGTACTTATAATGCTTTAAGAGCGTACTGTGCCTGCTACAGTCATTTAAATGCTGGATAACCAGGCCAGACATCTAAACGGCGTGCCTCCAAAGACGCAAATAGTACATGGATTATACAGCTCTAGATCAACTTTTCTTGAATGCAGAGACCGGGAAATATGGTCTCCACGCATAGAAAACGGAACTTTCTCAACCGCAGCATAATATGCCTTGTGATATTTGCTGGAGGGTCAAATACCTCATAAACATACAAATCCAATAAATACTATGACCTACCCGTCACTATTATAACAATTTACATCGGCGCTTTAGCAGACCGTTATGGCGGAATTGCCGTTCTATATATTAACATTTTCAAATCAGACCTAATGTCTGCTATACAAACTATAATATAAGGTTTATTAATGACAAGGAGACTAAAGTTAGCCTTGAATGTCATAGTACAGACTGGACATAATTGGACCTAGGAAAGATAATTCTATTCCCACAAACAACTAAGGTGAATTATATGTACAACTAAACTTGTTATATAAAACACACCAACCACACGAGCTGTGTCCAATGCCACCGCTCGAGATGCGATGCAGTGTTTCTATTCCTGAGTCAGGAGTACATGCTTTAAGAGCGTACTGTGTCTGCTACAGTCATTTAAATGCTGGATAACCAGGCCAAACACTTAAACGGCGTGCCTCCAAAGACGCAAATAGTGCACGGAATATACAGCTCTAGATCAACTTTTCTTAGAACGCATGGACCTGGAAACACACAGTCTCCACGCACAGAAAAGGAACATCTCAACCGCAGCATAATATGCCTTGTGATATTTGCTGGAGGGTCAAATACCTCATAAGCATACAAATCCAATAAATGCTATGACCTACTCGTCACTAACCCTTTATATCAAATATTACAAAATTGGTAAAAAGAAAACACGAACCTCAATCTCTGGCACGGGCAATGTGTGTTTTAGCTGTGTATAATAAGGCACAGGCACAGAGAATCTCGATCCGTGAATTCAAACTCTGGACGTTTCTTCAGGGGACAGAATCCAGAGTGGCGACTTTTCTTGCTGAGACATGTGTAATGTCTCACCAGTCTCTCACTGTCTGTCTGTCCCTCTCGTTGTCTGTCTGTCCCTCTCGTTGTCTGTCTCTGTGTTTCTCTCACTGTCTGTCTGTCCCTCTCACTGTCTGTCTGTCCCTCTCGTTGTCTGTCTCTGTGTTTCTCTCACTGTCTGTCTGTCCCCCTCACTGTCTGTCTGTCCCTCCCGTTGTCTTTCTCTGTGTTTCTCTCACTGTCTATCTGTCCCCCTCACAGTCTGTCTGTCCCTCCCGTTGTCTTTCTCTGTGTTTCTCTCACTGTCTGTCTGTCCCTCTCACTGTCTGTCTGTCTGTCTGTTCAGAATCAACAAAACTCGACTAGAGTCTGGCGAAAACAAGAACGACACAATTAAATCATCTTTGTTGGAGATCACGGCCCAGCAGCTGCCTTCACCTGACATCACCGATAATGGTAATCGGACAAACGGGCACTTCTAATTGTGGGCGAATTATATAGTCAGGTCATGGATATATTTATTTTTTTAAACATCAATAAAAGTGTGACCTGATTATAATAGGTCATCTGGTGATGACCTACTTTCATTCACATCGTCATCTTGTAAAAGTGGATTCTACCAAATATGTCACAATTTCTTTGATGTTCACTGACCCGTGATTGAACCCCTACATGAACTGTTTGTCGGTGGTGCATAAATTATAATATTTTGAGAATTAACTTTACAGACACACCCCGCCCTACTTCATTAATTGGTTCAAAAAGCTGTGAGGTGACCCCAGTTTTTGACGTAAATCGGATATAATGCCTTTCGATGTAAACATTTAATTTTTTAAATGTTTTAATGTGTTTTTGTTATAATTTGAAATAGTTTCTTAGCTTCATTTATCTTTTTAGTGTTAATTTATTTATTTCACGTCTTTTTTATTATGACGTAGGTGACGTAGTTGAGTGACATAACGTCGGACTTAATGACGTTTGCTGTACTGAAATTTACTCCAAAAAGGGGGCACAATGTGCGAATTTGACATAGACCGAAAATGGCGTAATGACTAAAGCAGGATATATATATATATATATATAATATATATATATATATATATATATATATATATATATATATCGACAGTATCTTTAGACAAGTGTGGGTTCATTCCGCTGTATACACATTTTGTACATGGTGGGCCAACTGGCACAAAGAAGTGAACAAATAAAACACCCATCTGACATAGCCAGACGGAGTTTGAACCCAGCTACTAGAGTTATGTGAATAAATACGCTACCAGTTAGGCCATGGCTACACTCGATGTACGTTTATATACGCGTCTAATAAAAATTACTAATTAAATTACTGCCATCGGTTTGAAACGAGCAAATCAACAACGAACTATCTATATATTTAACTGTCGTTCAATGATATCGTTAATTCTAATCAAATAGATTTATTATTGGCCCAATCCAGAAGGTTGTGTCAGCCTCCAGAACGTCCCCTCTTTAGTGTCATCACCTGGTGATTAATATCGTCCCGGATCTGGCTGTTTTAATATCGGCCGACAGCGAGATGTATGTAGCCAGATGTGGATGTTCAGCGGAGCGAGAAAATCTCCTTAATCAAGTTATTTGTCAAACAATTCGTAATTAGAAACTCGACATAATCTAAAGATAATACAATACACACACACACACACACACACACACTCAGCTCGTTATTTCTAGCTGTATATAATTGTACGAAATTAACCCGATTTTATCCGATAGTTAGTGATACGGTATAATATTTCTGGCTAAAAAGTATTTTTTTTTTATGTGATCCTGGTTTATGTTAATAATTATGTAACAAAAATGTTAACGAAACATCAACTTCTCTTAAATCCAAACTCAAGTTCTTGTCTGCTGATGCAATAAAATGTAATTAATCGATTGAATTATTGGTGAGTTCAGAGGTTTATTTGTGTGTTGTTTTGTCGTTGTTATTTTTAAAAATGTGTTAGATTTAAATACGGGCAAGATGTTAGTAAAAGGGTACACAACCCGGGACAACTCCGCCCCTATGGGACCCCAAAAATCGCACACACATCCGTGTGTGTCTGTTTTTTTATATATATATATATATATATATATATATATATCCTGAAATGAACAACGTTCTCAAATGGAATTCAGACCCATAACTTTCTTATAAGTGCCCCAATCGTAGCCCACAACCATAGTTTTCCCGGCTGCCGCTGGATGTCTTAGTAGTGCCAACTATCGTCTATTGCCTCAAGCCGAGAATATCAAATAAATAGCGTTTTCTGCTAATTAGAAATACCACTTCTATATTCGATGTAAAATGCTAATTTCGGGCACTTTGAATATTCAACAGATAAAATATCGGCGTGTGTAAGGCGATACTGCCGATGAAAAGCAATCTAATTCAGCGCGCTTACGTCCAGACCACCCACGCACAGTAGTAGACACTTCAGCTCGCGCCGAACATCTGCCTATGACGTCATTGCAGCGTTCGTATACGTCGGCGTCCGCAACGGCCGCCCGCCAAAGAGCCGCGCTTGCCCACAGCCGGACAACAATGGATCAACGACCTGTATGAAATAAATGATCCGAAATGTCTGCAGGACGATTCCGTATGCCGGCATCGTTCGCCAATTTTGAAGCCATAAAGCGTCAGCGGACGATATTTAATCGGGCCGTTTTTGCTTCAAAGTAGCAGACGATGCTAATACAAACGGCCAGTTATGCGATGAGCCATTTTGTTGCCTCATTGGCCTCATAAATTTCCCATAGAACGCATTCCATGGCCGACCGTATGACTCGACACTGCCGCCATGTAATATTAATGGCGTCGGTTATGGCCGTATTACGGTAGCTCAGAGGAGACATTTGAAAGATGTTCGTACATGCCGTTGGCCCGTAGGTAATCCATTACTAAATGCTCGGAGAGCTTTGACACTGTTGACACAACTGGCTGCGCCGGGTCTACAGCGGCTCGGCACTCATGGGAGTATAGATGACGAAACCGTGTCGGCCAGTTGACGAGTAAAACATCCTTTGGGAGGGACGCTACTCAATTGATGTGAATGAAAAGGATACGTGACATACACACACACACACACACACACACACACACACACACACACACACACACACACACATACACACACACACACACTATATATATATATATATATATATATAGTTTTATTCAAAAGCTAATTACCACTCGAAACTAATTAAAAATATATATACTTATGAATTTAGGGGATAAAAAGTGGGGCAAAGGCACAGAAAGTTTTTTCAGTTAAAAAAGACAATAGTTATTAAAGTATGTTTTATTAAGTGTAAAGGATTGTTCGGGTTAATAGGCGGTAACGGTACACTGGTCATACTTAGTGGTAATTAAAGGTAGATGTTCATGTTCAGGTCATGTGTCGTCTCTTGAAATGTTTTTAATCTGTTCTAAAAATTTCAATTGTCAGTCAGTTCAACAACCGTTGTTGAGATCATTGAGATCGTAAATACATCAATCAATATGACACATGTCACTTCAAAGGGTATTGTGGAGTATGATAAACTGTGAACTTGGGATTGACTTGCCAACCTGTTTAAGTAGAGACAATTTTCTATCCTTAATCACTCTCTCGAAAAACGAATAATCAGTAATCAAATATCACAATGGCTAGCAAACGTAAACCAGTATCTCTTGACTCAAATTGGTGAAGAATATGGTGTTCCTTGTAACACACTGTCAATGTGGTTGAAGAACAAGGATGCCTTGAGAAAAGCTCACGGATATTTGTGTGCAAATTGAGTATCTATCTTCAGTCATTGCCTGACATGCAACAGGGTTTTTTTTTCATGTAAAATCACAAAGGAGAATGTGGAAATAAAACATGAAATTAATTGTTGTTTTTCATCATCCAATCAGAGACTGGGAACACATTTGCTCCGTGTCTTAATAAAATAGGATTATTTTGACCAATTATCGCTCAGGCGTTGGTAACTAATTTGAAAACTGGGATAAACCGAAGTACCATTATAACGAATTGAATTTCGTTATAACCAACATTTAATGGACTTTTGATCGGACCCGGAGATCGGATCAGGTTGCGCCGTGTTCTACCAATGTTCGTCCCAAACGTGTGGAGTGTGCACGATGCCACCATGAACGATAATCCTCGTAACAACCACACGTGAGCACGGTCATCCAGCAGGATGCTGTTGGCAAGACGCCTCAACGGCATGTTCGTCGACGTTGTGTACCCCCCTACAAGAGCGCCTGCACGACCTGTGCCTTGATCGTATTGATGGTCGCAAGACTTTGGCAGATTGTCTTCGTGGCTTCGGCTGAAACACCCATTTAAACTACTAACATTAATTGTGTCAGAATTTATATTTGTTTTGTTACCTCCTTATTTTTTCTGTGCCTTTTTTCCTGTGACTTTCTTTCTAACCACGGTAATTACATGTATGTATATCTCTGTGTGTGTGTGTGTGCATGCATGCGTGCGTGCGTGCGTGCGTGTGTGCGTGTGCGTGTGTGCGTGCGTGTGTGTGTGTGTGATCATCTAATTGTAAACAATTCACTATGATTGACGCAAAACAAGACTTTATGAGATACACAACAACCAAGAATTGATCGATCACATGGATTAATCAAAATGTAGCCTAAAAATTAAAATATTAATACGCAGTATAATTGAATAATATAAGCATAAATCAGAATAACTTCGGATCAATACTCGTAGCAGCGATACAGCAAGACTCGACCCCATAGCAACGACCGGTTTCGACCTATCCAAGTCTTCATCAAGTTGCATAGAATGTCTAACGTTACTGGTCTTGTTGAAGTTTGAGGTAAAGACCCCTGGCTGTCGCCTATTGGGCACGGCCACCTGGTGTTGGTTTCTGTTATTATGATGATGGGCGAAATGGAAGTTGTTTAACTAGGTGGCACCTCGGTTTACTCTAGATGTCATGTTCCGGGGAGAAAAACCTTGCCAGTTGCCTGGCTGGATGAAAAAATCGTGTTACTATAACGTCACGGCCGGGATTCGAACCTCCGGCCTACCACGCAGCATGAAACATGAGTACGGAAGTTCCACGCTATTACCCACTAGTCCATAGAGGGGATTCGATCTGACCTCAATGTTGTTGTTGGTATGTGTAAGGATCCTTCTGGAGAAGTGAGGTTATGACGTCTGGTAGGAATGTTGATTTTATTATAATCAATGCTGCTAGGTGATGGTCTGGAAGTTTGTAGTCATCCGGGCGGACATGACCTTGTAGTATTCTTCGGTGCTTCGTGTAGGCTGGACAGTTGAGCAGATACTGAACCGGATCGTATACTTGCTAATAGTGCCGGCATAGTGTTAGGGATGACGGGCCGGTGAAGTTCCTTGTGTAAGTTACAATATTGCTCGAGGTTTATAGACACAATTTTCATTGGGAAACGACTAGATTTCTTTTAATAAAGGAAGTGTGATATTTCAAAAACATACCTTGGTTAGTAAGTAAGTTTCGTTTTATGGTCTTTGAATACAGTGACATCGAAATAACTGACCGAATTAATACAGATAGAACATTAAAATGTAATGGCTGTTTCATTAGAAATATTTTGAAATTCACAAAAAGCCTCCTTGTCATGTGGCCATATTATGAAAACATCATCCAAATACCGGTAGTAGGTGTGAGGTTTCAATGGACATTTAAGTAATGGCTCCTTCCTAAATTTTCCCATGTAAATATTGGTGGTCAATTCCTACCCGTAGAGCTGTCTACTTTTTGCTTGAACCATTCACTATTAAACAAGAAGATATTACTCTTCAAAGATAATTCTAAATGTTCTATAACTGGGTCATATATGGGATAATTTTCCGTTACGTCCTTGACCGCTTCTAACCCCTTGATGTGATCGCCGTTAATTATTAATTATTAAGTATTTAAATGTGTGTGTGCGCGCGCGGGCGTGCGCGCGCCTGAGTGTGCGTGTGTTTTAGGGTACATATGTATAGTGGCATTGGCTGAGAACATTAACATCTAAACATCGTTTTAAACCTATACCTCCACGAATCTATACATAAATAAAAACTAAATATCTAAATATCAAATATTCTCCACCTCCACATATCCATAGATACGTAGAATCTATATATGTGTCTGGACTACTCATCAGCCTGTGGGAACCAGCTATTCCGCTTTTTGTACGCGACAAATATGTCACGCCCACAGGAAATCGGCTACATGCAGGCTACGTACAAAACCGGAACCCGTACAAAAATTATATTTGGTACCGTAACTCTTAGACATAAGAACACATGAGAACATTTTGACACCTCAGATGCTGACCTCTGCTTTATTCTGAGTTCAAATCACTAAACAACTCCTGCCTATATGAACCGTATCGATACACGTCCGACTGGTCTAGCGTCACAAGTTGTTCTCTAATCAGAAGTAAAACGTTAGGGCCGTTTATAGACTGTCGACCCGTCAACCAACATTACAGTATTTTTAACACGTGACAATAGATTGTTGCGTACATTATATACATATGGAAGCAGCGAAGTGAATTAGCTAAACAACATATCTGGTTGTAATTAGTATTTGGTTTTTATTATCATTTGGTTATTATTATTTGTATTATTATTATTATTATTTGATTATAATTATCTTTTTGTTATTATCATTATTATCATCTGCCGGTTCTAATCTATCTATCGGGTGTTTGAAAATAGTTGGCAAATAGCTTCTAATGGTCGACTTTGTCCAATACCTGTAGCACGATGTAAACAGTAACAGTTGCATGTTTACTAATAATTCGTGGCAGCAAACTCTGACAGTGGAACACATATTCCTCCACTGTGTTTCAACTTTAAATTAACTTTTTAGATATATTAATCCCAAAGTGGTGCTTCAATTTTTACGTGAAGCTGGACTTTATAAACTATATTAACGTATGATTTGCATATGTTTAATCGATTATTGGTGGAAGCTGGACTTCGTTAACTTATTAAAAGATCTACTCTAGAAATACATTTTAATGATATTGATCCGGAGGTAATGTGTATAAGATTAATTGTATACTGGCAGAAGCTGGGCTTCACTGTTTTTATTGATAGATTGCAGGAAGAATGTATTCTTAGAATAATAAGCTTGTGATTTTAACCTAAACCATTAACTAGTTTTGGCACAAAATAACCATTGTTGCCGATCTGCGTAAAACCACATTCATTCATTCATTCATTCATTCCTGTTTACTAATAGACATAATCAGATCGACTTAATTGAAACTAGCATTGATATTTCTATTAACTTTAGAACACCTGCTAGAGGTTAGGAGATTAATAAATCTAGGCGTAATTACTCAGAATGGCGTCTTCTGACACCTGTCATATAGATAAGGTGATTGCTTAGTTCAACCTAAATATATATATATATATATATATATATATATATATATATATATAGAGAGAGAGAGAGAGAGAGAGAGAGAGAGAGAGAGAGAGAGAGAGAGAGGGGCATGAGAGACAGATGGAGAGAGAGAAGAGTCAGAGAGAGAGAGAAGCAGAATGAGAACAGAGAGAGCAGAGAGGAAGCCCTACACGATTAAAATTTTAGCCCAAAATACGTTTTATATATATAGAGAGAGATGAGAGAGGGAGAGAAAATGAGAAGAAAGAGAGAGAGGGGTCGTAAAATATAGAGAGAGAGAGAGAGAGAGAGAGAGAGAGAGGGGGGGGTCAGAGAGAGACCGAGATGGTGAGAGAGAGAGAGAGAGAGAGAGAGATCAGAGAGAGAGAGAGAGCAGAGAGTGAGAACAGAGAGAGAACAGAGAGAGTAACAGCCCCATACAGACAAGGATTCAAATAGCTTTTCAGCCCCCAAACTCCATCCGGGGATATGCCCCCCCCCCTTTCCTCAACAAACTTGTTCCTCCCGTTTCACTCTCATCTCAGTCTTTCCCACTCTGATATATCTAACGAGAGGCCGACATCTTCAAGAAGCCACCTTCTCGCCATCAAGTGGCGCACTTCAATCTTCGATATAAGCACTCGAACGATCAGTGGCCGAAATCAAACACCAATAATGCTCAGTCAGCATTTTTACCCTTTGTGATGGGCCGACGTGATACCGACGTGGTGCCGACGTGGTGCCCGGATTGTCTGTTTGAAGACGGTCAAATGATGGCCATAAAACCTTAGATCTACGGTAAGTTTTACTCGTCAGCGACAACTTTCCAACACCCCCACCCCCGGTTTGGTAATGGGGGAAAACATGGCCACAATTTGGCGGTATTGGTGTAGCCCATCTGTAATTATTATTATTATTATTATTATTATTATTAGTCAATATTTCATCATCATAATTATCTTCATCGTCATTGTTGTCGGCGTTGTTGTTACTGTTGTTGCTGTAGTTGTTGTTGTTGTTGTTCTTGTTGTGCATAATCATAACGTAATATGAATCTTAAACTCACTAAAGCCTAATGATGGCTGTTGTTGTTTACAATTGGAGGGACTGATCCAGATGGTCATATATAGAACAAAGAAGGATGATCCTGACACCGATCTAAAGCATTCTGGACTGAACCAGATGTTGATCTACGACTGAGTAAACTCAGATAGATACTGAGCTAAAGTTGACTGGACTGAGCCCGATATTGAACACAGCTGAGTAGACTGAGAGACATAGTAAACTACGACTGAATGGACTGAACAGGCGGGT
The DNA here is from genome assembly GCA_025642065.1 of Paralvinella palmiformis. Taxonomy (NCBI): domain Eukaryota; kingdom Metazoa; phylum Annelida; class Polychaeta; order Terebellida; family Alvinellidae; genus Paralvinella; species Paralvinella palmiformis. The sequence continues at coordinate 579,321 of JAODUP010000210.1, read as the reverse complement.
GTACACTTGTATGGACTGAGCGACATAGTAAACTACGACTGAAAGGACTGAACAGGCGGGTCTACACTTGTGTGGACTGAGCGACACAGTAAACTACGACTGAATGGACTGAATAGGCGGGTCTACACTTGTATGGACTGAGCCACATAGTAAACTACGACTGAAGGGACTGAATATGCGGGTCTACACTTGTGTGGACTGAGCTACATAGTAAACTACGACTGAATGGACTGAACGGGCGGGTGTACACTTGTATGGACTGAGCGACATAGTAAACTACGACTGAAAGGACTGAATAAGCGGGTCTACACTTGTATGGGCTGAGCCATATCTGGATCTTTGACTGATATAACTGGACTACATAGTCATCTACAACTGAGTGGACTGTGGAGTATTGGACGTAAACGAAAGAGACAGCAGAGCTGCATCGTAAAGTTCTAATTAAGTATTTAGTTTCGAATCCTCTCACACTCCGGTGATATTTGGGCTAAGACAAGTATCACCAAGTATTTGGTTCGACAGAAACCAAATATTGTTCTCCGATCAGTGTTATACAGACCAAAATATTAAAAAAATGGCAAAGGATTTGCCAAAGGTAATCATCTGAAATAAAAGATGAAACACCCTTCGGACATATGCCAAGCAGAGGTTGGAACCCCGGTCCTAGAACTCTGCGACTAAACCCGCTAATAGATAGGGCCACTGAGACGCTCCAGGATAGTGACGGATAATACACTTGTAACTGGGAACCTAAAATCGTATACACCTCGGGGGATTGAAGATGTCCTTGGCTTACATAAATCAATATACGAGAATCCTAATACCGATGTTTAGTCCTGAACACGCTGCTGAATCCTTGGGTCGTTATTGCGGAGGATTTGAAAGTGAGCACCAATAACAATTTCACCGGCTAGTCGATAGTATTCGAACGCGGGCCATCTAGTTATGTTATCTGACACACTACGCCTCGATCTAGAGAGTTATTTTTGGATTCACGGATTTAGTCCAGGAACGTTGGTTGCCTACATAATCTGCTAGCTACATTGTGAGTGAGAGAGCGAGCGAGTGAGTGAGTGAGTGAGTCAGTCAGTCAGTCAGTCAGTCAGTCAGTCAAACAGGTAGTTATGGTTTGTTCGGTTCCAGAACCACTTTTCTTCCATCAAAGCAATCCTCTTCACCCGACGTAAACTGTGACGTCACACGTCAATTAATGACGCCGATATGTCCCATATTGAAATAGCGAAAACGACGCATTAGAATTGATTACCATCGTTGTGGCGTCACGCGTAGCCCGTCACGTGACCGGTGTCATCCCGGTGTCCCGACGAAACAGACAAATGAGAGAACAGATGTGACATCTGTGGAGATTAACACGATGTATTTCAATCATCTTTCTTCAGAACAAATCCTTTCACGAAAACTGCTGTCACTATCCATCTCAAATAGCCCGCCGCCCCAACCCACCCCAACCCTCAATCTTTATATCCACCACATTCGAGAACAGTACCCCCCCCCCCAACCAATCCAAAATATCCTGGATCCTAAATAACGCTTTTTTATTGGTTACTCAAAGTTGACATTTATAGAGACTGGTGAGACACGTCTCAGGGTTTAACGATTGATCATTCTTTTTGTTAGTAAATTATCCCCCTCTGGTAACACACACACACACACACACAGACTCACTCACTTCTATGTATAATATATTTTAACATCACTTTTATTTGTATCCGTCTGCATGTGCGTGTGCGCGCGTCTTTGTGAGCGTCCTCTCTCTCTCTCTCTCTCTCTCTGTGTGTGTGTGTGTGTGTGTGTGTGTGTGTGTGTGTGTGTGTGTGTGTGTGTGTGTGTGTGTGTGTGTTTTAGCTGTGTATAATAAGGCACAGGCACAGAGAATCTCGAACCGTGAATTCAAACTCTGGACGTTTCTTCAGGGGACTGAATCCAGAGTGGCGACTTTTCTTGCTGAGACATGTGTAATGTCTCACCAGTCCCTAAGCCGCCAAGCAAAATCAAAATACGAATCACCTACAGCCGTGGAGTTTGGGTGTAAAACACCCAAGTCAGATCACGGCAGTAGTGAGAATGTTTAGCTTAATTATCTAAGCAGCCCTATTTATAGCTATTTTTCAATTGCTGTATCTTTCTTCAAAGCAATACTATATAAACCATATAACCCAATTGTCACTGTCTTCAAAGATCAGTTTTTACAACGGGCAGGCGTCATGAAGCGATTACTATTAAAACTGTTTATCTTAATTACTATTAAAAGACTGACATCTGCGCTGAAGCAGACCGTAATAGCGCGTCATAGCTTCCGTACTGTTTGAACTATGCTATCATTTTCAAACCTGACCTAATTTATGCTAATCTAACTATTGTAGTTCTTAAATGTTATTTATGACAAGCAGATTAGAGCTAATCTTGAATGTCATAGTACAAACTGGACATAACTGGACCTAGGAAAGATAAATATATTCCCACATACAACCAAGGTGAATTATATATACAAGTAAACTTGTTATGTAAAACACACCAACTGCGCGAACTGTGTCCAATGCCACCGCTCGAGATGCGATGCAGTGTTTCTATTCCTGAGTCAGGAGTACTTATAATGCTTTAAGAGCGTACTGTGCCTGCTACAGTCATTTAAATGCTGGATAACCAGGCCAGACATCTAAACGGCGTGCCTCCAAAGACGCAAATAGTACATGGATTATACAGCTCTAGATCAACTTTTCTTGAATGCAGGGACCGGGAAATATGGTCTCCACGCATAGAAAACGGAACTTTCTCAACCGCAGCATAATATGCCTTGTGATATTTGCTGGAGGGTCAAATACCTCATAAACATACAAATCCAATAAATACTATGACCTACTCGTCACTATTATAACAATTTACATCGGCGCTTTAGCAGACCGTTATGGCGGAATTGCCGTTCTATATATTAACATTTTCAAATCAGACCTAATGTCTGCTATACAAACTATAATTATAATATGGGTTTTATTAATGACAAGGAGACTAAAGTTAGCCTTGGATGTCATAGTACAGACTGGACATAACTGGACCTAGGAAAGATAATTCTATTCCCACAAACAACTAAGGTGAATTATATATACAACTAAACTTGTTATATAAAACACACCAACCACACGAGCTGTGTCCAATGCCACCGCTCGAGATGCGATGCAGTGTTTCTATTCCTGAGTCAAAAATACATGCTTTGGGCTGTTTTCTTTTTTAAGTCATTTAAATGTTGGAAAAAAGGGCCCCTTGGCGTCCCTAAAGACCAAATAGTGCACAAATTTAAAAGCTCTAGATCAACTTTTCTTAGAACGCATGGACCTGGAAACACACAGTCTCCGCACAGAAAAGGAACATCTCAACCGCAGCATAATATGCCTTGTGATATTTGCTGGAGGGTCAAATACCTCATAAGCATACAAATCCAATAAATGCTATGACCTACTCGTCACTAACCCGTTATATCAAATATTACAAAATTGGTAAAAAGAAAACACGAACCTCAATCTCTGGCACGGGCAATGGTGAACGGGTGTATAATGGGGCACGGCACAGAGAATCTGGGCCCGTGAATTAAAACTTTGGGTTTTCCAAAAGGGGATGAACCCAAGGAGAATTTTTGCGGAAAATTTAATGTCTCCCCATTTCCCTAAGCCGCCAAAAAAAAAAACGAATCACCTACACCGTGGAGTTTGGGTGTAAAACACCCAAGTCAGATCACGGCAGTAGTGAGAATGTTTAGCTTAAATTTATCTAAGCAGCCCTATTTATAGCTATTTTTCAATTGCTGTATCTTTCTTCAAAGCAATACTATATAAACCATAAACCCCAAATTTTCCCTTCCCAAAGTTTAGTTTTTACAACGGGCAGGCGTCATGAAGCGATTACTATTAAAACTGTTTATTTTAAAAATTACTTTTAAAAAGGGCAAACATCTCCCTTTTGGGGCCAAGCCCCTTAATAGGGTCATAACTTCCCCTACTGTTTTAACTATGCTATCATTTTCAAACCTGACCTAATTTTTGCTAATCTAACTATTGTAGTTCTTAAATGTTATTTATGACAAGCGGGTTTGATAATCTTGAAAGTCATAGTACAAACTGGCCTTTTTTGGAAAAATAAAAATTTCCCCTTTCAACCAAGGGGAATTAAAATATACAAGTAAACTTGTTATGTAAAACACACCAACCCGCGAACTGTGTCCAAGACCGGGCCCCAAAGGGTGGGTTTCTATTCCTGGGTCAGGGGTCTTATAATGCTTTAAGAGCGTACTGTGCCCCTTTTCAGTCATTTAAATGCTGGATAACCAGGCCAGACATCTAAAAGGCGTGCCTCCCAAAAACGCAAATAGTACGGATTATCAGCTTTAAATCAACTTTTCTTGAATGCAGGGACCGGGAAATATGGTCTCCACGCATAGAAAACGGAACTTTCTCAACCGCAGCATAATATGCCTTGTGATATTTGCTGGAGGGTCAAATACCTCATAAACATACAAATCCAATAAATACTATGACCTACTCGTCACTATTATAACAATTTACATCGGCGCTTTAGCAGACCGTTATGGCGGAATTGCCGTTCTATATATTAACATTTTCAAATCAGACCTAATGTTCTGCTATACAAACTATAATTATAATATAGGGTTTTATTAATGACAAGGAGACTAAAGTTAGCCTTGGATGTCATAGTACAGACTGGACATAACTGGACCTAGGAAAGATAATTCTATTCCCACAAACAACTAAGGTGAATTATATATACAACTAAACTTGTTATATAAAACACACCAACCACACGAGCTGTGTCCAATGCCACCGCTCGAGATGCGATGCAGTGTTTCTATTCCTGAGTCGGGGTAATTTTTTAAGAAGGTTTTGTGTCCCACAGTCATTTTTAAGTTATAAACCAAACACTTAAACATGGCCACAATTTGGCGGTATTGGTGTAGCCCATCTGTAATTATTATTATTATTATTATTATTATTATTATTATTATTGTCAATATCTTCATCGTCATTATTGTCGGCGTTGTTGTTACTGTTGTTGCTGTAGTTGTTGTTGTTGTTGTTGTGGTGGTTGTTCTTGTTGTGCATAATCATAACGTAATATGAATTTTAAACTCACTAAAGCCTAATGATGGCTGTTGTTGTTTACAATTGGAGGGACTGATCCAGATGGTCATATATAGAACAAAGAAGGATGATCCTGACACCGATCTAAAGCATTCTGGACTGAACCAGATGTTGATCTACGACTGAGTAAACTCAGATAGATACTGAGCTAAAGTTGACTGGACTGAGCCCGATATTGAACACAGCTGAGTAGACTGAGCCACATAGTAAACTACGACTGAATGGACTGAACGGGCGGGTGTACACTTGTATGGACTGAGCTACATAGTAAACTACGACTGAATGGACTGAACGGGCGGGTGTACACTTGTATGGACTGAGCTACATAGTAAACCACGACTGAATGGACTGAATATGCGGGTCTACACTTGTGTGGACTGAGCGACACAGTAAACTACGACTGAATGGACTGAATAGGCGGGTCTACACTTGCATGGACTGAGCCCACATAGTAAACTACGACTGAAAGGACTGAATATGCGGGTCTACACTTGTGTGAACTGAGCTACATAGTAAACTACGACTGAATGGACTGAATAGGCGGGTCTACACTTGTGTGGACTGAGCCATATCTGGATCTTTGACTGATATAACTGAACTACATACTCATCTACAACTGAGTGGACTGTGGAGTATTGGACGTAAACGAAAGAGACAGCAGAGCTGCATCGTAAAGTTCTAATTAAGTATTTAGTTTCGAATCCTCTCACACTCCGGTGATATTTGGGCTAAGACAAGTATCACCAAGTATTTGGTTCGACAGAAACCAAATATTGTTCTCCGATCAGTGTTATACAGACCAAAATATTAAAAAAATGGCAAAGGATTTGCCAAAGGTAATCATCTGAAATAAAAGATGAAACACCCTTCGGACATATGCCAAGCAGAGGTTGGAACCCCGGTCCTAGAACTCTGCGACTAAACCCGCTAATAGATAGGGCCACTGAGACGCTCCAGGATAGTGACGGATAATACACTTGTAACTGGGAACCTAAAATCGTATACACCTCGGGGGATTGAAGATGTCCTTGGCTTACATAAATCAATATACGAGAATCCTAATACCGATGTTTAGTCCTGAACACGCTGCTGAATCCTTGGGTCGTTATTGCGGAGGATTTGAAAGTGAGCACCAATAACAATTTCACCGGCTAGTCGATAGTATTCGAACGCGGGCCATCTAGTTATGTTATCTGACACACTACGCCTCGATCTAGAGAGTTATTTTTGGATTCACGGATTTAGTCCAGGAACGTTGGTTGCCTACATAATCTGCTAGCTACATTGTGAGTGAGAGAGCGAGCGAGTGAGTGAGTGAGTGAGTCAGTCAGTCAGTCAGTCAGTCAGTCAGTCAAACAGGTAGTTATGGTTTGTTCGGTTCCAGAACCACTTTTCTTCCATCAAAGCAATCCTCTTCACCCGACGTAAACTGTGACGTCACACGTCAATTAATGACGCCGATATGTCCCATATTGAAATAGCGAAAACGACGCATTAGAATTGATTACCATCGTTGTGGCGTCACGCGTAGCCCGTCACGTGACCGGTGTCATCCCGGTGTCCCGACGAAACAGACAAATGAGAGAACAGATGTGACATCTGTGGAGATTAACACGATGTATTTCAATCATCTTTCTTCAGAACAAATCCTTTCACGAAAACTGCTGTCACTATCCATCTCAAATAGCCCGCCGCCCCAACCCACCCCAACCCTCAATCTTTATATCCACCACATTCGAGAACAGTACCCCCCCCCCCAACCAATCCAAAATATCCTGGATCCTAAATAACGTTTTTTTATTGGTTATTCAAAGTTGACATTTATAGAGACTGGTGAGACACGTCTCAGGGTTTAACGATTGATCATTCTTTTTGTTAGTAAATTATCCCCCTCTGGTAACACACACACACACACACACGACTCACTCACTTCTATGTATAATATATTTTAACATCACTTTTATTTGTATCCGTCTGCATGTGCGTGTGCGCGCGTCTTTGTGAGCGTCCCTCTCTCTCTCTCTCTCTCTCTGTGTGTGTGTGTGTGTGTGTGTGTGTGTGTGTGTGTGTGTGTGTGTGTGTGTGTGTGTGTGTGTGTGTGTGTGTGTGTGTGTGTGTGTGTGTGTGTGTGTGTGTGTGTGTGATATCCACGATTTACATACGTTATCGTTTCGAGTGTGGCATGGATTTGTTTGAGTACGACTCAAGACAATCCAGGCTTCGTCTTTCAGGCCCGATCTGGATAGCTAAACGTATGCTGAGATACATTTATCTCGCATGAGAAGCAATCCCATTTGCATTTTCCTACACGATAATCACCAAAAAACGATGCCCACAAACATCTTTTTGGGTATAATGTTTGGCCGAACCTTGTCGGATCCCATTACGCCTTTAACTAAACCAATCTGTACGTATATCTCTATTTGTGTATGAACGTGAGCCTATATAGGCAAAATAGATATAAAAATAGGTGTATATATATATATATATATATATATATATATATATATATATATAGAGAATAGAGAGAGAGAGAGAGAGAGAGAGAGAGAGATCAGTTATGTTTCTATTTTTAAAAGACTTCCTATTTTAGGTAAATATAATGTTAGTTGTCTATCTTCTTTTTGAGGGCCTCTTTTAATGATGGCGTAGAAATATAGACATTTACACGGGAACTATTTTTCTGGATGTGAAAGAGAGTGTTTTCAACATTGTTATCATAATGGGGCGCTACCTACTGAGGACAACAAGCAGGTATTATATTAACGCCACTTCATTTCGGAGTAAACATATTTTATTTCGAAGACAGTCACTGACCGACCCCACCTGACCAAGGTCAACGATCTACCACTTCACTGCCATATTTGTTCAGGATCCCGATGACAGTAGGGGGCACGAACGTCGCCAATAGGAGGCCGGCCCCAGATCCGACCTGCTCACCTAACGATTATCCCCTTATTATACGACAGCGCCACCTATCGGATGTTGGGCATCGCGCTGAAGGAAATCGTTGCCATGACGACGTTTACATAACCTCATTATTAACCGTATGTGGTCACCGTTGAAGACGACGTCCATCGTTAATAATGTGGTCGTACTCTTTATAGATGATAATATTTGTATCGTCAATATTCTTTTGTCTTCTTCCCCAAAATAGTTCCTGTTGGCTAAGAAATTGAACGAAATAATCGACCAATCAAATTGTCTATGGTCAATATTCCGTTGAGGAAATACACGCACGCAATACAATAAAGGAAATATTGTATAAACTTTACAACAATGTTGTTATTTACCAACTCTTGGAATATTTCGTGTACGCTGATAAACGGCATTACATAAGCTTATGTTGATAATAATAATATTATTATTATTATTATTATTATTATCATCATCAGCATCATTAATAATACTGTACAGTGACATTTTTAATATAGACAATTTTTAATAACTTCAATTACAGCCCCCCTGTGTGTGTTCTTTCAAAGAATGGCATATGCCATGATATTTTCTTTGTGTTTAGTATGTGTTTTCAAATCCATGTGTGTGTGTGTGTGCGTGCGTGCGTACGTGCGTCTGTTAGTGTGTGTGTCTGCGTGCTTCTCTGTGTGCGTGCGTGCGCGCGCGTGTGTATGTGACACCGTTCACAAACAAATAAAATAATGACAGACAGACATCTAGCCACTGTTACCATCCAGCTAACGTCACAACAATCTCTCATAAAACACAACAAATGCACATCGGCTGTCATTACCCGCCCACGTCACGCCTTCTGCGACTGTATCACTCCGCCGATGCACTACCTTTCTATGGATTGTCAACTCTCGCAACTGAAGTATATTTTGGGGCCTTTCACCTTATTTCAAGGAAAGTGCAGTAGTAACGGATACAGACCAGCGTCGTAGGGATCCAAAATCTCCGCCTCTAAATGTGGATTTACCTTTGGCAAATCTGCGGATTGAAATTCCTCACAACAGCCACACTCCGACCTGGACAGATTACTCTCGGGCACCACGACTGTGGGTGATTCGCATAATGCGGTGTTGTTATACAGCAACTTGGGGACTGGTTAGACATAAAACGTCCCCGGAAGAAAGTTCGCGCTTCTCTTGGTACAACCTCATTCTCCCCTGACCCGAAGAATTATTCAAAGGTTATTTGCGCATGAATTGTGATTCTTTGTGCCAGTGTCTTATCCCACACTGTTAAATCACACAAAAGTATTTTTCATTTAATCAAAGAAAGTTTTTGTTTATCACTTATTTCACACTTCGGCTGACCAACCTCATAATATATTCTATTTCTGTTTATATTTAAAACTAACCTCATATCACAGACGAATGACACCGGGTCTCCACTCCAAATGCACAGTTGGCCAACAGCAAATATTTCTAATATCGTCTGCCATCAATCAAGTTTGTTTAGCGATTTTCTTTGTCAGCTGTCTCTCGCAGTATATTCGCTACATAACAATTGTGCATGATTAGAAACTTGCAACTCACTGAAATTAAGATTTATGTCACTAAATTTGCCACTAGGGCGCTCCAAGCGCCAAATGCGTCTGCCATTTTAAATCTGGTCACGTGTCTCGTGACAAATCGCCTACGCGTTCGTTTTCTCTGCGTTAAACAAGTGGCCGGGTGGTAAATTGATAAATGGGGGGAGGGTTTCTTTTGTCGCTTTGTCCGCAGTTCTTGATCCGGTCTGGAGAACAAATGACTTCACTGATGAAATGGACGTGTAATAACAAACACTGAATTCCTTCAGTTTCTGGATTAAGCATATTCTCTTTCACATCTGTATCTGCGACTTCCGAATGCCATCAGTTTGTCTGGATTGATAGTATTATCATTTTAAAATATTTTCTGTGTTCAGTAAGTATCAGAAATAAAAATGGTTTATATATATATATATATATATATATATATATATATATATATATATATTATATATTCTCATCCATGTACTCGTGGAGATATAGGTTTAAAGACATCTTTAAATAGAAATGGGTTTCTCACCTATCACTTTTTAGACGTTTTGATAATTTGCTAAATAAATCAATATCAATGATATTGATTAATTTGTCATCAACAAATTAACCATTTTTTATTTTCACTTTTTGAATGTGTTTCCGCTTGCGTAAAATTGTTTCCGAATGGTGGGATTTAAAATAATTTTATAATGTTAATGATTATGTTGTTGTTCTTATTGTTGCTGCTGCTGTTGTTTTTGTTCTTCTCGTCGTTGTTGTTATTACCACCCATATCAGAAATATTATCATTCTATTAATTAGATCCCGATCATTATGTCAATATCCAGATACCTGATATTACAACTGAACGTTGTTTAATCCAGAACCGTTCAGATACTTCGCGAGAAATACGGTAATAGCCAAAGTTGAAGTCCTCACTCATCTGTGAGGCACCTCCGTGATAACGTCTGGATCATTAACAGGGACGCGAAACAGTTCCGGTTTATCAGGACTACAGGTATCAACCGTTATAGGTCAGTTTTCGTACGGTATGCCAGGATAAGGCTAAATCCAGATAAATGGCCCGAGGACGTTCGAGGAAAGCCAATGAAGAGATTATCCTGAAGCAGACGATATTTCGTGAAAGTCTGCCCAACCCGCCTATCCCTTTATGGGCGCACTGATAACGGAATGTCGGGATCTGAAGATGTTCCTTATCGGATTGCCGACATCGACCGTGAATCCATCCCGCGAAGGTCGTCTGAAGGTCGTCAATACAAGGACACGGCCAACATCCCCAGCCTTGACAACGCACAATGGAGATTACTGATCCAGAATCGGCGTTAGCCAAGCAACCGAAATCCGGCGGACAGACAGACCCACTCGACAGGCGGCAGCCATTGTTATCGGGAGTTCAGGCTCAGGTTCGTAGGTCTCGATCTGGATGCAATTATCTGGAGCGTCGTACTCGAGATGTATTGTGGGAAAGACGACATCTGGCGTCGAAAGAGATATCCAGATTAGGCGACACCGACTGGGCGGAAGAGGGGGGGGGGATTCGCCAAATTAATTTATCATTCTTAAATAAAATTAGGTTATTAAGTTGGAAGCGGCGTAAACTTCGGATTAGTAAGTACTAATCAGATATTCTATGGGTTCGAGATTGGTTCTCGAGACACATAAAGCCGATGTTGACATTTTAATCTCCCTATGATACACCTACGACGAAAGCGAGACTTGTGATTCGGGACGATTATTTCCGATTGGCGCAAAATCAGGTCAAGCAGATAATTTCCTCTGACGTCACGTGGATAAGGCCCGCCTTAAGGTTAAAACTAAGCATTAGCAGTAAGGATACGACTGTTATGGTATTTAGGATATGGTTAAGGATTAGGGTGAACTTTTTATCATCAGTTAGGGGAAGTACGATACTCTGCTGTCTAGATTAGAATTATTACTTACGGTTTCCAGATCCACGTGTGTGTGTATGTGTGCGTGTGTGTGTGTGCGTAAGAGAGAGTGAGTGAGTGAGTGAGTGAGTGAGTGAGTGAGTGAGTGAGTGAGTGGTGAGTGGTGGTGGTGGTGAGTGAGTGGGGTGGAGTGGTGGTGAGTGAGTGAGTGAGTGGTGGTGAGTGAGTGAGTGAGTGGTGAGTGAGTGAGTGAGTGAGTGAGTGAGTGAGTGAGTGAGTGAGTGGTGAGTGAGTGAGTGAGTGAGTGAGTGAGTGAGTGAGTGAGTGAGTGAGTGAGTGAGTGAGTGAGTGAGTGAGTGAGTGAGTCAGTGAGTGAGTCAGTCAGTCAGTCAGTCAGTTAGTCAATCAGTCAGTCAGTCAGTCTGTTAGCCTGTCAGTCAGTCAGCCAATCAATCAGTCTTTTAGTCAGTTAGTCAGTCAGTCAGTCAGTACCCTATTGACTCTCCGTACGGGTCTCAGCTAGCTGGCTGACAACTCCCTAAATAAATTAAACAATCACCAGACCGAAACCGAAATACTGACAGATGATATACTCTCCAGATATAGGTAACATCGGGATTCAATGGCACGATCCAGAAATCTGCATTACATTATGCTACTAACAATAACACGGATTGGCAGCAAACTCTCAATTATGAACAGCTGTTTTATTTGCCAAACACGTGACACTCATATGGTAAATATTCCTATTGTTGCCACATTAAGTACCATTCACGATAAACATTCTCACTTTCGGTCGGGCACTTATGTGTGAGGGATGTTTCCCCGATGAGTCGTCGCCCCACAACTGTATGTCCTAGCCTAAATAACTCAAAATCAACTCTCAACTTCCCACGAGCTAGATACTCTTTTGGTTGCAGCAATCGGCGAGTGCTCTGAATTTTAGCAGAGAAACAGTGGATTCGAATCGATGACGTCCCGCTTTCTAATTCATCACGCTACCGATAAGCCAATCTAATCCCCACCTATAAGGCCATAGCGTATGTTGTTCTAGAAATATTATTTGTAACTTTAGACGGCATTCTGTTGTGATATTAGGTGAAATACTGCTGTCATATTGCGTAACATCTCCATGTGACATGATGTGACATACATTCCCAACTGACAATATATAACCTTCTTTATCTGACGGTATTTCCAGTCCTCCTCTGACATTCCCTTTGTTTGACTTTTGCTCGATCGTATTTCCGTCTGACGGTACATATAATTAAATTGTCAGATTACATAATATTCCCTACTAACGTTCTGTAACACTTCATTGTTAAATTAAAAGACCTTCTCTTGTAACGTTCTGTGACATTCCTTCGTAACGTTATATGACATCCCCTACTAAACTTCTGTGGGATTTCCTTGCAACTTTATGTAACATTCTCTCGTAATGTTCTCGTATATCTTTGTATGATATTCCTAGTGACGTTATGTGACCCTTTCTTGTAACTTTATACGACATTCCCTTGTAACGTTATTTAACACGATGTTATGTGAGATTCCCTTTTGATCCGATATGGTATGCCTTTGTGACATTAAGTGACATTCGCTTGTAACGTTAAATGACAGTCGACTGTAGTACAATATGACATTTGCATTGTGCGTGCGTGCGTGCGTGCGTGCGTGCGTGCGTGCGTGCGTGCGTGCGTGCGTGCGTGCATGATTCGGTAATCTGGCGTGACGTTATGTGGAGGAGGACACGTTTGACGTCAGATGGTATTCCCCTATGACGTCAGGTGGTAATCCCCTATGACATCAGTTGGTATTCGCTTATGACGTTATCTAACATTGACACTAACTGGTACTTCTCGAACTAACCTTCCCGAGCCTTCAAATTCCACACTGAACTCTCGCTGCACTTCTAGAAAAGAATACATTATCTAACAGAAAGGGATGCGCCGTTTCGTCGATAAAACAGAAACGAAACGCTTCCGGCTGCAGAAGTACTTCCGGCAATAAACTTTTAGACGTTGTTCGTTCTCTGCCAACTGGCTACCGTTAACCGGGGCGGCAAAAGTACATCTGCTCTTAAATACACCACTTAGCATCGACACTTGGCAATTATTTATGAAACGATCACGTGAACTATAAACTAGGGCAAGATGGCGGCCGGCTGCTGCGAATCGTCTGCTGCTTGACAATGAAAGTCCTCAGCCTTCCACTAAAACATCATTTATGACTGGATAAATAGCGAGCTTGTTTTCTAAAGGCGAACTCCTATCCCAACCAATATATTGAGACGCTCTTTCTAGTTCGGATAGGCTGGTTTTTCGAGCCGCCATTTTTATTTTCAAGGTCGAAGACCACCTTCCTCGTTACATAAACATCGGATAATTGGTGGTAGTCTCGAATTATGTCACCGGGATCAAATTTCAGCCTGTAAAATATATAACCTGGGTAATGTGCCTAGCAAACTTACATAGTGCTACCCCTCCTTTACCACAATGTAAACAATGCGTTACTTACAAAAAGTATTATTTATATATATATATATATATATATATATATATATATATATATATATATCTATCCTGTAATTGGGAGATATATGCCTATCCAGGACAATATATCAAAATACAGGATCTGAAGCAAAGGTTAATTACCATTCAAAATAATATTAACGCCTAGTTTATTGGAATATCAAGATTAGATTTTTATGTTTTCCTTTTTCTTTTATCAGCAAAACAAAACTCTGATTAAAAATTTGCCATTAATACTCCCGCAACATCGCCACCCACAGAAACTAACGCCACCCAGTTCTCACCCAACGGAAGTAACCTGGATTGGTTGGAATCCTAGCGGGATAAGTCGCTCTCTTATCGAACTAATGTCACATCTGTGTCTTTAGAGAGTCAGCAATGACATCTAGCTACGTCGTCAGCTCTAAGAAAACATCTGAAAATAAATCAATAAAAAATAAACACTTTTACTAAAATGAATTACAAATGTAGATTTGCTATTACTTTTAATTGCATTAGGGTGAGTGAGTGAGTGGGGGTGTGAGTAGTGGTGTGTGTGTGTGTGTGTGTTTATGATGGATTGCGGGGTGGATGAGTGAGTGAGTGAGTGAGTGAGTGAGTGAGTGAGTGAGTGAGTGAGTGAGTGAGTGAGTGAGTGAGTGAGTGAGTGAGTGAGTGAGTGAGTGAGTGAGTGAGTGAGTGAGTGAGTGAGTGAGTGAGTGAGTGAGTGAGTGAGTGAGTGAGTGAGTGAGTGAGTGAGTGAGTGAGTGAGTGAGTGAGTGAGTGAGTGGATAGTGGTGGGGTTGTTGTGCAATGGAGGTAAATGGGCGAGGATATAAGGTAATGAGTAGTAAGATGAAACTTACTGATGAGTGATGAGTGAGTGAGTGAGTGAGTGAGTGAGTGAGTGAGTGAGTGAGTGGTGAGTGAGTGAGTGGTGGTGAGTGAGTAGTGTGAGTGAGTGAGTGAGTGAGTGATATGAGTGAGTGGTGAGTGTGTAGTGAGTGGTGAGTGGTGGTAGTGAGTGAGTAGTGATGTGAGTGAGTGAGGATGAGTGAGTGAGTGAGTGAGTGAGTGAGTGAGTGAGTGAGTGAGTGAGTGAGTGAGTGAGTGAGTGAGTGAGTGAGTGAGTGAGTGAGTGAGTGAGTGAGTGAGTGAGTGAGTGAGTGAGTGAGTGAGTGAGTGAGTGAGTGAGTGAGTGAGTGAGTTCTTTGCTTTCGACGCTGGCCATATCTGGGAGATAAGGAACTGAACTGAACAGGTAGAACTTGTTTTTTTTTAACAGATGAAACATCTCACAGACAAGGCTAGCACTTTTTTCTAATATTTCGTCGTTATCTCATGAGGATATGCATATAATATTAATGCTGATGATAACATTAATAATAATAGTAGTAGTAGTAGTAGTAGTAATAATAATAATAATGTCGTTTTATTTGAGCTGATCTAAGGCGCTTTACACTGACAACAGAAATTAAGACCCGTTCTGGGTCACATAACACGAACACATTTCATATTTAAATACACTGCTTTATATATTATAAAAAGGTCAAAGTAAATAAGTGGGTTCTAAGAATCTTGCTAAATATTTCTTTACTTTCTGGAAATTTAATATCGTTAGGCAATTTATTCAACCGGATGGGAGATGATGTCCGGAAAGATTTATCTCCGGATGTGGCTGAGGACGACCTTTTTACATCGTCAAAGGTGAACAACCGTCAGATCCCTGCAGTCTCACTGCGTTCTACGATATTATATTGTTTATCATTGTGCTGAGGTAAACACATTTCGTACTCGTAACAATATCACGTGTACGTCGCCTCTCGTGTACTAGATAATCCGCTCGTGTCCCGGCATGCCGTTTCTAACCCATCACCGCCTCACCTTCCCAGATGCTCAAGACGCGTCCTTGATCTGACCTTGTCCTGGATCCGATGTTTCATTGACGCGGGCATGATTATAAGAATGAAGCCAATAAAACAATTTTAGCTATCATATTTGTAATCTAATCGTAATCCGATTATATCTTTGTACAGGTAGATCTAGACGTAATGAACACGTTACCATGACAACGGATTATACAATGACGAGGATGTCGTGGTTATAATATTAACCTGGATGAGTTTGCATACCATTAAATATGGAAATTGCAGGCATACCTTCAAAGTAGTCGTATAGGTAATGATAGTGGTGGTGGTGTAGTAGTAGTAGTAATAGTAGTAGTAGTAGTAGTAGTAGTATAGTAGTAGTAGTAGTAGTAGTATAGTAGTAGTAGTAGTAGTAGTAGCGGTGGTAGTAGTAGTAGTAATAGTAGTAGTAGTTTTAGTAGTAGTATTGTAGTAGTAGTAGTAGTAGTAGTAGTTTTAGTAGTAGTAGTAGTAGTAGTAGTAGTGGTTTTAGTAGTAGTAGTAGTAGTAGTAGTCTTATCAGTTGAGGTAGTATTAGCAGTGGTGATGAGGGTATTATTATTATTATTATTATTATTATTATTATTATTATTATTAAGTTAACTATATATCGTCCCTTCCCGGAGTGGCTTAGCTTGTGGGACTCGTATCCCGATCACATCCCTAGAGCCGGAGAAACAATCGGTCGAGAATCTCTTGAGGTTTATCCATCCATTAAAGATTCCATCTTGAGAGAAGAAAGAAATTATGAGCCATCTCGCCATCCTTCACTGATTTAACAAGTCAGATTAATAACTACTAATTAAATTGTTATGTGTTTTTTTTTTGTGGAGAATATCTCTGAAAGGAAAACAAAATTGGCCCGCGACCGTATAGCCCCGCACCACATCAGCCCACATTTAGACCGTGTTGTTGTGAAGCCACGCCCGGGGGGGGGGGGTCAACCGCAGCAATGAATTAACGTGATGTTATCTGTAGTTCGAGATAACTTGGACATCCAGAAAGATATCTTGTTCTTTTGTATTCAAAGAAAGAATACATGAAAATAATCCTTTTACGATTATTAATATGCAGAATAATTATGATCTACGAAGACATAATTAATTATCCGCCACAAACACGGATTTAGATTTAGGTGTGGAGTGTTCTCAGATGAGTATAAAGTTAAGTTACTGTATCTCACACCTTATACCATACTTCACCTCAAGCTAACAATAAGCTTACTAACCGTCTGGCTTCCTCAAACTGAATACTGTGAAACTTAATAGAAATTATGACATTCAAAAAAAGCATATTTATAATTCATAATTCATTCTGTCGATGATGTGTACCTAATATATACATCTACCCCGCAGAATATTCCACAGCACAAAAAATATTGCGAGACCCCCAATCGCCCCGCAAAATAATCATCAAGTCCGCACCCGCATCGTCCCGCAATTTTTTTCTGGTACCGCGGGCCAGCCCATGCAGGGGTCTAGTGTGTACCTCGGTAGCGCGCTGGACCACAGATCACAACCACCCGAGTTCGAATCTCGGCGTGGGCATATCTGAAGGCTGTTTCATCTTTGACTTCGATTCTGTATTTTTGGGGGTCGCTCGGCCCATTTAGCCTACCACGTGCACAAAGTGGCCGTAAAACATCAATCATCAGTCTATAGATTATACCTACATATTTGACACACGTCAAAAATTACTCCCCTCTCCCTTCACAACACACACACACACACGCACGCACACGCACGCACGCACACACACATACACACACACACACACACACATGCACACATATGGGCGCAATAGTCATCCCGAATATTCTGGATCTGCTTTGCCCGATACCGTAAATTTCGACATCACCCGATAGCCGCCGGAAGAGAGCCTTTGTCGTAGCTATCACGTGGCTGTCACGTGTTGACATAAAGAACTCATTATTGAGGCGATACAACTAAATCCTTTTCGGGATTAGAGACACCATCTGGAGTCGAGCTCCTGCCATGAGTAAGTCACCAATTGTGACGCTAAAGGGCAACGCCTCATGACAGCCGATCAAATGTCAATGATCCGGAGATACGTGTCCAGAACCAGTATCATTATCCTGATTGTGTCATTTGTCTCTATGTATTCGCTAGAGGGCTCTTGGTGTCGTTAGCATTAATTAATTTACAGCGGTCATAATAATAATAATAATTATTATTATTATTATTATTATTCCTGTTGTTGTTGTTTTATTGTGTTTCCTTTATAGAAATGGATGAAGAGAGAGAGAGAGAGAGAGAGAGAGAGAGAGAGAGAGAAAATATATATATATATATATATATATATATATAGAGAGAGAGAGAGAGAGAGAGAGAGAGAGAGAGAGAGAGAGAGACGAATGATTCACATGCTTAATTAGTCTTATCCCGCTATCAGCGCCCCTTACATAGCCCAGCTGATAGAGCACCACGTTGCAAACTTCCATGTCAAGGTTCGTATCTCAGTAATAGTTGTGTTTGTGGGTAATACTTCACATACAATTCAGGAATATTTTCCAGCTGAATTACCAAATCGTTAAAAATAATTTCGTTATATTTTGTTGTTGTTGTTATTGTTGTTGTTGTTGTATTCTAGTAACGTAAACAGACTTACAACGAAATATCGTTCACTAACATTGAATTATGGTCAGTGATCTATGACCACATACAGCCGAGCGGAGACCAAGGGAAATTGATCAGAGACCCCGACATGTGGGTTTGCGGCGCGGCGCTCTACCGACTTCACGCTGATATTTTCAATTAAATGGCATCATTAATTGTGGCATCGAATAACTTCAATCCCATATTTATTGTTGGCACTCCTGTTAGTTATAATATGTATTAAAAAATTAATAACACACTCACTGAGCAGGAACGATTGACTGGGACTTATCTGGATTTATGATACACAGCGACATTTCCTAACAGCTACTTTGTTTAAATAACCTGATGAATGATCCAGGTGATGTAATCATGCGTTTTAGTGAGTTAAACCAATACTTAATATCGGGAGAATAGTCACACTACCCACGCACTTATGGATGCACGTGCAGCTTGTAGACGCATACACGGACACGGACACAAACAAACACACACACAAACACGTCCAGGGGTCGGTAAATTGAAATTTAATTAAATTAATATATCACCACTGATTAATGTTTGATGTTTTCTCAGCTATTTATCTCGTATCATAACAAAGTACCGTGACTCGTTGTTGAAAATAATTAGCTAATATTGGTGAATAAATTAATATTAGTTTAACGACAGTGACTGCTTTTATTAAATATAATCGTCATGTCTCTGAAAAATTTATGACATCCTCGCTAATTAATTAGAAAATTAAAAATTAAAAATGTTATTGTTTTATGGCAACTTTTGTGGAAATAAAAATTAAGAAGATTTGTTAGTGTGTGTGTGTGTGTGTGTGTGCGCGCGCGTGTGTGTGTATGTGTCTGAGTATGTATTATGTGTGTGTATGTGTATGTGCGTTCGTACCCTTGCTATAACGTGCATAACTTGTAGCCTTACTGGACCTGCAGCTCTAGTAAAATATTTTAACACTAGACCGGCTGTCCTGACACTAGACCGGCTGTCCTGACACTAGACCGGCTGTCCTGACACTAGACCGGCTGTCCTGACACTAGACCGAGTGAGCGCCAAAGTTACATATTTCAGACCTCCATCAAAAATAAAAAGGTGAGTCTTCAAATGGTGACGGAAAGAAAATATGTTATTGATGACTTAACATGTCCAGGGAGTGAAATACATTGATTTAAAAAAGGGTTTAAACCTTTTAAATAAAATAATTGTAACTGACAATGGTTCAATAAAACGGCGCATACACTTTCGTACGTACGAGCAATTTGTCTCCTGGCAGCATTCAATAACTTTATACGGAATCATCATGAATATTCTGTACTATCCCTTGTCTCTTAGTAAACGCCGACGTACCTTTGCCCAGTGAAATGCTGTCATTCATAAGTTGTTTGTGACGTCACCACTCTCCGTTTGCATTCACTGAGCATGCGTGTATATATTATCGCATAATTGATTATCCTGATGGCTGCCAACTCAAACTGATCCGCGAAATACCAAGCTTATTGCGACATTTCTACCCACACACCCAATTTATGTATTATTTAGATTTCTGTACAGTTGGCTCCTTCACTCCTTTTACAAATTTCCACATTTTTAACAAAGAGGTATACCCGGAAATCACGACAGTAATATTGAAATGGAGAAAAAAAACCCTGAAATTCCCGCTGAGGGATTTTAGACATCTAGTGTGTAGCCATAACACAGTTGTTTTCGCTTTAAAGGCTAATCTGCCTACTGTAGATCAGCTCAGTTTGGCGACAATAAAATTTGGCTATTTCGTCATTTTGAACATATTGGTGACAGCAAAAAACTGGCGAATTTTTGTTTGTCAAGAAAGTTGATTTTTGCTCTCTTTTCTAGGCCATTCGGGGAAAACCATATTTCAAAGCAAACCGTTATTCGGCAGCCATAACCAAATATGAAGCAAACTGGATCATTGGCCTTTAGGTAACGAGTAATTCCATTCTAAGCAGATCTGAACTAGTAATTGACAAACCGTTGCCATGATTGAATGCCAACAAAAGTAATTGATATGCAAGCTAAAGACAAATTGCAATTAACATGATGAGAAGGTTACATCAAACTGTATATAAGGAGGTGCAAAATATAATATTTTCATATTATTTTTCTATTCTCAGCAAACGAATATAAATTATAACAAATCTCGCACGCAAAATCAATGCCTGGTATAGCGATCAAGTCAGTGACTCATTGACATCCAATCGCCGAATTGCAGACACTCAACTCAGCCTTAAGATCACTAACTCAAACCTCTACACGCAAGCTGGTTGCTTCATGCATTTGTTTTTTCTACTCGACAAACTGATGTTCTTAAACATGGCTGGGGAGAAAAACACGACTATTAATCGCTATTATGAGTGATTCTGCTGGAGACAATGCCAGGAACGAATGAGCTTTCAGCGAGTGATTGTTTTATTATAAATTGCAATGTGAACCGATTGTTGAATGAATGAGAATATTATACATGTTCAGTGAACTTTCAAAGTAGTGCTTTCAGAGTATATAATATGAAGTTCTGTACGACATAATATTTTGGCGACAAGGAAAAATTTACCATATTATGCCATTATTTTATATTCGCCAAATTAAACAGATCTACAGTATTCAGATAAATCCCAAAACACTCATTATACTGGTCAGTTGGGAAGCTGAGAGTGTTGATTGTGACGTCAACATGTTACAACAATTTGCTTCATAGCTGGAAGGCATATATGTCCAAGATTTGGCGGGATATCGCAAGTGAAGTTATTTGTGTATGTTTGTTCTTTGATATGTCGCAAGTTAATAAAGAGATCGTGAGCTTGGTTATTCGATGGGTAGCTGTTAGTATCAGCTGTAGCTCTGTACTCGTTTTTATTGGGGGCTTTTTTTCATTAAAATCCACGCTAGACCTTCCGGTCGAGTACTAAATGGCATTGATACTAGACCGGGTCTTGGAACACTGGTCCCGTTCGAGCGGTTGAGCATTAATCTCGCACACTGACAGGTACGTGTGTCCCGGGTTTCCGTGCAAACGTTTCTAAACAACTCGTCCGCTTCCCGACAAAGAAGACGCGACCAGGGGAGAGTTAATTATCTGATCCTATCAAAACATCGGATAATAAACTCTAATCGAAAGAGGACGCTTCTTAGAATTAAAAACAAAAATACAGATTTATTACGACGTTTTTTCCTAGTTTTCTCCTTATAACAATATCCGACATTTAGTTATAACATCGTCTGACAGCATTATATCAGCATTCATAGAACATTGGTCTGAATTATGTCCTAACGTGTCTGTGAACTTGTCAGTGATATTACCTTATTTGGCTGTTTATTTCGCTGTTTATTTGGCTATTTATTTGGCTGTTTATTTGGCTGTTTATTTGGCTATTTATTTGGCTGTTTATTTGGCTGTTTATTTGCTGTTTATTTGGCTATTTATTTGGCTGTTTATTTCGCTGTTTATTTGGCTATTTATTTGGCTGTTTATTTGGCTGTTTATTTCGCTGTTTATTTGGCTATTTATTTGGCTGTTTATTTCGCTGTTTATTTGGCTATTTATTTGGCTGTTTATTTCGCTGTTTATTTGGCTATTTATTTGGCTGTTTATTTGGCTGTTTATTTGGCTGTTTATTTGGCTGTTTATTTGGCTGTTTATTTGGCTGTTTATTTGGCTGTTTATTTGGCTGTTTATTTGGCTGTTTATTTGGCTGTTTATTTGGCTGTTTATTTGGCTGTTTATTTGGCTGTTTATTTGGCTGTTTATTTGGCTGTTTATTTGGCTGTTTATTTGGCTGTTTATTTGGCTGTTTATTTGGCTGTTTATTTGGCTGTTTATTTGGCTGTTTATTTGGATAAATTTACTGCTATTTATTAGGTTTGGTCCTTTCCCAATGTTTACGTTCGATATCTAGATCTCACCAGACCTCGGACATTTTAACTTTTTTCGTATCTAAGATAGGTGATTCGGGAAGGATAGTAATTTATCGCGGGTAAAATTGGGAATATTACTGAAATACGCTACCTTAATTACGAAATTAGTTCGGCCTGGGACATATTCTCATCCGATATGTAATGATGAACCGCTATCTGTCTCATCATCTCTCATCACCTGACACTTAATCAACACCCGATCATTTTTTATTTGGCATCTGTCGATGCCAGAAAACGCGAGCGATAAATCAGAAGAAGGAAAAATAGCCCTTTATCCCTGTATTAAACTTGAGTGTGTTCAGAACTGCTGAGCCAGCGTTGTCACACGGTCTCCTCGGTTTTACCATTCTGTCCCACTTCTGAAATCTCTTCACTGGCTCCCTGTTCAATCTCGCATCCTGTTCAAACTCTGCACTATTGTCTATCAAACTCTTTCTTTTGGAGAATCTTCATATCTATTTCCCATCATTTCTCTATCACCCTAGCCCAGAGAGCTCCGTTCATCTGGTTTTCACTTGTTGTCTGTTCCCAGAGTTAATAGTCACACCGCGACTCGTGATTTTTCAGTTGTTGTCCCTACTCTTTTGAATTCACTTAAGTCATCAAATAGCATCATTTCTTTCCGTCGCCATTTGAAAACTCACCTTTTCAGACTCGCTTATCATTCCTAAGTTTCGTACCCGGACTATGAGTTTGTCCCACTCGTCCACTAGGTGCGCCACTGGGCTCGATTCTTTTCGAGGATATTGGCGCTATCGAAGTTTTGTAATCGAATTCACCGAATGCTTTTTGTTCTTTATTGCAGTTCCATGAACATCTAACAGCTGCCCACAGCTGGCTGTTGGCAGCATATAAGCAGGTGTTTGTTAGTGTGTTCCTTCACTTCTTCCGAGGGCTACATTTCTGCGTTACGACTTTTCCTTTCTTTGTTTACTCCCGATCGCACAGGTGTGTCCTCTTTTTAGGCCAATCAAATATGATCTATTGATCCTGAAGATGTGAATTATGTTATCGTTGTGTCTATTCCCTTCCAGATTAATATCGTATGCACAGCTTCGGGCTTGTAAATATCACACACAAGCTCGCGCACACACATACATTCACACACACACGCGCGCATATACACAGACGCGCGCGCGCAGAGACACATACATTCCCCATTCCTCACTTTGCATGCCATGGATGTGTTTGCGTTCTGTATAGACTTGCCCATAGGGTAAATACTGCCAAGGATTCCAGACGAACAACCGGAAATAATTAAACACGACGATAAACGATCCGTAATTGATAAGTTTTTAAACCGAAGACAGATGGCGCCATCTGCACCAGATCCATCTTAATGCTAGTCATGCAGTGCCTGGATCCCGAACAAAGGCTACCAAAACTTGGATCCAGATAAGATGAGGCTGTTTTTTGCTCTTTCTTTTTATCTTTCTTTTCAATTAATCCCAGCCCTTATATAAGAGTTATATTTGGATAAGATGAGATTACGTTTTCCGGGCCAGTGTTTACGAAATTCACTTGCGCTAGTTACTTCTGGGATATATGGCCCGTAGACGACTTGCTAGGGAAATATCGAGTTCGAACCCATAACCTGGAGATTCGCAGACTGTATTCTATAGACTGCGCTGTGGATACGCCCTTATTTAAGGTGATGATGATGATGATTATTGATGTTTTACGGCCACTTTTGTGCACTTGGTAGGGTAAATGGGCCGAGCGACCTCCAAATGTAATGAAGCGAAGTCAAAGATGAAACAACATCAGATATGCCCACACCGAGATTCGAACTCATGTGGTAGTGATCTGTGAGCCAACGCTCTACCAGTTAGATCATGGAGGCGTTCCCTTATTTACAAAATATTGAATTGTTGTGTTTTGTTTATATATCGTTTTATTGTAAACTTGCTTGATGAGTGAGTGAGTGAGTGGTGGTGAGTGAGTGAGTGAGTGAGTGAGTGAGTGAGTGAGTGGTGGTGAGTGAGTGAGTGAGTGAGTGAGTGAGTGAGTGAGTGAGTGAGTGAGTGAGTGAGTGAGTGAGTGAGTGAGTGAGTGAGTGAGTGAGTGAGTGAGTGAGTGAGTGAGTGAGTGAGTGAGCTTTGTTGAGATATTCAGATGAAACGACGTTCCACAGACAAATGACATCGCTAGCTTTCGAACCCACCTACAACCGCGCTACAAGAGCGCTCTACCTGCTTGATGACCTGACCCACATAGAGGCACCCTAGCCGTATGTAAAGTTTAAACAATCTAAAACCCAACAATCGTATGTTGACGAAAACAAATATTTCTCCGTCAGAATGTTCCTCGGTGACGACGCTTATTTCTCCGGGTATTTTTTTAATCTTCACTCATCCTTCATCAGGGGCTTCCCTTCAGTACAATCAGTATTGTTTTCTGATCTTCTCCCTATCAACATATAACTATAATAATTATAGAACTGGTATAGTGTATTACTGAGCTTTATTGTTGCCACTAACTTTTAATCACTTTACACTTATCGCATAATGGCCAGTCTACTTGGTCTGAGTATTTACTACCGTCTTTCAATGATATTTTGAACACTTCGGTAGTTTTTGGCGACCGATATTATTTTAACTATTATTTTTGTGCGAAACTGAATTAATAATTCCATTCGCTTGCCTGCACTCTTGCGTTGACCGAAAATCGGAAGTCACGACAGGTCATTTCTAATCGATCCGATAGACGGCGCTGCAGACTATTAGAACTGGTCAATAGTCTAAAGGAAAGCCCCGGATAGAGGCTATCGTATTGTTCATGGTATTTATTGTGTAATACACTTGCTGGGCTTTGTTGTAATAATAATAATAATAATAATAATAATAATAATAATAATAATAATAATAATGACTAGTGACAACAGAGATCCCAGTTATAAATGTCGAACGGTCATTGTATTTGTTTTAAGAAAGCGACCTTTAGGCTTGAATCTTAGAACAGATTTTAACGTTTTAAGACAAAACCGCACTATTATTAACGTTGTTGTTATTATTGTTGTTATTGTTGTGGATTTAGTTGTTATTGCGGTTGTCTCCAAGACTTCCAGACCTATATTTTCCCCATATACCAGCTACTGTTGCTGGTCTCCGGTAGTTTATAGACGGTCCAGATCGATACCTCTTCTATTTGTTTTTCCGCGGTTATCCACATATCTATAGTACACGGGTTCTAAACCCGGACTGGCTATATCAGAAGGACATTTCATCTTTTGCATCGCCTCATCATCTTTATGGTAACCACGTACACGAAAGACACATTCTTTTCTGCTTTCCTTGTATATTTCTACGACCCTAATAATCGAATTAAAACTGTATCATCGGCCCTTTCATCTTGCTCATCTCGCCCTGAAATTATATGTTACGTCTAAAACGAAACGATTCTTTGCGTATTATGATCCGTGTGTACTTGGTTTCCTCGTTCCTGTCGCTGATGCGAGGATATGATAGCTGCCGTCGCAAGTCCCCTCCACCATCCGCAGTCATCGATCATCAGATGGTCGATCGGATTCTTGTCTGGATCATCCGGAGAGCACCACGTCAGTTTATGTAATTTGCGATGAGCGAATAGGCAAGCATTCATATCGCAAAAGCCTCTCTCCGTTCCATTTTTCATTCACGATGCCAAATCCATGTTTTCTCCTTGCCCTTTGACCGTTCCAAATCCATTTCTTTCCATTGCTCCGTCATGATGTGCATTATCTGTTCCGACTCTGACATTCAGATTAACCACACCCATTAGAAGGTCACGGGTTTGGCATTTTCGCCAACTTATCCCGAAGACAAATGGCAATATATTTCCTTGTCGTCGTTTTTCGTTACCAGCAACCTGACACTGAATTATGACGATAGTTTGTCGCTCGTCGTCTAAATGTCGCCTCAATTAGTCGATTTTTGATGTGTTTACATTTCTAAAGTTAACATTGAACTCATTCCTTCTGAATAATTGCCTCGCCTTCGTGATATTAGCCATCTCCTCTTCCAGAACACAGCGCTGTCGGTGGTTTTATTGTTATCCGTCTCCCTGATCCAGACTTTCTTCAGCCGGTATATCGGCCAGGATGTGGTGCCTACGTATCGGGATCAAGGTCTTTACTTTCACCTTCTCGGCTTCGATATTTATGCGCCGGAAGCTCGATTTTGTGGTGAATTCAGTGACGTCGCCGATCACGCCTTGGACGTATCGCCCGAATCTAGCTCTCCGTGGAAATGGGGTAATCAGATGAAGCATCACAGAGGCACAGCAAATAGCGGGATTCGAAACACGACCTAAAGTTTTGTGTTGCACTTCGTTACCAACTGAGCTAAATCAGTGGTCTGTCTTCCGGTTCGCTGTGACCTCGTCCGCTCTTAGGAATCTTTGATTGTGAAACTTCTTCATACCGAGTTATATTTTTACATCTCGTCGCTGTCTAATTAAAACATATTTTTATATACAATACAATTGCCATCCCTTTGGTTTATTTCAATGCAATAGGATTAGTCTACTAATTCGGTTTGTATCTTAACCCGCAATAAGATCATTCTACTTGTTTTCAACTTGACTTTAAAGCCAGCCAATTTTAAGAAATTCCCTCTCTGTGACATCAGGCAGTCGGACTTGAATAATCCGACTCTAGAATGACTAATAGAGACGAGTACAACACTTTGTTGTATACTTGGCTGAAACGTGTACAATCTTACAATCGTAAAAGTATTACCGGTGATGTCACATCGACGGGTTATATAATAACTAAACGTCGTGTACAATGTTTTGCTGTATACGTGGCTGATTTGGCTCTGACTGCACCAAGAAGAGTACCTTCCTACAAGACAACCACTTGGCATAGTCGTTGTCTATCAAAGTGACGCTCACAGTCGAACGACTGCTGAATATACGTCGATCTATTTAAGTGTTCGCTCTCAAAGCAGGTCACACCTTGAATATATATTGCTCAGTCACTTACGAATGAAACATCCCACATATATCTATTACTTTACGCGTACCGTGACTCTAACCACTACGACATAACAGCTAAGCACTAACTAGTCCTACTACTGTGACGCAGATTTAGACTTTGATCAGACACGAGGACGATTCAATTCTGGAATAAGAATTGGTAGTCAATTCTAATTCCAAAATTTGGAATTTGAATTCGGAATTTGAAATGATCACGTCCACGAAAATAATTTACCATCTAACATTTCCGTTACCAAAAAATAAGCAAGTATCAACTCCTCCTCCTAATCCATAATTGACCAGACGTGGGGTCAATTCAATTATGGACTTGGAATCGATGGTCAGTTCCAATTTCCGGATTGGAATCGACATATTTGTTTATGCAATTAGAATATTGTAATTGATCAAATTGAATTGTGAGGAATTGGATTTGGAATTGTAATTGACAAAATGGAATTGACCCCACACGTCCGATTAGAATTCAGCACAAATGTTCCTTAATATTGCTATAGGATCGCGCCTACTACATACGATCTATGGTACTCTAATTACTATCTAAGACAGTCACATTCCCCGTCGAATGTTAATTATTGTGTTAATCTTTAGCTAGTAATAGTTTCATCGGAAGGGAAGCCGATTTTCATCTCCCATCTTCGGTCTTGATGACCTGATTAGTTCCAAAATAATTCGTTTTCACGTCGCAAATGACGGGTAACTAGCGGACCGGTAAATTTCCCATTTCAGGATTTTTTAGGGGTAGTTGGATAAACTAAGCCATCCATAAAAAGATCAACTAAAAAGGAAATGCGTACGTCGGTGTGCGCGTACCCGCGCGCGACTTCTTTAATATATAGGCCCGCGTGATAATGTGCTGTTGATAAAAAAATATAAATATATATATATATATATTTTATATATTATATATATATATTATATATATATATATATTATATATATATATATATATATATATATATATATATATATATATATATATATATATATATATATATATATATATATATATATAGGCCTACATCATATATTTTTTAAATATAAAGTCTTTAATCTTTCACTTCTGAAATCCCAAAATACATTCTATTTTTGTCTAGATTACTGCCATTTTGCTCGTGAACTTATCAGATATAGGACGAAAGTGCTTATTCTCAGACTTCGAACATCCTCAATCAATATTGAGGTAACAAACCAACAAAAGAATGCTCGTGTTTCGCTGTATCTCAAAGTTGTCGGAGACCCTAACCATTCTATTGTCTCTTATTTAAGACAAAATTAACCAATTAAGAAACGCTGCTATGTATTATATAAGTATGTGTGTTCATCCGTGCGTGACATCTTATCTAATCCAATCAGCCAAAGTCATAAAAATAAATAAAAAACAAGAGCCAATCAATGATGCGTTAAATGAGATATATTTTCTTATTAATAATATAAAAGGGATGCTACAAGGGAAAAAAATGTGATGATGTTGATGATGATGCTGAAGATGATGATAATGATAATGATGACGAGGGTAAAACACCGCATACATCATATCGCATTGTCGCACTAATTAACACGATCCGGAGTGAACAATATCAATAATAAAACAGCCAATTAACTAATCTAATTAATTATAGTAACCATCTAATGGCGTATATAGTGAGATAACGTTATAAAGAGGCATTACTGTAACGGTTATACGCGCTATACAAGGGGTAGATCGTTCTAACAAGTTCCGCTGTACAGGAGAATTCATTTAAACCGGGTTTTGTTTCGTCATATAGACGTAAGAAATTAATCCAAGTTCCGGTATGACGTGGCATCATTCTATTGGCTTCTGGTAGAGGTGATAACATTGTAACGATCGATAGAACTAGAGCGTTCGTTTTTACTGTAAATATGACAGTTGGTGTTGTTTAAGTCAAATACAAATACAGCGTATGTCTGTGCGTGTCTGTTCTCTCGATGCCCATCAACATGGAACATTCTAGAAAGGATCAAGGACGTTCAGTTGCGGGTAATTTGTCATGCTGAATGTCATGACCACATCGGATTTGTCATCCGAGATTGCACGAGGACGAAATGAGGTCAACTGTTTCCAACAACATTCAGCTCGCGCGGAAAGACGAGTACTATTGCACCGAAATTGAACAATTACCATTATCCATACAAGATTCAGCTTGTACCGACTTCCTTACTGTTGTTGCTAAAGGTACAGATTATACAAGATTTTATTTGATAGTTTCTAGAACATTCTAGAACGTGCTGGATATTACTTGGATGTACTCCTTCTCTGTTCCTGCTTTGAACTTTTATCCGTGACCGCTCAAATAGTGACAGTACTGCTGCGCATCAGTGTACATCCACAATAGGAAGAAGTGGTCCAACCTTTCATTTAAGATGGGACAAAAAAGCATTTATGGAGAAATACCATTGCGTTTTTGTTGATAATTTTCTTGCTAATAAATTGATGATAAATATATTCCTATAACTTAGTCGTCTCTCGCCTCATATTTATACATGATCCTGTTGATTAATGCTTCCGTTTATTGGATTCAACGGTCTAATATTGTTGGTCTCTCTCTCTCTCTCTCTCTTTCACTCTTTCTGTATGTGTGTATGCCCATCCCCCATCCATCCTTCGATATGTCGATGTGTGCGTGTGTGTGTGTGTGCGCGCGCGTGTGCGTGCGTGTGTGTGCCTCTCAACTTACTAAAGCATTTAACGTCACAGTGCCAACAATATCATGCGTTCGTATTACCTTTGAGGAAAGCCCCCGATATATATATATATATATATATAACGAACGACATTTACCAGAAGTAAACTAACCCCATTTTGGGAGCTGCATAAACAGATTGATTTATGTAGAAAGTGAACAAGTTTCAAGAATTTGTTTTCCTCGTATATAGATATTTCGTTCTCTCTCTCTCTCTGTGTGTGTGTGTGGGGGGGGGGTGCTCATGTGCATGCAGGTATGGACAAATATAACCGAATACTAATTATGATAGAATTCCTTTTTTCCAGAATCCGAAAAAAATGAATGACCTGACTGTGGTGTGATTAGGGTGAGCTTATCCTAACCACTCAGTCGTAAAATACCGACTTCTGGCGGCCGTACCTTAAAACAATGCTGCATCACGTGACGCTGACAGGCCTAATTAACCATATACGGAAATTACGTTAGCAACTCGAATAGGCCTTTGTTTGTATTAGAGTCGGCGTGACGTCACTCGCTAACACCCTATAATAAGCTAACTTTGTGAGGCTGTAAAGGGGGTATTATCACCCTAGAGCGTTGTTTATTGTTATCACGTCATTCATCGCAATGGATAATGTCACCGGAACGAAGAGATCGACATCAACAAAACATAGTTAATATTATTTTCAGATATAATACGCTCTAGTGTAATGGAAATTCGCGAATCGTAGCATCCCTTTACCACCTCCCCCTTCCAGACCCCCTCCCCAAGATGATATGGCTACTATTCTCGTAACTGTATAGTTATTATAGCGAGAACAAAATCATTATCAAGGTGTCACAGTGGGTGTCATCATGACGTCAATCCGGGATATTACTGTCATTAGCTGACATTTAAATGTAGGCCATATGATCAAGAATGTGATGGGTAATAATTTACTCCCTGATTGCCATCAATATTTTTCTTGCCGCATTAATTTTTATATTAATTTCATATTTTTCTCCACGACCTCGCTGGCTGAAAATAGTCTGGTTTTGTTCGACTTTTTGAACGCCGCATCCGAGAAACCTGGACGAGAAAACAGGGCAATAAAACCAGGTCAAATAGGGCAAGAAAACCAGGTCAAATATGCGTAAGTGTTTATGAGGATTTCTTATAGGTCACATGGTGAGGGTATTGCTAGAACTAGGTCAGTGCTATGGGAGGTCAGTCGTACTTTAATTGTTTATGCCCGAGGCGAGTAGTTCTAATTTGATGACGTCAGCGCCATTAATGGCCGCTAAATTAAGTTATATAAAACAAATCAGACGACGCTAAAACGGCACTCGTGTTGAGATAAAGATAATGATTGTATTTAGGAATATACACTGTCTAACAATGATGAAGCCTATATCTGAAGAATAATTTGATGCTGGAGTATAAGACAGACACACACACACACACACATATATATATATTTTTTTTCACACAGGCACATACACACAAACACAATTACACGCGCACACACGCACACACACACACATATATATATATATATATATATATATATATATATACGCATTCTCACACGGGTACATATACACACAAACACAATTACACGCGCGCACACATACAAACACACACACACACAATCACACACACAAACACATACAGAATCACACACAAACGCACATACAATCACACACACGCACAATCGCACACACACAATCGCATACACACAACCGCATACACATATACCGAGAGAACACACACACACACACACACACACACACACACAATATATATATATATATATATATATATATATATATATAAATGAAGAATACTATTTATAAATAACATGTATTTTGACCCCATGGCGGTAAAAATATGTTTATCTCTGTCTGCAGACGATAAAAACCATCCCAAATTGATGGGTTCTGATGACAATAGTTTGATCATTGTGCCAATAACACAATTTAATGACGCAGATGTACACCCGCCAAATGTTAGTATTACTAATAAATGTGACTAACTGAGGTTGCTAAAAATATGGATCCTGGATGATCCTGTTATTCTGGAAACCATGATGGCGGAACATCTTTTAAATCAGAAACCAGCTGGATGTTAATTCCATTAAGAGCAGTTCTGACTCACAAACAAAGTGGAGGCAGACGCCATTCTATACATGCTAATTCCTGTAATCGCGAAATTGATTAGACATCTTCACGTGAGGTCATTCGAAAAAATATCAGCTGACTTATCTGGAATGAGATATCTATTGGCGTAGCTTTTATCCATCGATCGTCTAAACAGCTGGAGATTTGTTTACTAATTTCTCGGGAGTTCGTCGATTCTCTCACTACCAGCAGTCCTCATCTGTTGATGTTACGATGATTTCAATATGCGTTTGACTAGGGATGCAGATTTCAAATAACTCGCTGAAATTCTATCGTCGGCGAATCAATGACGTCGTGTACAAGAATTCACATAGAGACTTGGTTAGAATTTAGATATTGCTGCATGATCCTTCACCTATTATCATTACTGCATTTTAAAGGTAATGAAGAATTGATTTAATTTTTATTTTTTAAATTTAAGATCCATCGGATGATGATGATGATGATGATTGACGTTTTACGGCCACTTTTGTGCACATGGTAGGCCAAATCGGCCGAGCGACCCTCAAAGGTAATGAAGCGAAGTCAAAGATGAAACACCCTCAGATATGCTCGGAGGCGACCTTTAAGATCCGTCGGACCTATTTTGATCAACTAATGACAGAAACCATTATTTCCGCGATATAATAAGACTGCATAGGCTGCAAAGAGACGGATAACACACTGAACGCCTGTTGGATCATGAACGATTTTTATGCTCATTGTGGTAAGTTTCATCCGATGAATACCTTGTCTCGGTGAAGTCAGAATATTACAATAATAAGATCAAAACGTGTAAGGTAAACCAAATGACTGTTTACAGTGTGGTTAGGAAAATAATCTATATGACCGTCCTCCTAAAGATTATTAACCCAGGGCAAGATATAACTTATTGTTTTAATAAATTCTCCAACCAAAATACATTAATCATACAAAATGGGATTTCTCTGCCACAGCTTGTCACAGGTCGGCCCAATTGCTATATGATTCCCGCCTTGTCGATGATGGATACCTTTCAACGTCTGACAAAACCTTATATCAGACAGCTGCTGAATTGGGTCATCATATTTGTTTCCGCGCAATTGACACCTATGCCTTCGCGGCTCTCGAAAGAGTATAGGGATGTTTTCATCGGTTCAATTACGCAAATAGCTCCATCATCCGTTATTCTCTCCGATGTTTCGTCCAAGATCCATGAATGCTGCCATTGTAAAAAACATATATTACTAATAATTAAAAAGCTTTGACTTTGGTGTTCTAAGCAATCAGAGAGCTATTTCAAATTAACGTTTTTGGCTGAAGTCGCAGAAATGACGAAATATGACATTCTGTATTTAAAAGCAGTCGCATTACCAAAAAAAACTTGATTCGGAATTTTTTTTAAATAAGATATGTGTCTGTTGATAATATCTTGTCTAATGTTCTGTTATCTGGTGTATCAAAGGATTATGTTCTTTACCCTTCGTTTTTCAACAATATACACACGTCCTTTCTGGCTATATTGAATTAAATTTCACTTGCATGCCGATGAGAGAGAGAGAGAGAGAGAGAGAGAGAGAGAGAGAGAGAGAGACAGACAGACAGACAGACAGACAGACAGACAGACAGACAGAGCGATGACAGTCAAACAGACGCCTTAAATATAGAGTCAATACTGAAAAATCTACCAATCAGCTAGTAATGTTTCCATGTTCCCCCCCCCCGCACACGTACAGACGCGCACGCACATACACACACGCGCACGCACGCACCAGCATCCATAACCAACACACCTGATCAATGTCATTTTATCCATAAACGTATTCATAATCTTACCAAACATCTGATAGATGATATTTCATTAGACACCGCGTTCTACCATAAGACATTATAATATTATAATATAACAGATTAAAATACTATATATATATCATTATCATAATAATATTTTATATATATTATATATATATATATATATATATATAAATATAAAATACCTATACATACCAAAATTATCAATTAATCAATCAATACTCATGACTAATGATCGTAGGGACACCTGCCAGTCGTTATGGTGCCAATACGATCACTAATCATGGGTCTTGATTGATTGACACCAAAATATACCCCACGCATACCAAAATATACTCTATGCTGAACGAAATAGACCCCATGCATACCATAATTTATCACACATACCAAAATAAGTCCGACACATAGCAAAATATAGCACACCATGTCAAAATATACCCCTATGCATACCGAAATATACCCCCATACATACCATAATATACCCCATAAAATCTCTAATACAAAAATATAAGATGTTTCTCACAAAATAAGAGATATTTCTACACTTTTAAAAATAATTAATATATTATCAGTTTATTACACTAATGTAACGTACGGTGTCTAATAAGGGGGGTCCAGGTTTGTGCGCGCGTACTTGCTCGCATGAGTACGTGCATATTCGTGCATATTTATCAGTTCCACATTCCATTATATACTTATTACAGTACTGTAGCACGCATTCTCTGAGATAACGGTCGGTGCATACACGCGTGTGTGTGCTCATACGTGCGTGCGTATGTGCGTGGTCGAGTAAACACGTGCGTGTCACAGCCATACCAACTTAAGGTCTCAAGCCATTACCACGGCCGTGTCCGGATTCCTTCGAGCTCCACTTACCAACTCCCTCACCGCCCACTCCAACCATTATAACCCATTTATCGCCCATATCGACACACTACCCACTTTATATGGAGTCCGAACTTCAAAACGACGCCCGATCACGTGATTAGCCACCATTAAGCCTCGCCACTCAGAGATCTGGCAACGATCCGGATTAATTTGTCCGAAATAAAGCGTCAGGACTTGATTAGGGCACGGATCCAGAGAGAGGTAGCTTCGCTGTGTAAATCCGGTTACAGCGGCCTCCATTATCCGTCAAGATGGCGTAATGACGCCGTTAATGTGTACAGTGGGGACTCACTATGCCGTGGATTCACTAAAACGTTCCTATTATTGACAGAGACGGTAAATTGAGACCTGATCGAGGAAGATTACAGAACATAATGACCAAAACGTCTTTGTGGTTGTCGCTCCGACCGGAGTTCAGTTACAGTTTTCGGGCTACAGTCGCCTTGTAGAAATTGTATTAATTGTGCACATTCAATTACAAATACAATTACAGACTATTCATGCTTAATTTCAAACACACTGTAACAGTAACATTTCATTAGTTATTAGTTATTGGTCACGTCACTAACATCTGTGTTGGTTACATTTGAGTTTCTTCTTTTTCGTCATCCAAACATTATATCTTTGATCATCATATTTTTTTGATGATTCCATTACATGGGGACTGGGGGGGGGGGGGTTGCAAATGGCTTAATAAGTTCATCTCCTTTAAAATTTTCCTTTGTTTTTTAAAATTATTATTATTTATTACTATTATTATTATTATTATTTTTTTCATCATCAGCAGCAGCAGCAGCAGCAGCACTCATTGGTATCGTTTATGCAAATTATAGATGGATTTGTTTGACCAAGCTGCGGTCAGTATCGATTTATTACCCAGTAGATGTCGCCAGGGGTATATGGCTAGGCGTATTAAGGCCTACAGATACATTTACAATCATGATATTCTGTGAAAATTTATTTACCCTTACAATCACAATAGTATTAAACATTACAATTACAACGAAACTATAATTAATTACATCATTACGAATTACTACCATTGTTTCCGACCAACAGATAACAAGTTCTAATTGGACTCAATATTGTGTAGGGGTGCGTGCGTGCGTGTGTATATGTGTGTGTGTGTATATATATATATGTGTGTGTGTGTGTGTGTGTGTGTGTGTGTGTGTGTGTGTGTGTTGTGTGTGTGTGTGTGTGTGAAGCTTCATAATTCTACACAGCCTACATGGGGCCTGTGTCATCGTCGCCACAGCAAATCACGTGGGAATTACATAAACGTGAACCGAATATCTGCGGCTATGACTCCCGAGCTATCCTCCCACGCCGATACCATGACAACAGGCCACATGTTCGTACGACGATCAGCTTCGACCACGTCTTGGCGATAAAATACTGTTTGCGTTCGAAAGTAAGTCTGGGAAATACCGGCCTGGAATACCAAACAGCTAGGTACACTATGGTATGGCTGTTATGGGGGGGGGGGAGTCTTACAACGTCCTATAACTCACGTGTTGATACCTTCTAGCTCCGTTGGGGGTTTTTACTGAACATAATGCTAAAGGTTATCAATAATGTGACGAGTTCAATGTATTATTAGGAGTACTGTTCATAAAAGTTTTGGATTTTTTTTTTTCTTCTTTTGATTGTGCTATTATCAGTGCTATTGGAAATATGAATGTCCGCATTTGTGATATTGAGTCTCCCGTTTGCGATACAGAGACTCCCGTTTGTGATATTGAGATTCCGTTTGTGATATTGAGACTCCCATTTCTGAGATTGAGACTCCGTTTCTGATATTGAGAGTACCGATTGTAATATTGAAAGTTATGTATCGTATCGTTTTTTATGTTCAGGGTACAGTTTGTGATACTGAGAGTATCGTTCGTGATGTTGAGAGTACTGTTTGTGATACTGAGAGTATCGTTCGTGATGTTGAGAGTACTGTTTGTGATACTGAGAGTATCGTTCGTGATGTTGAGAGTACTGTTTGTGATACTGAGAGTATCGTTTGTGATGTTGAGAGTACTGTTTGTGATACTGAGAGTATCGTTCGCGATGTTCAGGGTACTGTTTGTGATACTGAGAGTATCGTTTGTGATACTGATGTTGGTAATAAAGGCGGGAAGTATGACCGGCTCTCGGCGTAATGGCACCGGAATATTTCTCGGATAGTTCAGCTATTAGATAAGTTACACCAGTAAAACTGGTCTATTTTGCATATTATGTAATATAAATTTAATTTATAGTAGTTTAAATTGACTATATATAGTTATTTGGTATTTCTTGTATTTTCATTGTAATCGATCACTTGACGACCTATATTTTCGCCCATTCCAGTGTTTACGCTAAGAACTCGGTTTTTGTTTGTGTGTGCTAATGGTTGAGTGTTGTTGTTGTTGTGAAACTACCAGAGTTTCCCTTTCACTTATGTCTTTCTCATATTAAGATCAGTTGCTTGCCTACCCACCCTATGGTGTTAATACCATTTGTTTAGCGATGTGCCCACGTAGTGGAAAACATCCAAAGCAGATTGGGTCTGATGCCAGTAATTTGATCACTGTGCCAATAACACCATATAATGGCACAGCTGTACAAAATGTAAGTATTGGTTTAATAAATTGTCAGTCGATCTGTAATAAATCTGATGAAATATCTGATGTTGTTAAGGATATGGATCTTGATGCTCTTGTCATTACAGAGACTTGGCTGACCAGTAATTTTCAGGCCAGAAAATTGTTGGTGGAGGTGACACCAGTTGGGTATTCATTCCATCGTGTAGCTCAGATTCACAATAAAGGTGGGGGAGTCGGCATTCTTCTCCGTGATTCTTTGAAGTGTGAAACCCATTTTCGCTTTCAGGTTAAGTCTTTTGAAAAGTGGTCATCTGTTGATCTTAGGTGATTTCAATATACACTGGGATTGCAATAGGAATGCAGATACCAAACAACTGGCTGCATGTACAAGAAAGAACACACAGGCATGGCCACATCTTAGACCTAACATTCTGATAGATAAAATAGCAATGCAGAAGTCTGAATCAATTGTGGTTATATGTATAAGACATGATGCGATGCACCAGCATAAAACACTTTGATGAAGGCCGGAAATTTAAATAGTGGGCTCCCTAGTTGCTCCATAAGAGGCTTCGCCATAGGCCGAAATATGTAAGCAGCCAATCACAGCGTTTCATGCACGCCGAACAATTCGTTTTATGGCAACAACCTTTTGTAAGTATACAGAAACCTCTTCAATTAATCGCAATATTCTCCAAACATATCCCCCAAATATGTGTATTAGCCCTGCAGGCTAAAAACACACATATTTTACTAGCCCACTAGTATTTCTATTAGCCCGGGGCTAACGGGCTAGCGCTTATTTAGAATCCTGTTTTACAGAAATTATTTGTTTGAGCTAAAGTCATTACATAGAGGAAATTTAAGTCGATTGACAAGGATACTTTTCTTGCTGATCTGCGGGTCTCTTCTCTGGTGTTGGATCCACCGGATGATGTTGATCATCTGGTAGATTTCTATAATACGTCATTGAGTGACCTTGTAGATGATCATGCACCTTTAAGGACAAAAGAAATGCCAAAAAGACCACCGGTTCCATGGTACAATAAGGACATACAACCTGCAAAGTGGCACAGAAGATATTGGGAGTAGCTGTGGATCAGGACATGTGTCTGTGTTCTTTATGAAATGTTGCCTCTGCCAAATTAAAATATTACAATAAAAATTAAACAATTAAAGCATCCAAGGGAGAGTAAGGACTGTTTTCGGTGTTATAAATAAAGTACTACATAAAGGTAAGACTAATTATTATCAACTCAGATAAAGATATGGCCCAATGTTTTAATAACTTCCGTCAAAAGATATTAAACGTACATGATGGGTTCCCTTCCAGTGCCTTATCACAGAGCAACGCTATTGGTAAAAGAGTCCTGCATGTCCATGATGGATAGATTTAAGCCTTTACCAGATACTCATATTATAAAGTTTTTGTAAAGGTCATCTAATGCTTTCTGTGCAGTTGACCCTATGCCTACTTGGCTTGTGAAAGGGTGTCTAGTTAATAAATCATTATCTCTAGGTGTTTTCCCAAAATGATTAATAAAAAACACAGTTTAGACTAATATTCTAAGCAATTACAGACGTGTTTTAAATCTTACATTATAGAAAGCGGAGTTGCTATCCATTTAAACAAATATTTAATCAATAATAACCTCAATGAATAACTACAGTTTGCATATAAAAGTGGTCACAGCATTGAAACAGCATTGGTTCGGTGATGTCAATTGATCAAGGTATCCCAGTTTTACTTCTTCTTCTGGACCTGTCTGCTGCATTTGATACAGTTGACCATAATGTACTTTTCTCTAGATTAAAAGACATGTTTGATCTGTCAGGTAAAGTACTTGAATGGTTTCGATCCTATCTAGAACAACGCTCCCAGAGAGTGTCTGTTCATGGTATTTTATCTGAGCGTTCAGTTTTGTTATCTGGTGTACCACAGGGTTCAGTTCTTGGTCCTCTGGTTTTCAAAATGTATACCCGCCCTGTTGGGATCATGGCGCAGC
Source organism: Paralvinella palmiformis (assembly GCA_025642065.1). Lineage (NCBI taxonomy): Eukaryota > Metazoa > Annelida > Polychaeta > Terebellida > Alvinellidae > Paralvinella > Paralvinella palmiformis. Next base: position 539,749 of record JAODUP010000210.1, on the reverse strand, counting down.
GATATGGAGTTAAATATCACTTGTATGCTGATGACACACAGCTATATATATCACTGGATCCTGACAATTAGTTACATTTTCCCTTTGCCTTGAATAATTTAGAACATTACATTGCTGATATTCAGTTACGGATGACACAAAATATTCTAAGATTAATCATAATAAAACAAATATTATTTATTTGGCATCACCACGTTGTGTTAAATCCATAAAGACACCAGCATTCTAAATGGGTCCGTCTTCCATTACCCCTAATGGATCAGTAACAAAAAATCTAGGGGTTATTTTTGACCAATGTATTAACATGTATAAACATGTCACATCAGTATGCCGAGCTGCCTACTACCATCTTAAGAACATCAACTGTTTAAAAGCTTTCTTGACACAAGAATCACTTGTAGCTGTAGTCCATGCCATTGTTACAGCTCATATAGACTATTGTAACTCCCTGTTATATGGTATATCTGATTATAACATCAATCGTCTTAAGCGAATTCAGAATAGTGCAGCTTACATTGTGACAAATACTCGAACATATGATCATATCAACCCAATTCTTCAAAACTACATTGGCTACCTGTTAGACAGCATATCCATTTCAAGATTTTATTAATAGTTTATAAATCTATTAATGATATGGCACCAGAATACCTGTGTGAACTGGTTTCCATTAGAAAATCATCCCGAAAACTCAGGTCATCCAGTCAGATACTATTGTAGGTGCCAGTGTCTCGGCTCAAATCATATGGTGATTGTGCTATTAGTGTTGCAGTCCCCACTTTGTGGAATAGGTTGCCGGCAAATATTAGAAACGCGTCGGTTTTGAAAATTTTAAATCCGTTCTAAAAGCTCATCTGTTCAAGGTTGCGTTCACAGATAAATAATAATTATATTTTAAATCTTTATTTTAAATTATTATTATTATTATTATTATTATTATTATTATTATTATTGTTGTGTTGATACCGTTTGTCATACTAAGTGTAGCATTTGAGACACTAATGGTATCGTTTGTTATAGGAGAAGAATTGTTCCACTGTTGATTCTACACCACAGATAAATTGCTTTATTTGATTAACTGATAGTAATATGGTCTCTTCTGGATCTAACACATTGATCCGGTGTAGGATGTGTGCTAATGGGCTAACACTACATTTAGAACACATGTGCGCGTGTATATATGTTATAAATATGTATATATATATATATATATATATATATATATATATATATATATATTACATGGATGTGACCCGCTAATTCAATATCACTTTCTCCCTCAGTCAATAAAATGGGAAGATAGTAGTGGTCGTATGGGCTATCCTGAATTTCTCAGACCTCCCCCTCATTACCTGTATGTCTAATATTTCTTCACAATTCAATAGAATCTGACGGCTTTTCTTCAACAAGTTTTCTTCAATGAGCCCCCCACCTTATCCTATAAATAACCATATAGCCACGCTCGGGGAAGGGGGATGCATTATTTATTATTTCCAGTATTGTGAAAAGTCGGAAGGCGATCAATATTATCATAACGAATGTTTATTGCTTCCGGGTAACTGTCATCGGAAGTGACATTCTCGTACCAACCGCCTTGGTCTATTTGATTACGTCATCAAACTGTGCTCGGTTTTCTGGCACGAATGGCGATTATATTGTGTCCTTTTGCGGAATCGTTTCTCTTACACGCGTGTTCTCACGTCAGCGTGTGTGTTTGTGTTACTTCGTCGGCACGCGAAGCTAAGGTGGACGCCTTGTTCAAGATGGCGCCTCGCGTGGTTAGTTTCGAAGGGAAGTTCGCCGGTCGCCATTTTTCATTTATCGCTCCAAAGCGACTATAAATCGTCCGCGTAATAAAAAGCTCGGCCCGATAATCGGTTTTTGGAGCAAAGCTTCTGCTCGCCGTTTTCGTCCCGACCTATTTACGGTAGCAGACGATAATTCATCCTGTGGGAGACAAGGCCCTGGCCGCCATGTTATGGCGGTAATCATTGGCGGGAAGGAATAAAACAGCCCACCCACACCGAACACACACACACATCATAGTATAACATATATCGTCTGCTAGACCTCTGATCACCGGCAGACGACACCCGTCTAAAAGCTAACAGCAAAATAATGAACGCTATCGCTGACGTCATTAGGTATGACGTAATCGTACGTCAATCGATGACGTCAATCGGTTATCGTGCTTTAAGGCTTCTTTTGTGTTTTTTAGTTTGTTCGCGAAACTTCTTCAGTAAGCTAGTACTAGTACTACAACTGCTGTTACAAAACAACAACAACAACAGGAACAGGAACAACAACAACTACTATTACTAATAATAATAATAATTATTATTATTATAATAATAATAGTAATAATAATAATAATAATAATAATAATAGAAGTGTGTCCATGGCTATATCTATATCATAATACTTAAATATACTACTACTACTACTAGTAGTAGTAGTAGTAGTAGTAATAATAATAATAATAATAATAATAATAAACAGTTGTCGTAGCCATTGTATTAATTATTATTATTATAAGACTATATCAAGTAAAGTAATTAACATATTATTATATATACATATAAATTAGCATTTTGCCAACATTCGTAAAACTTTCCCTTGTAAAAGCATTTAACTGATTAACAAAATTCCAATTTGAATTGCTATATTGTCAACAATCACGGATCTGCTTAAAAAATGATGTTTTCCGTTATAAAATTGACGAAACGGCGGCTACGAGACGATCATTCTCATATAAAGTTGGCCACGTCGCTAAAAATGGCTTTCGGGTTGAAAAGGGGACGTCACGACTTTGGGTTAGTCAGCGAATGTCGGAGAATACTACAGGCCCCTTTTGACCTGTCGACTGTGTTTAATATAGTCGACTATAATATGTTTTGACATCTCATGCGAAGTGGTTATCTAGTTTTCTATCATACTTCCGGTTGTCCATCATAAAGACATTAGCCAATCTCGGTCGATCTACTCCTATACCATTACTGATGACCCTGTCTCGGCTCAGGTCGAAGGGTGGTCGTAGATTTATCGTAGCAAGCCGAACATTGGGGAGCAGATCACCAGAGGAGTTTGGAAAAGTTTCATCTCTTGTAAATATTAATTCCTTTTTCTGTCTTCATCTTTCTTCGTTCTTATATGGGACACCGTGTTTACTTTTTACGATACAATGAATTTTAATGGTTCCTGCTAGATGGGGCGTTTTATTTAATTTACATTATTATTATTATTATTGTTGTTGTTGTTGTTGTTGTTGTTGTTGTTGTTGTTATTGTTGTCATTATTATTATTATTATTATTATTATTATTATTGTTATTGTTGTTGTTGCTGTTATTATTATTATTATTATTATTGTTGTTGTTTATTGTTGTTGTTATTGTAGTTATTATTATTATTTTTATTATTATTATTATTATTATTATTATTATTATTATATTGTTGTTGGCATTATTATTATTATTATTATTATTATTAGTGTGGTGGTGGTGCTATTGGTGGTGATGGTTGTGGTGATGGCGACGTAGTTATTATTGTTGCAACCAGCTGAGTTACAAAGGCAACGCCTTTTGAAACCTGAGGTGATTATTATTATATTGTTGTTGTTATTATAATTATTATTATTATTATTATTATTATTATTATTTTTTTGTTGTTGTTGTTGCTGTTATTATTATTATTGTTGTTGTTGTTGTTGTTGTTGTTGTTGTTGTTGTTGTCATTATTATTATTATTATTATTATTATTATTATTATTACTATTATTATTATTATTATTATTATTGTTATTGTTGTTGTTGCTATTATTATTATTATTATTATTGTTGTTGTTGTTGTTGTTGTTGTTGTTATTATTATTTTTATTTTTATTATTATTATTATTATTATTATATTGTTGTTGGCATTATTATTATTATTATTATTATTATTAGTGTGGTTGTGGTGCTATTGGTGGTGATGGTTGTGGTGATGGCAACGTAGTTATTATTGTTGCAACCAGCTGAGTTACAAAGGCAACGCCTTTTGAAACCTGAGGTGACCAATGATATAAAACACCAAAAATCATTAAATCACCTTTTTTTAATTAAAAGGCGACAAATTATGACACCACTTCGATAAAGACTACCCATTACGTGACCTAACCTAAACGAGGCTGACGAAACATCAACGCTGACTGGCGATGCTTCGTAACATTATTACCTGTACGAGGGAAGGTTTAACTTAATTAATTCCGACCTTTAACCGAACGATGGCAGTGATTAGTTGGTGAAACCAATGGAAATTAATATTAAAATGAGGCGAGGTATAACTAAAAACAACTTTCATTCCCACAAAGTCGACTAAACGAGGACTATTTTATGCCAACCTAACTGTTATGTGAGTCGTGTTAGGCAGTGATATATATATATATATATATATATATATATATATATATATATATATATATGATAGAAGGGGCTGTCTGACCTTTTATGGTGGGTAAGCCAGGTTGTATTTGAGGGGTCAGATGAGCTGGTGAATATATGAGTCTATAGCACACATTCATAAAGCCACCACCTCCAGGAAGGTGTCACGTATTCTTTATATATATAATGCACGGTTAAGGTGTTTGGCCTTTCCCACTTTGAGAGGATGGTTGTCCAAAATTAGTGTCCGTCAGTTATGAGCGTGTTGAGGACTACTTTACTTTGAACGTAAGTCTGACCTCATCGAGTCCGGGGTGAAGTGGGGTGAACGATAAATCGGTTGTAATGGGTCGCGTCGCTGGCAACACACACACACACACGCGCATACAGACATAAACACACATGCTCTCATACACGCTCTCACACACGCAACGCTAGCAATCACGGGCGCATATAAAAGGTGACACAACACACGTCTCAGTATGAAAAGTCCCATCCCTGGATATAGTCCCCTGGCGAATCGTATTGTTTTCGCGATTCGTGATACCTGTACCAGTGCCTCTTCATAGACCATTAAAACACACAAATACGCGCAAACACACCACATAAACACACACACACACAACACATATATCCATACACACACTCAAGCAGACACATGTGTGGCGATGTACTCATGTACTCATATTAATTATACTCGGGTACACGTTTTGAATTACTCGGATGTACTCTGCACTCGTGTACTCATGATAGGAAGTACTCGGTACTTGTACTCGAGTACATTAATAAAGTACTCATACTTTCCGAGTACAACCTGATTGCTTTCCACACAAAAGAAAACTGGTGGATAAAGCACCGAACAGAGATAAGTAGACCCGGATGTGAACTTCAGTCCTAGAGGTGACGAACCATACCAGCATTTAAGACGTGAGTGACTCGGTGAGTCATCTGATTAACCTGAAACGCAAGTCACACCTGAGAAACGATAAATCTATGAAGCATTTTCCTCAGAAAACATAACACAAACACCGGAAACAGGATCTGATCCGGACGCTCATCTGGATGCTATTGGGGCGTCTCAGTTCTGACATAAGTGTGAAATAAATAAATAAACTGACATATTGTCTGTAAGGAGTGAGCTAGAAATTACTGGATGAAACAAGCTTAAATATGAAACCGACACGGGGCATTCATGACAGGTCTCTGACACCAGAGGTAGATGATGTTATGAGTTATCTCTGTCAGGTGGCATCTGATAGCCTATTATTACTATAGCAATAAGGTAGGAGACAGACATATATATATATATATATATATATATATATACCGAGAGAGAGAGAGCGTATATTTCTATATATCTATTTATCTATCTCTCTATCTCTCTATCACGCTGGAATATTATAATATTATTACGCTTTGTAAATAAAAGTTATCGGAGTATTTGCTGTAATAGCAACTATAGATCTGACACGGATTACACTGTAATAGTGGATCTTATATAAGGTATAACTGTCAGGTATATCTGGAGGAGGGTGGCCGTGGTGCATCTGGTCGATAATGATGTAATAATAATAATAATAATAATAATAATGTAGATTTGATCATGCTTGTTTCCCAGCGGCAGGCATTCAGCGGGGGGTGTACTGTTAAAATAAATAATACCACAATATACCTCTAGATGTATTAAACAAAAAATTGTATACAAATGATACAGGTCATACAAATATAAATTTCTAAACAGCTGTCAATATGATTTGACCAAATCCCACGATCCGTGTCTGGGGTTTATATTACTGCTGGGATATTATTTTATATCGAAATGCTTACTAGTTGCAAATCTTTGATCCGATTAACACCTTAGATCCGACTTCCGCTTACTCCGCATCCCACAACAATGAACGCCGAATATATTAAGGTGATCCCATTGCTTTGAATATAACGCACGGACAACCTAAAACTTACTGGGATCCTAACCGTTGCCTCTAACTGTCAGATGTTTCATTCGCCAGTGAAATACTTCGGTCGGGTCATTTTACGTCACCTATGGCGTAGCCCCCTCGAAGATATAGATCCCGGATGATACCAAAATCGATGATACAGATAATATACTGATGATAGACCGAACGAAGTCCAATTACTTCACACTTTGACATTTATCACAAAGACAAGAAATACCTAAACGTCCACTTCTTTGTAACCCAAATCGATATTTTAACAACGTTATCTAATCGATATATTATCGTGACGTAATCAGTTGATGGTCGTGACTAGAGATATCATCCCGTTTTGATTGATGTTAATCGATAATTCCAAACAAATCGTCTCGGTCAGGTGTTAAGCCAATTTATTATTTATCGGTTGCTAGGTAACCGGGTAAATTGACAACGGATTCTGTCGAGAGATGTCTGGCATCTTCTTTTTTTGTGGGTAATCACTTCGTGGAAAGAACCGGATGTGTGTGTGGGGGGGGGATGAGCCATTTATTACGGTGCTATTTATGGATGAGCCATTTATTACGGTGCTACATTTATGGATGAGCCATTTATTACGATGTTACATTATGGATGAGCCATTTATTACGGTGTTACATTTATGGATGAGCCATTTCGTACGGTGTTGCATTTATGGATGAGTCATTTATTACGGTGCTACATTTATTGATGAGCCATTTCGTACGGTGTTGCATTTATGGATGAGCCATTTATTACGGTGCTACATTTATGGATGAGCATTTCGTACGGTGTTACATTTATGGATGAGCCATTTATTACGGTGTTGCATTTATGGATGAGCCATTTATTACGGTGTTGCATTTGTGGATGAGCCATTTATTACGGTGCTACATTTATGGATGAGCCATTTCGTACGGTGTTGCATTTATGGATGAGCCATTTATTACGGTGCTACATTTATGGATGAGCTATTTCGTACGGTGTTGCATTTATGAATGAGCCATTTATTACGGTGTTACATTTATGGATGAGCCATTTCGTACGGTGTTGCATTTATGGATGAGTCATTTATTACGGTGCTACATTTATTGATGAGCCATTTCGTACGGTGTTGCATTTATGGATGAGCCATTTATTACGGTGCTACATTTATGGATGAGCCATTTCGTACGGTGTTACATTTATGGATGAGCCATTTATTACGGTGTTGCATTTATGGATGAGCCATTTATTACGGTGTTGCATTTGTGGATGAGCCATTTATTACGGTGCTACATTTATGGATGAGCCATTTCGTACGGTGTTGCATTTATGGATGAGCCATTTATTACGGTGCTACATTTATGGATGAGCTATTTCGTACGGTGTTGCATTTATGGATGAGCCATTTATTACGGTGTTACATTTATGGATGAGCTATTTCGTACGGTGTTGCATTTATGGATGAGCCATTTATTACGGTGTTACATTTATGGATGAGCCATTTCGTACGGTGTTGCATTTATGGATGAGTCATTTATTACGGTGCTACATTTATTGATGAGCCATTTCGTACGGTGTTGCATTTATGGATGAGCCATTTATTACGGTGCTACATTTATGGATGAGCCATTTCGTACGGTGTTACATTTATGGATGAGCCATTTATTACGGTGTTGCATTTATGGATGAGCCATTTATTACGGTGTTGCATTTGTGGATGAGCCATTTATTACGGTGCCTTTAATTTTTATTGGGGTTTTTGTTTATGGAAAAATTTATTCTTTGTTTAAATTAGGTTTTAATTCGATTAATTTGTGGCTGACCTATTAAATGAATATGGCGTGTTTGTATTTGTGTATGTGTGTCTGTGGAGGAGGGGGGGGGGTCTTTAAAGCCCAAATACAACAGTTGAGATGATAAAAATATCATTAAAAGTTCCACAATTCACGGATGTATCGTAAATGTTTGTTTGTCTTTTGTTGTATATTGTTTTGTTTTGTTTGTTTTTAAATTTTACTTTATTACTTTATATATATATTGTATTACTTTCTGGACAATAGATATACTGTAAGGAGTTGAGTTCCATTGTTTATCTTCGGCTCTGGTTACATCTGGGAAATATGGTCGAGAGGCGACTACCTTGGGAAACACATCATACAAATACAGGTATCAGGCAGAACCGAACCCACAACATGGCGGATTGTAACACATGGCCCACGCCTCTGCGCAGACTGAAATCCTTATATATATATATATATATATATATATATATATATATTGTAAGAAAAACCCTCCAAAATAAAAAATATGTCCCTCATAAGAATTTTACTGCTAGCAGTGAACGTTTCGTTTAAGAATAAGTGTTTGGCGAACAGGAACTTGATGGCGAACGTTTGCCTACCGAACACTGCCAAGATGGTTATTGCTAACGTTACTAGCTATAGAGACACGTGGTTCTCATGTCGTAATATCACCTCAGAATACAGGATACATAAACGTTTTATGGCTACATTAGAGGTTAGACAACAGGTGCCTCCTTGGGACAATAAAGATCGGCCAGGATGTGGTATCTACAGCCACTATAATGATGTTGATGATGATGATGATTATATGAATGTGGGGTGATGATGATGGTGATGATGATGATGATGATGATCATCATCATCATCATCATCATCATGCAAATGATGATGATAATGATAAAATCCGAATTCTCTACAGACCTTTGTCCTAAAGACCAAAACCATAAATTAATATAACATACCAACAATAATAACAACAATAACAATGCTGACTGTGTGAGTCAGTGAGTGAGTTAGTTAGTGAGTGAATACTATAACTTCTCGATCTAAGTGTTATATTTGACACTGGATTCTGATACTCTGATTGGACGATTCGGTAGTAGGGTGCGTATTAAAGGGTTGGACGTTTATCTTTGTACCCGCACACACAAACTGTCACCATTACGGATGCAATGTCTGTACTAGCAGAACTCTTATTCGGAGTACCCCAAGGGTCGGTTTTTGGCCCTCTCCTATTTCTTTTGTACGTGCTCCCCTTGAATGACATTGCTCGATAGCATGGCCCATCCATACATAGCTACGAAGATGACACACATCTGTCTATTTCCTTCGACCACAGGGATCTGTTTAGCGTAAATAAAGCCGTAAAAGTTTGAATTGATGCTATCGGGATTTGGATGCTGAGAAATAAACTGAAAACGAATGAAAGTAAAATATAAATGATGGTCTTTGCTTCTCCTCGTGTCAAACTGCCTGCTTTTAGTATTGCAGTAGGTGAGGAATCTCATCAACCTGATGGACAAGTTAGAAATATTGCCATGACCTTGTATGTGCACCTAATTATGGAAGCTCATATAAATCGAGTGTGAACTTGAAGTGCTGCATTGGCTTCTAGTGAGATATAGGATATGTTTTCAGATCATCATTCTTACTTATAAAGCATTGCATGAACTCGCCCCACCGCATATCAGCAACATGCCACGGGTATATCAGTCAACAAAGACACTGAGATCTGCAGGATCAAACTTATTGTTGATACCGCGGGTTAGGCTCAAGACGTTTGGTCGCCGGTCATTACACTATGCACTATAAACTCCCAAACAAACCGAGACATTGTCATTCAATCAATAGTTTTAAATCTATTATTATTATTATTATTATTATTATTACAGCTTCTCTTTAGATATTCTCTATGGAAAGGAGATGACCATTCAGTAAATACGAGTATCGCCTAGTTTCGAGTAAGTAAGTGAGTGAGTGAGTGAGTGTCTGAATGAGTCATCGAGTGAGTGAGTCATCGAGCGAGTGAGTCATTGAGCGAGTGAGTCATCGAGTGAGTGAGTCATCGAGCGAGTGAGTCATCGAGTGAGTAAGTGAGTGAGTGAGTGAGTGATCGAGCGAGTGAGTCATCGAGTGAGCACATTGATTGTTACACCCGATTTATATGACAGAAGGGATACTGCCTTGAGAGCCGTTCTTCAAACATTAGGTTTCGAACCCTAACCCATAGTTTGCAACACAGCACTCTAATCGGTGGACTATCGAAGAGCCTACAAGCAACAGGTGATATGCTGCAAAGAAGATATTTCTGAATGATAAGGGGGAAGGATGACACCTTAATTACATTAGTGAAGGTACAGGATGTAACGATCATGATAGTGATTACTGTTGTTGTTGTTGTTATTATTATTATTTTGTTTTTGTGTTACTGTTGTTATTATTATTGTTATGGTTGTTATTGTTGTGAATATAAATAAATTAATAAAATAGTATATTAATAATAATAATTTGTATTAGTATTATTATTAGTAGTAGTAATAGTAGTAGTATTACTATTAATATAAATAAATTAAAACAATCTTAATTTGGTATAATATCCCAACACACCCTAGCGTCATAAAGACGTACGGAGTGGAAATCACTAATTGATCCGGAAACTAGCGTAAATCAGATCCTACGACACACCTGAGATGATGTCCAACACCTTGTCATAAATAACAATAACTGTCGATCTATACCCGCCGTGTTCGTGTTAATTTTGATCTCTTTAAACACATATCAGCTTCGCTGTTGTTGTACCGTATCCAAGGAGATGAAGTCATATAGGAAGTTTTGTTGATATCTGTTGACGGATGGCTCAGCGTTAGTGTGTCGAGTTAAAACAACGAGAGCTACTCCGTTCGAATATACACGTATATTAGTCGGTATAGGTCAAATAATCTGTGGGTAGAACTGTGGAGTATGACTGATTCGATTTCCTTTTCATGTCTAGCGCACCTTGCGTCACGTGGTATTTTCGTTGCAACGGCGTGCGTACATTTTTAACCACGTTTACTACCATTGTTCATAGCATTCGCCAGATGTCGCTATCCTTGCGTCTCTAAGAGAGAGATCATGGAAATAATCCTGCTACCGCCCAAATCGGGATATTGGTCAACTGCGCATGCTCGGATTAGAGGGTTAGGGTTAGGGACTGTTAGCATGCATGTAGTGATCCCGTTGAATAAACCTTTCGTGACTTTAATTTGGCTGGTAGCAGGATATTTCCCTCGCGCGCTCTCCTACCGACAACAATCTTATGCAATGTATCGGCGTTCGATAATCGGAAAATTCTCAAAGAAAAAACCGGGTTTAGCAGACCCGTTTGTTTGTCATATAATCGGAATGATAATAAAATAACTCCTTTTCCAACATGTGACCACGATTACTCCACTATATATGGGGGCCTATGTCAATTGGAGCCGAGGTTGAAGTGAAGTCATTACCCAACTCCGATTCGTGGAGAGAAGGCCGGAGAATTGTGCATCTTGGTGTTGTAGTTGATGGATTAAAAGAGGGATGAGGGCGATATCACCAGCTGCTACAACTAACTGATCGTGTAGGGGGTGGGGGTGACTTTTGGGCTGGGTGGCTTTCCTCATAACACGTTGTAGCCATTGTAGTTTCATGAACAACATATGTTTGAAAGATTTTAAATATTCCGAATATGTATAGATTTATACTATCCATGTAGTGATAGTATATATTGAAGAATGAAAGAAATAGAGCGAATGAAAATGGATTTGTATGCGTTTATGTACATGAATGACGCAGATATAGCAAAATTTATGGGGGTTTTTGCTAAATTTCCCGTAATTATGTATGCCTATATTTGAAACATTTAAAATAATCTGAATATGTATAAATTTATTCTATCTTTGTGGTGATGAAATATAATAAACAATAAAGGAAATAGAACAAACAGTAAATGGATTCGAATGGGTTTTTTTTTGTATATCAATAATAAAAATGTTTGGTTGATTTTTCGCCAAAGATACCACAGATCTGCCTTCATTTTGCATTTGTATGGTTATATTTGAAAGGCTATAATTAACAAACCAAACGCTAAATACCTTTATACAAACGAATTTAGCTAGCTGTATTCAGTAATGTTGATATGGGAAAATTTCATTGACATCTATCGATAGGTTTTGATTTACCTATTTTTTTAGAACATGCGTTGAATATTTTACGGGAATTACCTGGCTTAATGGAATGGTGAACAAAAAGCAGCAAAAGGGTTTTATTCTCCTGATTTTAAGATACTAAAAGAAAATAACACCCATAAATAATCAGAAATATAAACTATTAATTGAAAAGTACCAAATTGCCAGAGTCTCTTCGCGTACAAGTATATATTTTTAGTTTTAGACGAGCGATTTGCTTCATTTTTGCTTCTATTACAAAGAGTTATATATAGACAGGTATGATAGACCTTAACGGGGAAAATCTAAATTACATACTGACTTGGAGTGCACATCTAGCTATTTTAATGAACGTTAACGGTCAAAATTAGAACTCATATATATATATATATATATATATATATATATAAAACAACACATACAAGCTATATCTTAGTATTTAAAGAATAAGTCTAAATCAGTATTACTATATCAATTTGAAAAATTAAAAATGTGTGTGTGTGTGTGTGTGTGTGTGTGTGTGTGTGTGTGTGTGTGTGTGTGTTGTGTGTTTTAGGGTACATAGTAAGAGGCAACAGGCACAGAGCATCAACATATCTAAACATCCTTCGAAACCTACCTCCATAAATCTAAATACAACTATACATACATTAATCTAAAAATAAATGTTCCATACCTCCACATATTGATAAATGTGTGCGTATACCTACTCATCAGCCTGTGGGAACCAGCTAATTCGCTTTTCGTACGCGACAAATATGTCACGCCCACAGGAAAGCGGCTACATGCAGGCTACGTACAAAAAGCGGAAGCACGTAAAAAACATACCATTTGATACCACAGCTCGCAACAAACAACACGTGCGTGTGGTTCAATGGTGACTTGCTATATACATATCATAAACTATTTTGACACCACAGTTTACATGCAACAGTAATTTTCTGTGGTCCAAAAGAAACCTGTATATAAAGCATTTCGACACCTCAGATGCTGACCTCAGCTTTATTCTGGGTTCGAATAACTGAATAAATCCTACCTATATGAACCATGTATCAATACACGTCCGACTGGTCTGGCGTCGAAGTTCTTCTCTAACCTAAGTGAAAACTCAAGCCGTATATATAGCCTCAGCGTGTTAACAACATTACAGTTTGTTCATAACAAAGAGAATGTACACTAACACAGTATGGACTCACTAAAGCGATTAAACTAAAATAAAAACAAAGTAGCAATACCGCACAATGGATTATTACTGGACTAGAACGAAATATCGTCTCAAACCTGAGTAAATAATACGATTTACTCGAACCTAACAGCTAACCCTCATACGTTTCCGTTCATCACTAAGGGAACGTTCATTCACGCTGAATCCAGAGTGGCGACTTTTCTTGCTGAGACATGTGTAATGTCTCACCAGTCCCTTTGTTCCAGTGATGTTTAATCTCACAGTTATTTCCAACTCTCCTATATCAACTGAACTCCGTCTCACAAAGTTCATAAAAGAAACTAAATCAAATTTAGTAGACTGAGTAGTAATCAGTTCATCTCCTGTTCCAAATGTCGGAGTGGGTGGCCACCTAGCGGTTTATTAAAAGCCCATTGTAGCTTATCTTCCCTTAACGACGTCTAAGCCGCTAGAATACTTGATGTATATGTCTGATACGAGATACTGTATGGTGTCAGAGTCTATGAGACGGTACTTGTTACCTATAAGGCCAAGGGCTATCCGATGGTATATTATGATGCCACCGGGGATCCACCTCGTTAGCCTCTGTCCATGTGGTGGCTAGAGGTCTTGTGAGGAGGAGCAGGATGAAAAGTAGCCCGTCATTGCTCTATAAATTCTCTGATTCTGGATCCCATCAATCTAGATAATTGGTCTATGGTGATGATGATGATGATGATGATGATATAATGTATGTTTATATACAATAATTATATACAGTATTATTATCCCTGATTCTGACCTGCTTTAGGGCGCCTCCGTGGCCTAACTGGTAGCGCGTTGGACCACATATCACTCCCACCTGCGTTCGAATCTCGGCGTGGGCATATTTAAAGGAAGTTTCATCTTTGACTTCGCTTCATTACCTTTGGAGGTGGCTCGGCCCATTTAGCCTGCCGTGTGCACAAAAGTGGCCGTAAAACATCAACTATCATCATCATCTTCTTCTGATCTGCATTAATCCAGCACACACCTCAACCCCTAAGAAAGCATACAACGCATGCTATCATTTATAGGCGCATATCATTACTCAGACACTCAGCCATCACGTCTCGTTGGGTTCTCCTTTCTGGCTGAGTCAACCAGTCGCCGAATAACAGGATGGCCGCTCCTGCGTTTCGAACCCGCGACCGTTCGATTACGAATCCTACGCCCTCACTGACTCCGCCATCAGTCAACAAACGCCTTGTATTAAAGGGTAATTCTTACGATGTTGTTCCACTGATTGGTCAATAACATTATTGAATTATTAAAATTAAACGTAACACTATTGTTCTATTAGGTAGCTCTCAAATGTGGATGACAGATGCATCTATAATTAGATAATTGTTTATCTCCAACTACTGGCTACAGTACCGATAATTGTTCAAATACTTGTCTATATAGTTAGGCCTATTTACATCATATTTGTGATTTTCTCCATCATTCATGGGTACGAAAGCGAATGACGTAATACACATTTCGAAAAAGAAAACAATGTTATATTTATTAGCAAGTTTCTATAAATAGATGAACAGTTCGATTACTTGTAGGAATTTGACCTTCAGACGACCTCCGTGGTATTATCTGTCTTTGGCGGTTTCTTTCGCTAATTAAAAAAAAATGCTCTTATAGATTTTGTCAGTTTGATTTGGCGTCATCTTAATCATAAACTGAAATTGATTTTGTCTTATCGCGTGATTAATTAATTCGTTTTATTTTTTAAATACGTCTTAATTAAATGTCTGATTGATGGCTAAATAGTGTATTAACAATCCGTTTATCTTCCATATTTTGTGTTATTTATTTGGTTTTTCTTTGTCTGTTGGACCACAGATCACTACCACCCGTGTTCGAAACTCGGCGTGGGCATATCTGAAGGTTTTTTCATCTTTGATTCCCTTCATTACCTTTGGAGGACGCTCGGCCCATTTAGCCGACCAAGTGGCCGTAAAACATCAATCATCATCTTGTTTGTTTGTTCGTTTGTTTGTTTGTTTGTTTGTTTGTTTGTTTGTTGGCAACTATTGTGATTTTGTGATAATGAGACCCATCCTTCCTGATCTTAAGATACCAAACACCTGTTTACGTAACTATCAAAAGCCCAGAATCGTGGCGTCATCTGCGCTTTGAACCGCATTAAAATACCATGAACTAAACTGTTACCGCGCTCTTAAAGGTCACGCCACATCATAAACCAATGACGTAATGGATGGCCTTAAAAGAAATGGCCTTAAGATCATACCCACAAAGGGGGCTATAATATCGTGGGGTCGTCGCTAACCAATTAACTATCACCGTAGAGATTAAGACTTGTTTGCGTTGTCCAATATCTTAATCATCGGCATGTTGGCCGCTTAACTTCCGTTGTCCGGTGACCGCTTCCGGTTTCCGACCGGCGATCATCGGTAACGACAAGGAATGGATGTTTTATATTCTTAAATCCGACACGAAGCGGAATTTCGAAAATGACGCAACCGGAGAACAGAAAAGTGCGGGGTAGAGATTTCTAACGCCAAGACGCGTCCAAACGCTGAAAATAATCGTTAATGAGAGTAATCGTGGTGCCATTGTTGGTAAAAATGGCAACACCGTGCAAATAGTTCACGTGTAAATTATTAGTGGAAATCAACAACGACTAAAATAGACACAAGGCTATCGTCTGCCTACTGCAGAACGGCAATGCCATGATTGGTCCTAATGGATCACGTGGTATTGTTCGGTGGGAATCCAAATGGCGAATACAAATCTTCCACGCGCAAAAATAGACGAAGTCTGTGATTGATCTAAATGGAAAATATGACGCTGTCAGAAGGGAAAATAGGACAAATCTCAATTATTTTGTTACAAAGAGCTACTACACGGTGAGCTGTGTTTATTTAATAATAGAAGATATAATTTGTTGTTTTAAATCTGACACTTCGTTCGCGCAGCGTGTATTCCTTAACTTACATCAGAATATGAGAGAAACTGCTGTCGTTCTGATGACATTTTGTTCAGGTCAAGTCGACTTCCTTGATAGAGAGAGGAGACGCCTCCGTGGGATAATTGGTAGCGTGGTTGGCCACAGATCTATTGCATCTGGGTTAAAACCCGGCCAGGCTGTATCAGAAGGATATGTGTGTGAGAACCACCAATTTATGCTGATTGATCAACTCATTGCATGTCATCCGACGTGACAATGGTATCACGGGGGGGGGGAGCGGGGTGTGTCACATTATCAACCACGTCTACATCAATCATCAAGTTACAGCCGTCTGGCCACAGATGACAATAAACATCTTGAAGTATAAATCTCAATAAAACACACACAGACATCAAATCGGATAAAGACATCTTCATCGTTTTATTACCTTGTTCTTACCTGGATGACCTGAGATGATGCCAAAAATACCATCACAAAATACAACGCCTAAGAATAACAGTGACCATACTAATAACACCAGCTATGGTCCCGTGGCACGCTTCTGGCGTCAAATAGATGGCGGCGTTTCTTTAATAGATGACTTGGTGCCGTGTTTCTGGCCTCGGCATCTCACCTGGCAACGCCTCATCACTATGGCCTACCTGTATCACTTATAGCAGTATAAGGCGAGTTGCCGTGTCACTTCACTCCGATTAATTACCTGACAATGATATTTATTTCCAATTTATATATTATTTGTTACCGTTTGTATTTTACATATAACACAATAGTCGAATACGTACAAATTGGAGGATCTGTGTAGCTACTTAAAGCTGTCTTCCCACAGGCCACAAGGAAACTAAAGTTACAAAAACGTACATGTATCACAAGTTTCTGTGAGAGAAAAAAGACGACCCAGGAAAGAGACTGGCGAAGCCAGGAATGGGATATCAATTATCAAGAATATACAAAGAAAAAAACAATAATGCATTGCGGGGGAGATCATGACAAGTAAATTGGCGTCATAATGAGGAAACGGCTATATCAGAGAAGCGGATTAATCCTTTTTCAATTATTAATATGACATTCCAAACATCTCCTATTTTCACCAGATCATCCACCACCTTGCAGCATTGATTATAAGAAAAACAACAGTTTGACCAGACATCATCATCCCACTTCTCCTGAAAGACCCCACTATAGATACCATCAGCAACAATAATGTCACAACAACACAATACAAATCAACACCAGGTGGCTGTACCGAATAGGTGATCAACCCCTAATTTTTTATACGCTACTGCTACAAAATAAATGATACTAGGTCTAGTGAGAATCGCACCGATTAAATATTTGGCAAATAAAAATGATTTTCGTTTGTATTTTGTTGTTGTTGTGTGGATCTTCTTGGTTTCTTTAGATGACTAATCTACGCACTATATTTTGGCTCACTTCCTTGTCTTAAAAATCGACTTAGTCCCTATTATTAATCTACTGTGCATTATTAATTGTGCAGGATTATTTATTGAATTCACTTTTCTTCTCTTGTTGATGAGGGGATAAATATTCAAGAGATATTCAGATACCAAACAACAACCTGAAACTCTCAAGTCAGACAGTTTCACATAGGATGGCCAATAAAGCAGAGACATCGTCAAATTTGGTTGTCTGCCAATAAGGTGACAATTTAGTCAAAAGTGTGGCCAAATATTCTACGTTATCCGAGATCTGGCTTGTTTTCATTCCTTCCTATGTCACATATATTAACTTTGTGTACACGCAATTGGTTTCTTTTCACTAATTTACTACACGGCCTCTCATTGGGAGAATTACATATCCATCTCTAGTTTATCATCTTTGTCTAAAAGCAGAAAAAGGGACATTTGTCTTCGGTTGAATAGTAATATTAATTAATCAAGACAGTTCTCATGAGCAAATGATCGCAGCATTGAAACAGCATTGGTTCGGATGCAAAATGATACCGTAATTTCAATTGATTAAGGAATGCCAACAGTTCTTGTTGACCTGTCTAGTGCATTCGACACAGTTGACTGTAATGCGTTTTTCTTCAAATTGCAATATGTTTTGGTATATGTACTATTTAGAGCGACGTTACCATGGATTATCTATTCGTGGTAATCTGCAAGAAGTCTTGTTTTTTATCTGGTATTCCATATGTTTGCTTATGTTTGTTCTTTTCCGTCTCACTTGTTGCCTTGTATTTGTTATCCCTTGTCTCACATGATGTTTTGTGCTTGTTATTCGGTGTGCCGCAACTTGATTTTTGTTTATTATCAGGTATCCCACATTATGCCTCGTGTTTCTTATCTGGTGTCCCACATGATACCATGTGTTTGGTGGCTGGTGTAGCACCTGATCCTTTATGGGCTTTTTATCTGATGTCCCACATAGTGCCTTGTGTTTCTTTTCTGGTGTCCCACATGATTCTTCTTTTAGGTTTTACTATTTCCGGTATCAACGTGCATCACATTTGAATTTGCCCTGTTAGTAAGGGTGATTTATTAAATTTACATTGTTATTATTATTATTAATATAATGGTCGAAATGACAGTTATTATACGTGGTTTAGCTACTTCATATGAGGGAGACGCATATGGTCTGTAATTTACTGCTACACAAAAGAGACTAATTCTAAATAAATTAAGAATTTAAAATAAATGGTATATTCGTGGGAGAAAAGCTCGTCAGTTGCCCGATTGGATGAAAAACGTACTATAATAGTGCCACGACCGGGATTCGAACCTCCGACTTCCCGAAGTCCCACGCTCTTACCCACTAGACCATAGAAGCGGTTTATTATTATTATTAGTAGTAGTAGTAGTAATTGTAGTTGTAGTAGTAGTAGTAGTTTGGCTTCTTTCTTGAAGAATATGCAACGTTATACAGCTGATAATTGTTTATAGGTTGATAAAAATCTCCTAAAATTGAATGATGCTAAAATGATTTGTTTTAAATATTTGGCTTCATCAATTATATCATATTCCTAAAACCACCAACATCATTCCGTATCTTTAGTGGGTCAGTAAATCAAACTAACGGTTATGTTTTGGAACTATATTGATATGAATGAACCTTTCATATTAGTCAGCAGAGCTGCATGTCACCATGTCAATAACATCTGCTGTCTAAATGTTCTATTATATAATATATCAGATTAAGCGAATACAGAGTGGTGCAACTCGCACAGTGTCAAATGCTCTAATATATTACCAGGAAAATAACTCTAGATTTTACTAACAACTTATAAATCTATCGAACGCAGTGTACCTGACAATCTGCGATAAATCGTGTCCATTAGAAAGTGAGTACAAATTCTAGTCATCGACTTAACGATTACTTCCGGTGCTGAAGTGATACGGCGATTATGTGTTTAGCGAAGTAGCCTTCAGTTTGTGGAATAAGTAGTCCAAATAAATTAAAGGTGCGAGATATGTATTACTTTAGACAGATTCTACATCATATTTCATGCTTCGTTGAATAACGTTTTATACTGAACTTCTTAGTAAGGCTACGTTATTGAATTTGGATGGTATTTAAAGTGTGTGTAGGGGGGCGCGTTTGTGTGCCTGTTTATTTGCGTGAGTGTATTGGTGTGTTGGTCCATTAATCTGTGCACGTATCGTGGACGTCGAAACAATATTTGAAATACATGTCAAGTATCAGGGCACTGACAGGTTTTGATTTATGACAGAAATCGTAAACTTGAGATCAATACAGTTACGTGTTCAAACTAGACTAGATATCAGTCGGACATGTCAAGCCAACGTTGTCAGTCTGGAAAAAATCACTCTATCTGGCTGTTGGGAAGTTAAATATGTTCCGTCAGAAACAGGTCTCGATGTTGACACAAATTTATGTTTATTGTGACAGCAAACAACAAATCTACCAAAATATCGTGTTAAAATATCGGCGTGTATTTGTTTTAAATAATTATCTATCGTAGAGTATTGAAAATACCCGCACTGCACCACTGTAAAGCTAATTTCCTAGTCAGTTTTAATCGTAACGCAAATTTATGCAGTTATACCTGGACATCGTAGAAAAGGAAGTTCGCGAAAGGCCAATAGTTCTTCCGCTATAGGAGTCTTCAATAATGTGCTTCTGATGGAAACTGTACGTTAATTTCGTACGTAGTCTGGTCAGATGTTACCATGATGATGATTGATGTTCTATGGCCACGTTTGTGCGCAAGGTAGTTTAAATGGGCCCAGCGTCCTCCAAAAATAATGAAGCGAAGTCAAAGATGAAACACCCTTTAGATATGCCCACGCCCGATGTTAGCAGGAAAGGGATTGGTTTAGGTCAATTACTGCTAATTGTTAAACTATGTATTATTATACTGGATATTATTACGCTATGTGTTGTTATGCCAAGGGTCGTGTTATCCTGTGTGCGTTGTTGCTATACTGTGTTGTTATACTGTTGCACTGTCTCTGGTCAGTCGCCAACACTGTTTCTCGCACTGTTCCTTCCCTACGCTGCCCGTTGTTACACTACTGGTTACTACACTGTTAATTTTTACATCGTTAATTTCAACATTGTTAATTTCTTCACAATCTCAGTTTCGTAAACTGTTATTTGGCACTCCGTTTGTTTTGTGCATTGTTTAGTTTTCATACCGATTTGAGGGAGGGGGGAACTTCACGTTCACAAACCTAGGCCAGTCATCGCCTCAGAGTCGGGTCAGTAAGGTCGATATTTACAGATGGCGTTCGTTGGAACCACGTCCATGGCTACGCTGGCCGGATGTTGGTGCGCTTCCAGGATCACGTTGACCAGATGTTGAACCGTCTCCAGAACTACGTTCACCGATCGCTGAAGCGTTTCCAGGATCACGTTCACCGATCGCTGAAGCGTTTCCTGGAAGATGTCCGCCGGACGTCGGTGCGCATCCAGGACGACGTTCATCGAATGCCTGAGCGCCTCCAAGAGTATGTTCATGGAACGTTGTAGTGTCTCCAGCGCCACGTTCATCGAACGCTGAAGCGAATCCGGCAAATAGCTCACCGAACACTGGAGCTTTTCGACGACGACGTTCATGGAACGCTGCAGAGTTTCCAGAATGAGGTTGGCTGAACGCTGAAGATGTTCCAGGATCGCGTTCATTGAACGCCGTTGAGGTTCCAGTACCGCGCCGCGTGGAGTGGGGCGTATTTCAAATACTACTTTCACTGAATGATTCAGTGTCTCCGCGACAACGTTCATTGATAGCTGAAGGGCTTCCGTCACAATGTTCACCGATCGACGAAGTGAACAAAAAGCTACGTTCACGGATCCTTGATGTGTCTCCATTGTTACCTGTGAATGGATGTTGAAGTGCTTCCAAGATTGTTTCAAATAGGCGATGATGATCTGTGAAAACTGCATTCAATTGAATGTTAACATTGTGTTTTTTTTCAAGACTACTTTCAAATGGACGTGGTACATGTATTAGCAAAACTACTTTTAAATGGACGTACATGTATTGCAAAGACTGCCTTCAAATGAACGTACACGTATTACCAAGACTATATTTAAATGAAATACATGGCTTAATAAGGGTGCTTTCAAAGAAACGTTGATGCGTTTCCACGATTGCCTTTAGGTGAACGTTGATCTGTTACAAGTACAAGACCCACTATCAATCGAAGTTGATGAGTTTCTGGGATTGCCTTCAGTTAAACTTCGATGTGTTTCCAGCACTACCCTCAAACACCCGTTCATGTGTTACGGAGACTACGTAGGTTCAGTACTACTGGAAATAGACGTGTTTCCGAAACTGCTCTTTCGAAGCCTATTTTCAAAAGGACGTTCAGTTGTTTCTGTGACTTCGTTCAGAGGGTACTGATGTGTTTTCAGCATTAATTTCGCAGAGATCTCAATTAATTAATTACTTGATTAGGGTATATCCATACTGGTAGAAGTTGGCCAAGATCTACTCAGTAGTCTCAGAGATGGGGGTGGGACAAAGAGATACTTAGATCAGATGTTTGGTTGAACGGGAATAAGAGGGAAATCGACTAAGAAATATACATCACGTGTTCCAAAATATATGTTACGTCGTCGGATGTTGGCTGAAAAATATTCTGACCGATGCTGCTCATATAATGATGCTATTTCATGTTAGAAATCTAAGAAGAACGTATATATATATATATATATATATATATATATATATATAAAGTGAGAGAGCGCGAGCGAAAAGGATAGATAGCGAAAAGATAGATAGATAGATAGATAGAAATCTTTTCTGAAGTCGATAGCTTTGACGGGTAATATATAATATTAGTTTTATTATAGTGATTAAGCATGCCTTCATTAAACCACCATTACTGGATAGAAAGATTTTCCATGTCATGTTTTATATTTCATGACCATTTACCCACCAATCAATATGCCGTTTCGTTGTCCAGTGAAATTATTCTAGCCAATCACCGGACACGGGACACATACTTATTGACTCGTGATTCGCTCGCGATATTTGTCTACGGCGAGTCAGTTTTTCACGAACGGAATTTTGTTTGATTGCACAGAAAGGAAGAACAGAATGGTCTTAGATATATATATGGTTAATCTTCTAACAATATGTTGCTTCTTAGAGAGGTTTCTGTTTGTCAATGTGAGTGTGACAACTTACCTGTTTCAATTTTTCTTCATTCTATTTTACTTGAAGACTACAACGGATGTAAAAACAAACGGACGAATGGATGAGTAGGCGAATACAAACAGAAGAGATGCTAGGCAAAGAAACAACAAATATTTAGATACTTTACCAAACGGACAGCCAGACAGGACAGCCAGACAGATAGACAGACAGAGATGTAGACAATACAAAATTAAGCACCTACACACACATACACAGGAAAAGAGAAATAGAGAGATAGATGAAGTGAAAGTGAGAGAGTGAATATGTGCGCGTGTGTGCGTGTATGCGCGCGTCCCCCCCCCCCCGTAATTGTACCACCGACATATTTTACCAAAATAATGACACGGTCTCCCGCCAGATCAACCTTTATCACCTTGTCGTGCTACTTAAATGGCATCAACATTTATAGCCTCCACGTGACTAGCTCAATGCTGTCACCTGACCAGTTATCCGGGTCCGGATTTACTGGATCGTGGAGGGACGTGCTTTGCAATATCCGATGCGTCGTAAGCGGTGGTTAGTGACGTATATATCACGTGTGATGAAGGCAGCGAATCATTTGTCGGGGATGATCAAAGGTGTCGATGACGTCAAAATACGCGAACATCGTAATTATCTTATATAGTTGGTCTAGTGTCACGCAGACTACCGGAAGCGCACCTTTGTGGGGTGGGGGGATGTCATAATCGCCCGGCACAGTGACGTCATCATCTAGAGGCGATTACACGCACACACACACACACACACACACTACCTCTCACTCTCTCTGTGTATGTGAGTATGTGCCCGTGTCAACATGTACGCGTGCACGTACCAACGTATCTCATCGTGCATGCATGCAATCTTACCGACCTAAACGTATGAACTGTGAATGACGTTCTCATGAGGAGAAGATTTGATTGAGAACGTCCATAGATATTCATTTGTCTTCTGGATATAGATCGTAAGTCGTGGTGACGTAGGGATAGGACAATCTGAACCTTTTCTGGACCGCCCACTTTACCCGACACATGACATCGATCGATCCCTGAAACATGACGAAGAATGAACGTACGTCAGCAGATCCTGAAATAACGAGACTTGTTTTTTGTTTGTTTTGGGGGTTTTCTTTTATGGTTTTTTATTGCTGTTTTTGTTGCTGTTTTTTATTGCTGTTGCTGCTGCTGCTGCTGTTTTAGATTATCAGAACCATTTAGTAACCTGTTTATGTCGGATATTCAGGCGTGCAGAATCCTGCCCGTGGCACTTACTCAATCCTTCGGGGTTCTTTGTTTATGCAGTATTCCACTCACGTCAGTGTCGCAATATTCGGTCCTTCGGGGTGGTGTCAATGCCTTGTATTCGGCATTTCAGGATCTAGTCAATATTCGGTCCGTCGGGAATATTGTCAATGTCTTGTATTCGGCAATTCAGGATCTTGTCAATATTCGGCATTCGGCCCTTCTACTCTTCAAAACAGAAAGTATTACTTTTTTGTATACTCACAGTGATTTAATTCAATTTATTTTATAATGATTAGCGGATACCTTTACCTAATGATGCATGTTTATATAGCGCCAGAACCAGGTAACCCTGTTCTGAGGCGCTCTACAGTATTATTATCCCTGACTCAGACCTGTTTCCACCCAAGCACATATCTCAACTCCCAAGGAAGCATACAACGCATGCTGCCATTATAGGCGCAAAGCGTTACTCAAACACAGAGCCATCGCCTCCTGTGAGGTACTCATTTTTATCGATGAGTGAACCAGTCGCCACGTGACAACAGTGCAGCTCCCGGAGATTCGAACCCGCGACTCTTCGGTTACGCGTCCTACGCTCTAACTAACTGCGCTATCACGGCTCGACTTCTTGTTTATAATATTGAATTACTATTATTATTAATACTACCACTACTACTATCATTATTACTACTATCGTTACTATCAGCACTACTACCATTAGTTAGTCCTTAGTATAATGTCGAGCCGTGATGGCACAGTTAGTTAGCGCGTAGGACTCGTAACCGAACGGTCGCGGGTTCGAAGCTCCGCAGCTGCAATGCTATCATATGGTGGCGACTGATTTATTCAGCCAGAAATGAGACTATTATTATGCGTCCGAGTAATACCATGCCCCTATAATGGCAGCATGGGTTGCATGCTCCTTTGGGAGTTGAGGTGTGTGCTTGGGTGAAGCAGGTATGAGCGAAGGATAATAATATTGTACAGCTTCTCAGAACACGGTTACCTGGTTTTGAAGCCTAATAAATATGCAATATTATTATATATTGGCCCATTCAAAGGTACAGTGATGGCCCTAAGATGTTCCTAAAATAATTCAAAAAACAAATCTAAGTGATCGATAGTGCCTACAAAACAGATGAGATATTATAACCGATTACAATCTTTAATGGCATGACGC
Source organism: Paralvinella palmiformis (assembly GCA_025642065.1). NCBI lineage: Eukaryota > Metazoa > Annelida > Polychaeta > Terebellida > Alvinellidae > Paralvinella > Paralvinella palmiformis. Next base: position 514,256 of record JAODUP010000210.1, on the reverse strand, counting down.
ATATTTTTCTATGCCTAGCCAATTTTTTCCAAAAGGTCGAAGCTGCTTCACTAAACGTACAGTTGTCACGTGACTTGGGCCCATACGCGGGTACCTGTAAAATTATGCGACTGAGTGACCTGACATTTCAGGTAAATCTCCAATGGACAAGTATTTAAAAATGTATTCAGTTGGTGCACTGCCACTGATATATTTAAAACTTATTTGTAAAACCTTCAAAGGCATGCACTATCTAGTTTTTAAGGATTGTGATGATTTTCATATTTTCGAGTATTTGGTACAGTAAGAGCTGCATCATTTTGGAATCGTTAGAGGTAAGTAATGATCTAATCGGATATGTCATAATTACATTAGTATGTTGTAATAGTCTATACGAGATGTAACAAAGGGATGGAGCACTGTAACAATAGCTCATTGTGTCTAATTGCTTTTAGACATAGTGGATGCTCTTCAAATGGCAGTCGGGTGGGTCATGTGTGTTGTTGATGTGTAGCGTTTATTCGTATCGATAGATTTCTGGCCAAGTATAAACGATAGATTCTTTACTGACTCATTACAGATGAAACTTTGATATTTTTAAGGTTTGATGTGATAAAGTCAAATAGATTAGATACAATTTCTTTCACGTTCGATTAATCATTTGATTGTTCGTTGAGAAATGCGGGGCCGGATGTCGGAAAAGCGGTGTGCAAAATATCCAAGGATCGGGAGAAATATGATTCAGGATCCAGTTATATATATATATATATATATATATATATATATATATATATATATATATATATATATATATATATATATATATATATGAACCAAGTTACAACAAACGACATTAAACTAAATATCATAGTATCAAGAGGGCATTGTTCTAAATTGGCCGGAAAACATTCAAACAATTTACCTGACAAACGAAACGTGTCTTTCAATCGGAAATATTATGGTCAACTGTGTCAAATATACCTCCATGTTTACCTTAATTAGTTGACATGGTAATATCATTTTTCAGACGAACCAACGCTGTTTCGGTGCTTTGGCCACTTTAATGGTTTTACTAAGGCACTAGAGAGAGGAGGTGGTGGAATATATATATATATATATATATATATATATATATATATATATATATATATATATATATATATATATATATATATTGTAAGAGATACAGATATTAATTGATTTAGATGTAGAAGGGTCGTAATGGGTTTGTATTTACACGGATCACTTTAAGTTGGCTGCCAGAACATGCAAGAACATGCACTCGTTCACAGCGTTGGCACACAATGAGTGGTGACGTCACTCAAAAAAGAGCAAAATACAAGCCTCTAGGTTTATATTCTGACACGACTGGACCAAAACACACACACACACACACACACAAAAGTGTTGATGACGTCAGTACACAACTCTGCCCTGTTACAACATGGTGGAAACTGCCGAGTAAAAACATACTTGTGATAGACTGAAAATATGAGCTGGACTGGAATTAGTCTTATCTACAGTTCTTAACCAAAATAAGGACGTTTCAGAGAAGGAATAAGGCATCCTAAGTATCGATCTAATGGCTGTAACTTGAATGTTTTAATCGACACCTCATAGAGACGTGTGTCCATAACTAGCTTTAAAATGTTCATCATTCTTATATTGTTTTGGTTTAATGGTGAGGAATATTACAATTACCTACAAGTAAATAAACATTAAGACGTTAGTCATCACCGTACACCAATATGTTTAGATTACAACGTAGAAAATTATGTACTCTTATAAAGTACAAGCTTTATTACAGACCAGCAGCTGGTACAGTACTTTAAACACGTTAATACTTAGTGAGTGAGTGAGTGAGTGAGTGAGTGAGTGAGTGAGTGAGTGAGTGAGTGAGTGAATAAAATGTAATAAAACATTAGTTTCTACAGAGTCCACTTAGTATAGTTAATTTTGATCACCTCTTAAGAGATACGAGCCTCCGTGGGGTCAGTTACTAATACAATTATATGGGACCACCTCTTGCAGGGTTTTCATATGGTTATCTAATAAAGTAGCTTATCTAAAGAAAGGCTTATTCAATTGTATAGATTCAAACCGATTTTTATTACAATGATAAATGAAAGGGTGCTAATATTTTGTCGGGATAATGTTGCTACTTCTGGTGTGCAATAATTTACGAATCAATCCACAGAAATGTTAATATGCCGCACGAGAAGTCGTGATAACGCCTTGATATTCAGTGAGATGTTTTATTAATAAAGTGGGGTGAATCCGTGAAAACTAATAGCGAAATAAGATCGCTTTTAAACGGGTCCTATTCTATGCATGCGCACTGCTATGTATAATGCGAGTTTCGTTGCAACGGCTTCGAGTTGACCTATTTCGTATCAAATAAAACACACCTTTTTGTTCACGCGTTAAAACTTGGTGGTAATTCTACAATTCGTCTAAATTAATGGGACTAATTTGACGCTTGGCTGTGCGAGTACGCATTAATGTTGCATAGTATCCATAAAATGGCTAACTCTACGCGTAATTACCCTAAAATACAACCTAATGAGTATCATGTTTTGCGTTCCTTTCTATCGCAATAATCAGTCAATCTGTAATGGCATAAATGGTATTTATGTTCGCTAGATGTCAGCACCCACCTCCATTATTGAAAAGATTAGTCTATTTCCTGATATGCTCGTTGGTGACGACGCGAGTATTAATACCCGCAAAATGGTCTTTATTCGGTCAGACCTCAGAGACAAAATAATTTTTAAATAATTCATACGTAACGCATTAAAAATTGTTTATAACTAAATTCCAGACGAACTCCGACTGTTCGTCGATTAAGCGCGTTCCATTTAATGCTAAGGGTCACGGGTTCGATCGTATAAAAGATTCGAAACTTTTGCAGATATTAATTTATCCGCTCATAACATCTTGGATGGTTAACTAGGTCACAGACCGCTACCATCTCAGTGAACTACTTTAAAACGTCGGACATTAAATATCATCTGATGACACTAAGATACTCTGACAATGACCAACCTCGGAGAATATCGACTCGATCTTTCTGTATCACTCTCATACATCGGGTCAATTCCATTTCGTCAATTCCAATTCCACTCAATTCCATTTCGTCAATTCCAATTCCATATCAAATTTATCGATTCAAAATGTATCAATTCAAATTCCGTTTTTACCGACTCTTTTTTTAACCTACTACTTTTTACCATGAGTAGGTACTCCGAGTACCTACTCCTGAATACCTACTTGGATTACCTACTCCGACTAGTTTATATTCCAAGTAGGATTGTCATGGAAGACATATTTCTGAATTAAAAAATTGAATGGTAAATCAACTTGTGGATTTACTGTTTTTGTACGAAACGTCAATTCCAATTCAAACTGTATCAATTCCAATTCCTTTTGGATGCTGGAAGTGTCGGCATCAGCTACTCACCAAAAGGGATTACACTAGAAATAAGTGTTAGTGTATATGCTTTCCCGTACCACTGAATCGAAAGAAATTCAATTCAAGACATTCTTCGACTTTTAGATTGCACTTTTTGTCAGCTTCGTCTAGAGTCTACAAATTTGCTTCAAAATATAATGGTTTGCGGTTTCAAGATAGAGAAAAACCTCTATTGTAAGGCAATCCAAAGGTTATCATAGTATATATATATATATATATATATATATATATTTCGTTGTGTCCCAATTTATCTACTATTGAAGTAGTAAATCGGAATTTGGCCCGACTAGCCAACCATTTCGATTTAAGCAGCTAAGCTACTATATCGTCGAATCAAAATATTTTGTATAACAAACTCTTACAGCATACGGTAATATCAACATATGGTAATATCAACATACGGTAATATCAACATACGGTAATATCAACATACGGTAATATCAACATACGGTACTGTTCCTGGTGTGGTGACTGACGTGAAATGAAGTCACTGAAACGGTATTGCAGAAGTGCATTGAATTACGATTATAATGGGAAAAAACGGTTAATAATTTCCCTATTGTTTGGGGGCGAAATAAAAGGATCTTTGAAAACTTCAGTAAACGAAACAAAGTTTAGTGGAGGAATATCTCGGTAGCTCAACCTGGAATGGCCTATCCCATCCTCTCTATACTCAACTGTAGCATTAGGATACAACAGATAGCGGCGCCTCCGTGGTCTAGGTGGTAGCGCCTTGGACCACAGATCACTACCACCTGAGTTCGAATCTTGGCGTGGGCATATCTGAATAGGGTGTTTCATCTTTGACTTCGCTTCATTACCTTCGGAATGTGGCCGTAAAACATCAATCATCACCGGTCCACGTCGGGGATTAATCCTTTCCTAAGTCCGACCCATTTCCGACATCCGTAGCTAAGGCTGGTGGCCTCTGTTGCGTGGGCGCCACTCGTTGCCATGGTAGCGCGTGTCCCCGTTGACGTCAAGAGCGGCGGGTTGACGTCACGGGCGGCGAGTTTCAGATCGGTACGAAGCGCCTTATTGGTCGATTGCACGCTAATTACCTGCCGACTATCACGTGACGGATCGGAGCCGAAATGGGGAATAGACAGGAATTGGACAATGAAAGGAGCCAATATATGGGGAATAGACGGGAATTCGACAATGGAAAGAAAGTGGCTAGTGAGATAATTGATTAGAAAATGAGGATGTGGAAATAGACTAAAGGTGGGGCTTAGAAGATGCTCACAGAACAATAGATAAGATACAGATCGTGTGACAATCCATCTTGATGGCCCACTTAATATGTTTCCACAGGCCGGTTTACTCACTCTCTCTCTCTCTCTCTCTCTCTCTCTCTCTCTCTCTCTCTCCTCTCTCTCTCTCTCTCTCTCTCTCACACACACACACACACACACACACACACATATATATATATATATATATATATATATATATATATATATATATATATAATCAAAGTGAAAGCTTCTTGGTGTTACAAACAAACAGGATGGAATAACAATACGAAATTTTCTATAACAAATTAACAACTCTTCCTCAACAAACGTATTTATATCGGCCTCAGTGAGATGCAGAGCCTTGAGACCTTTATACGAACGACATCATCATCATTATTAGATAATGAACTACGACAAATGCTGTCATATCTACAAGAAATCTTATTAATATCCAGTGATAATTATCGTACATCGGCATGGGGGGGGGATTAAAATGACTGAAAATCATCGAACTGGTGCCGTCGTTCTCTATAGATTCATCCAGCAGTCACGTGACATATGGCGGCCTGGTAGATATTGCGTCCGGACTGAGTGCCGGGGAGCATTGATTAATTCTCGAGTATCTGAACATTTTAGGGGAATGCAGCTGGCTGTGCCGAGTGCAGCTCGATTGAAGCGACAACTGCGCCTTGCCATTTGTAATCTATTCGCTTTGGCGTTCTTCTATTTGGACAGTTTTTGTAAATGAATTACCGTTAATTAAAACCGTGTCGACGCGGCGACTCAGAGTCGAACCCAGAGCCATCGTTGATGAGAGAGGCCACAGTTTTGCCATTTAGTTTGACGGGCTAAGTGATGGCGGGAACTATCCCATGTGAATAGACTCCATGTCCCACTCGCAATTCGTCCATTTTGTGCTGGACCATCCATATTTCTTCTAAACACCGTGTCTCTTATTACAATAATTAGTATTATTGTTAGTATTATTATTGGTAGTAGTATTAGTAGTAGTAGTATTGTCCTATACCTCTAATATCCATATCGCACTTATATATCACACATACTACAATCTGTTATCATCCATATCCTATCCGTACACTACACGTATTGCAATCTTGTACTATATATATATTACATCGGTATATCACATATACGGTTCCCTTGTTCCACGCATATATCACACTCTTATATCAGATATTGTTATTTTATACTACCCGTATCCGAGCCGTATCCCACCGATATTGTAACATTATACAACAGATGTTTTACCTGTCTATGATACATACATGAAACCATAGTCTAGCCATATCCATACCCTACCAATATATTACACATTATCCCAACCCACATCCCACTGGTATTACCATAGAACACATATCGCAATCTTGTACATCCCACTTCTTGTACATCCCTCTTCTTGCAGTGAGCTTCGGTGGCCTAGCGGTTAAGCACCCGGCACTTGGTGCCAACGGTCGCAGGTTCGAACCCCGTAAGAGGTCGAAACTTTTCCAGGGATTTATTTCTCGGCTCACTACATCGTGGGTGGCTGACCACGTTAAATGGCGCTGCCGTCTCCACTGAATTATTTAAAATAAAGGGGGACGTTAAAAACCCCCTGAGGACGTAAAACACTCTGGCAGTGACCACCCTCAGGGCATTTCGGCTCCATCTTTCCGTACTGCTCCCCTGTGAGTGGTGGGGGAGGAGGTTTCTCAACCACTCCAACATAGAGGCTGTGCTGATTAAGCGACAGCCTGGGGATTCTCCCCGAACAACAAAACCAAAACCAAACCAACCCTTTTCTTGTACATCCCACACGCTTTCTTCCCTTCGATCGATACATATAGCACATGTATCCGAATCAGTGCATCACCCACACCCGACCCTTATCTCACTGACCTTCTTCTCATATCTCACAATTATCTCACTCTTATCCCTCTGATGTCTCACCGGTATCTAGCTATCTACAACCATAAGCAGCATTCATTCTCCACATACAGGGGGTGGGGGTCTCTACTATCCGATCAGGCTTTTGTTTATAACTGATCAAAAACCAACAACGGATAGAAATATGGGATGATCGGATTAGACGAGTGGGTCGGTTATAGGGATGACTGATAACTGAGGTTCTACTGCACTATCTATATTCAGTGGGTCGTGGTGGCTCATTGTTAGAACGCTGGACTAAACACTGGAGCTTCTCGATTCGAATCGGAGTCTTTTTCACAGGTTTATAACCACACGTGAAAGTGTTAGCCGTTATTAAAGCAAGAATATGACATGCAAAAAGTTGGAAAATCCGACAGCAAGGCAACACCAACAGATCGAGTTTGTGTGTGTGTGTGTGTGTGTGCGTGAATTTGCAACGTTTAGACTAGTACCGTTAACCGCTCAACAAGATGTGAGACAAAACTATAGGGCCGTTCCTACATTATCTATTGAGGAAGACCAGAAGATCACTTTGGTCGTAAAGCGAACACTTCCCAATGTATTCCTGAACTGCCTCCCAGTGACATGGATATTACCGATCTCGACCCGACGACATAAAACGTCATCTTATCCGTTATCGCCTGCCCGATCGTAAAATATCATTGTTCTAGTGGCTCGATGCCGGAGGTCTGTCAGATTAAGACTAACATTTAGACGTCGAGTGTCCAGAGAGCGATCTAAGAGTCCGATAATCACGAACCAGCCAATATATCTCGCCGTTAACTCCATAAAAACTCACCCACCGTTTCTGGCTCCTGCGGAATATCTCTTCAACCCGGAAAGCCCCCATTTGAACGAACGCATGCGCACTCACGCCCGGCGAAAAACCGTTAATGGAATGGCGGTCGACGCCACGCCAGCTGGATCTGTATCAAAGCGTGTGCCGCTAATATATGAAAATAATCTGCTTACAGTCTGCTAAGATATTATTATAGGTATTAACGCGCACGTATTATGTGGCTTTCTGTCATTCTTCTGCGGAACGTGTTTTCCCGCGCGTCGTGTGGCAGACGATTCGAGGCTGTTCCGGGCAACCGCGCAGACGATGCTGATATGTATGGCGTAGTATAATTTAAGTTCATTCGGTGGCGGATTTTTTTTCATGTCGTCGTCAGAGATAAATTATCTTGTAGGTAATGTTAACAGGCGTTCAACTAATTCATATATCACAAGACATTTGCCTCTACATGTGGCTTCCTTGTCCAACCTGTAACGGGGGAGCATTGATTATTCATAACGCTGCCCGTGTTGCGGCGAATATCACGTCGCGGCCGGTGTTCCTCCAAAACAATGTTTTATGGAGAATGTTTATTGGAAATGTTGCGTAGATTTTGTATGAGTTTATACAAACGACGATTGGACACCTGGGGCTGATTTGGGGCTGTTAGTATTGGCGCAAAACTAAGAGTAAAACTGTTCGAATTAGTTGTTGAATCGTATGTGGTTTTTTTAGAATAGCCACTAGGTTTATAACTGTTTGAATAGATGCGTATTTATTACATAACTGGTGTGTTTATAATTTCCATTTCTGAAATAGTGTCATTCACTTCCAGGTAGTGCGACACTCGTGATTCAGACGCGTGAGTAAGTGAGTGAGTGAGTGAGTGAGTGAGTGCGTTGGTGAATACCTTTATATTCCCATCCACCGAAATAAATAAATAAATACCCATCTAAGAATAATATCTTTAATTCATAACTACCTACTGATTTTCCAAATGCTTATCTTGTCGTTGGTATTTCATTGTTGATTTCAGCAATCAGAAAACAAAAGATTACCAAAAAATGCTCGCTTTATGTGTTTTCATTCACGTCCACTTGACGGAGCCACGTTACCATATATTATCCCCCCTCATTATCACTATAGTCTACGCGTTCCATATACAAGAAAGGTTCCATAATAAACTTATCCTTGAACCCTACTAGGACGAAATACGAAGGTTTTTTTACCCAAAAGTAGTGTCACATTTTCGGAAAGGTTTTTCTCATAAATGGAACTCCACTTAATCAAATAGGCGCAAAATTCAACGATCAAACCAGAAAAATTCTGCGCCTATATATATATATATATATATATATATATATATACATCATTATATGGACAAGCATTTAACTTGAAAGCATTATTTATCTCGTATAAATATCAAAATTTCCCGAGCTCTTTTTATTAAAAAACAAGTTAGGAATGTTCTCCCTGTTCAGAGCCTGAGACACGGAGAAATGCAAGCCAGTCATGTTTGCCAGTCAACACTCAACCTATAAAAACGAGCAATGGGAATAATAAATAAAGCTGCGTATAATAGCCACTCTGTTAAAAAAAAACTCCAAGCTCATGAATGTTTATATTACGAACATGTTATCTCAGTCGTTTGGAGATTCGTTCAGCTTTAATTGTGATATCAATGATGCCTTTAACCAGACAATCAAATCTAATCAAAATTGAACGTTCTAATTCTGTCTTTTCTAGTAACTTTTCTATTTATAAATTCCCATGTATATGGAACAGATGGATATCAATCGTACCAAGTGAATGAAGTGAAAAGGCATTTACTATTTACTGTACTTATTTAATATGTGTGCGTATATATGTGTGCGCGCGCACGTGTGTGTGTGGGTGCGTGTGTAGTTATTATTACAGTATATCAACTGACGCGTATGTAGTTTGAGGAGCTTCATCTACGTTGGTCCTCCAACGTCCATCACTGTATTTTGTTTGATGTTTAATGTTTATTTGCTACGTTCATATATATTTGAAAATTTGACATAAATATCACACGATATATTATCTAAGTCTGGTAATACTAAATGAAAAATAAATGCAACAGTTGAAATATCTAGACTTATTACATACACAAAGAGATTTGCATATTAGATATACGTCCCGTAAGGTTATATAGATGTAAAACGTTATGCATCAGAGGAGTCAGGGAAACATTGTAGCCCTCAGAAGTATGTATTTGAGTGTAGGGTAGCTTGGTTCCCGCCCGAAGATGGCGCCACGGGCTCCCAACCATCTTCGGGCGAGAACCAAGGTGGGGTAGGAATTGCCCAGAATGAACATCTAAATATCTCGGAGCTTTGTAGGCTCTAAACGACCCAGACAATTTCTGGGGGGTTTTCTTCAAATTTACTTCCGTCATATTTGTAATGGCTTATGGGGGGGGGGGGACTGGCCAACATATCATATATATTATGGTGTTTATATTTTTTATGGCTGCCTGTGTTACAGAGGATCATTATCATGATTCTGTTGATAAACAGTTGTTGTTACCTTGCTGATGTTGTCAGTAGAGGTGGTACACAGGTAATTATATATGCTATGCAGGAGTAGCATGGTATAGATTACACAAATATTAGCTTCTTGGTGATGTGGAAATCATGTTGACGTGAAACGGTTCATTATTATGACGAAATACTATGCGAAAAGGCTCTTTCTCTCTCTCTCTCTCTCTTCTCTCTGTGTGTGTGTGTGTGTGTGTGTATGTGTATGTGTATGTGTGTGTGTGTGTGTGTGTGTGTGTGTGTGTGTGTGTGTGTGTGTGCGTTTTAGGGTACATAGTAAGAGGCAACAGGCACAGAGCATCAACATATCTAAACATCCTTCGAAACCTACCTCCATAAATCTAAATACAACTATACATACATTAATCTAAATATTAAATGTTCAATACCTCCACATATTGATAAATGTGTGCGTATACCTAAGACAATTTCTGGGGGGTTTTCTTCAAATTTACTTCCGTCATATTTGTAATGGCTTATGGGGGGGGGGGGACTGGCCAACATATCATATATATTATGAAGTGTTTATATTTTTTATGGCTGCCTGTGTTACAGAGGATCATTATCATGATTCTGTTGATAAACAGTTGTTGTTACCTTGCTGATGTTGTCAGTAGAGGTGGTACACAGGTAATTATATATGCTATGCAGGAGTAGCATGGTATAGATTACACAAATATTAGCTTCTTGGTGATGTGGAAATCATGTTGACGTGAAACGGTTCATTATTATGACGAAATACTATGCGAAAAGGCTCTTTCTCTCTCTCTCTCTCTCTTCTCTCTGTGTGTGTGTGTGTGTGTGTGTGTGTGTGTCACAAGGGATCAGACTGTGATGGACGATCCATGTACATGGCCACGATTCGTCAAGGTCACCACTAGGTGACATGACGTAGCCAGACGTCAGAGAGAATTACAAGAATCTCAACCTCTCGACATCCAGAACAACGATTGTAACTGACACAAGGATCATAAATAATCCAAATAGGGTCGATCGTGAATGCTGTAATACGGCTCACTAGAGGTGGATTATAGATTGGTTTATAGACGAGGATAGATGAGGAAGGAAACATTCTGGATCAACTGTGTGACATGACGTGTTATAGATGGCGTGAAGACTAATAAATTATGTTTATACTGCACGATGTAATCTGAGCTGCTGATGTAATATGGTCGTTAGCGCCAGGCCGAGTTCGAACCGGTGTATCAAGTGCGCCCGTGGGATGTACCATCTGATAATCTGATACCCTCCCCCCAAGGAGTCGCCAGGGCACCTCCGTCGTCTAACGGTAGCGTGTTGGATCAGTTCACTATCACCCGTGTTCGAATCTCGGCGTGGGCATATCTGAAGGGCGTTTCATCTTTGACTTCGCTTCATTACCTTCGAAAGTCGCTCGGCCCATTTAGCCTACCAAGTGGACAAAAGTGGCCGTAAAATACCAACCATCATCATCATCATCACTAAGGAGTCGCCACTGTGCCGTATGTATCCAGCATGACCACCGTCGAGGTTAAACACCATCACCATCACAATAATCTTTATTATTAAAACACAAACACTAACAATAACAACTGCTAGTACCACAACTTCGAATCAAATTCCTATCTGTGAATGTGGGATCTTTCCCAAAATCACATATCCCAATTGTTACCGGTAAAAACAAATTATACTTACCATTTGCCAACTGCTCTTTCTACTACTAATACTACTAGTAGTAGTACTATTAATAATAATTAAAAATTAATAATATCATCAGTAAAAGTTAGAAGTCTTCCAACGACGCTCATGATCTGACGAGTCTGAACTGTTCAGTGTCCCTTCGTTAGCACATTTGTCATTAGCCGGCTTAAATCTCGGACACATCAACAAGACCCATTTAGGCTAAAGCACATGAAAGTAAGCTACACCCCCGCCATCTCTACTGACAAAAGGTTCTTAATAGAGTTTTTTGCTTGTAACTGTTTTCCAGCAGCTTCCCTTTAAAAACGTACCTTCCTTACGTTGGTGGGAGAAGTCAGTTTATCTCGCCGAGATTTTTTTTAACTGTGATCGTAAAGACATTGTTAATGGGAAGAAGGGAAATTCTGTTTTGTTGAGATAAATCTGATGAACATATTCTCTTTTTATCTATCTATCTATCTATCTACCAATTTCTCGCTCGCTCGCTCCCTCTGTCTGTGTGTGTGCGTGCGTGCGTGCATAGATACTAGTAAATACAGCAATGGTTACCATAATATAGAAATAATACATTAATTTATAACATGTTACATATGTACAGACCATATGATTCTCGTTTAACTTATTACGATAAGAACCCAGGCTTGAATATTCTCATGCGTACGAAGAGTATCTGTTTTTGCAAATCATTGTGGAAACTTGTACTATATAATCCATGACTTGCCTTCTAACATACATTATAATATCACTAAAGAAAAGAACCTGTGAAGCAATGAGAAAGGGCGCACGTCACGAATCATCGGGTCTAGATTAAAAACTATCTCCTCCGTGGCATTTTGGCGATAGCTGTAAAGCCTCGAAAATACGAGGAGCCTTGTTTACAGATGAGGCCCGGACGTGCACGAAGGCTAGAGACGCCGAGGGGTCTCCTTTTAGTTTTTAGTTTTTTAAACCCGCATCATTAATCGGCTACACACGTTATATGGCATATCATTTAGTAATGTTTCGGATAAAATCGTCTCGACATACCAATTTCAATCTCAACTCGAAGCGAACATCACAAAACCAATTACGTGTAGCATCATAGCACAATCGCTCGGTTTGTCATAAAAAGCCAACGCTGACTCGGTGATTTCATTCTTCTTTGACAAACAAAACCTCGGACTCTTCCCCCTTAATGCCTCGATCCATCCATTATATTAATTACGATTAAAGAACGCAACACGTTTAGAGGCTACGGATTTGAAAGCTACGGATAATTTATGAAGAACGATTAGGCCAGTCAGGATTTCGATTGGAAGCTTCACACGTCTAGATCCCTATTAATTTTAAATGGGCACTTACACTAAAACTGGATTAAATCATTTCGTGCATCCGACACCCGACCATGTAACTTTGGGGTGGGGGGTGGGGGCAGTTTTTCATACCATATACACCAGTTTTTGATAAGAGATCTTTTTGTGAAACAAATATCTAGTATTTCTTTTCTATTCTAAACGAGAACAAACTTGGTGTAGTAGACCTTTAGCCCAAAACAAGACTTCTCAACTCATCCGACGACCGGCTAAATTCTCTCGTGGTCAACGTTCACCAACACATTAATGCCATTAACGTAGGCCGGTGTAAGGCAGTACGATAAACTTAGCGTTGCATCTCATTCTCGCCGCAGGTTAGAGAACAAGGACCAGGGTTAGACGACTGCAGAAATGTTCCCGAGAGCCGCCCTTCCAATCATTCGGACATCGACTTTATAGAATCGGCGGTAACGTCGAGAATAATAATAATAATAATGTATATTTAATAAAGCGCCCTTACTAGCGGGAACTATACGAGAACTGCGGGGGGGGGGTAGTGAAGTATCACTTTTAGCGGCATAGTCTTAAGATGAAGATCATGTCGGAGAGAGAAGGCAACTCTAAAACTAATCCTGCCATCTACGCGACTACGAGTGACGATTGTTAACAATACGTTCAGTAGTCTATTACCAATATTAGGTAATTGCTACCAATGTTTACAAATAGCTCCATACAGATTATAGAATGACATATATGACTAGGTGTCGGTCGGGGGGGGGGGGGTTTACCCCGGATAATGTGATTTGGACAATTCCGGCTTACGTTCATATACCTGAACTGTAAGCCTGGATGTATCAACTAAGTACCTATAAGCGACACGTTTATAGCACATCCTCTATGCATATTACGGCCTATATGCATAATAACACCGGGCGTACCTCTGGTGAGATGTTCTGGTGACCTTTGACAGAAGCTGTCGATGAGACAAATGATGATCTACTACGTCATTTCGCTGTCCCCATACATACGAAGTGCAGCATTTAGGATATATCTAACCAACTGTGGGCAGGGCGCCATCATCACCATCGCTATATAAATGTTATTACCCAACTGCCATAAAGTTCATAAATCAGTATCAACAACGTCGTAAAATGGCCCCCAATCTTGGCCAGAAGACGTCATCCATTTCGCGGTTAGAATGATTAACTTTCCAACGGAAGGTTGGGAGAAGAAACATTTTGTTGTGGCTGGCTTGTTGGCTTCGGTTTTCTTTCCGTATAGCTTTCGTATTTATATTGGTCCTACCTGTTTTTTAACAAACTGGCTGTGTGTGTATGTGTGTGTGTGTGTGTGTGTGTGTGTGTGTGTGTGTGTGTGTTTTAGGGTACATAGTAAGAGGCAACAGGCACAGAGCATCAACATATCTAAACATCCTTCGAAACCTACCTCCATAAATCTAAATACAACTATACATACATTAATCTAAAAATAAAATGTTCCATACAGCACCTTTGAATGGTTCCCGCTAGTAAGGGCGCTTTATTAAATATGCATTATTATTATTACAAATCATACGGATAATAACATTATTTTGTCGCTTCAGCATCTTCTGTTTGTGTGTGATTCGAGATTTCTTTCAAAGGTTACATTCACATATCTTCTGTCTAATTCTACCACAACCTTGGTCCCAGATAAATAACAAAGTTATCTACGGTAATAGTTAGTATACGGATATAGACCCAGTGTCTAAAGTCTGCCCAACATTTGTCACAATCTCTTTTAATCATTTTGTTCAACGAATAATAACAAAAACAGAATAAACAACGATAATTAACATACCTTATTTTGAAAATTATTTATTTAAATATGAATCTGTTCAGAATCTATACAATGACAAGATAACAATTACAAACGGCATTACAGAACTAATCTCTATAATATATATATATATATATATATATATATATATATATACATTAGCTACATTATATGGAATCTGGATGTGACTGAGCCGAGATTTCAGTTGCTGTACAAGATGATGATGATGATGAAGATGGTGATGGTCATAGTGGTAGTGATGACAGGATGAGCCGTGGCAGCATCATAATCCTGAAACAGGTAAATCAAGTCAAATATGTACTAATCCTTTGACACAACAGCCATATAAACAAATACAGATTAATCAGACATTCAAGACGTACTGAAGTCTAATGCAGACTTTAAACCATCACTAAAACCTATACCAGTTCACTACACTGATGTTTTAAGTACACCCGAAGCAGACATGGCGTCAAATACGTTGAAATTCAAGTACACTACTTTCAGTTCATCAAAAACACAATAGAAGTGACATGAATAACATTTAAATGCATCCAAACATCAGTAAAGATGTATCTGATCCTATGCCTGTCTTGGCACATTTCGCTGAATGAACTCGCACAAACACACACAAACGCACATAACTTCAGATAAATATTTGGAATTTTCATGCGAAAAAAGCTTAATGGAATCTGGAATAAAACAAATCTTACCTAGATAGTCATCAAGGAGTGTACCAATGGCAAACTGTAGGAGACGAGAGTAATCAGTGTTACGGTTAATATTACGACAAAAATATACAAGTAAAAAGTTACACCTATTCTATGTTGTGGATGTAACAATATTTTTAAGAAATTTTAATGACAAGTAATACACAAATATTAATCCAAATATGTCCATTTTTATCACTAAAGAAGTAGTTGTAGATACTGTTATTTTAATGAAAACTATATAAGAATAAAGATAATATTAATAATAATAATAACAATAATATAATCCATTTACCACAGGTGGGGGCCCCAAAAGGGGTATTTTAAAGTACCCCCCCCCCCTTCATTATAACCACTTACTATATCTGTAGCATCCACTCTTGTTCCAACTATCTTTAGTTTTATCTCATCATCTTGCTGTATGACAATATCCTGTTGATGATGGAAAAAAACGTATAGATAAAGAAACGTCATACTTATAGACTTATTTTTAAACACCAAAGCATCTACTTCGTAGATCGGGTATACAACGCACTCCTGTATAAATGCATTTCATTTTAAATCGCATTTATTAAGCGATAGTCATTATTAGTAAAGGCTAGCAAATTGCCACACCCGTCTACCTGTATGCACTTGAACAATGCAATACGATCATCGACTGCTCAGTACGTATGTTGAGAGCAGCTGTCATTTTTATTGATGCCTCGTCCAAACAACCGGTGAACAAATCGTCATCTATCAACCAGCAACTCATTTATGGTCGAATCAACCCCAATGAACATAAGAAAGCCGATTTTCTAATTGGTTGACCCACTGTAACAGCTCAGCTGTCACCATCCCAGCCCCCTTCTCCCAGCGGATGTGCTCCTGCAGAATTGTGATGACGTACAACGCACTACAGCTGTACGCCTGTCATCAAGATGAAACACGGCTGTATATCGAGGAAGATGACAAATGTTGAAGAATGCTCCTCAGTAAACAGACAACAAACAGTTATGATTTCTGTCCAAACAGACACCTGCCTACGTCATTGAGACAGGCAACTCTCCCGACGTGTGGACACGGTGTCTGGCGATAAGTCATCGCGTAATAAACACTGCCTTGATCCTGGCGAGCCAAGTGACGTCGAATCCGATAGGAAGACGACAGCCACGACACGGTGCCGAGACAGGTAGCAACATCATAAAGAACTGTGAGTCAATTACTCAATGTCATAAGAGTTCGGTGAAATGAATGGGAAAATCGGCAGAGAAAATCATCTGCTTTATAGTGCATAACGGATAACTACATACAGGTAAACATACAGATATTATGTTTTGTCCAAATAAATGTCCACATTACAGGGCATGTGATGATGATTATGATGATTATGATGATGATTGATGCTTTACGGCCACTTTTGGCTAAATGGGCCGAGCGACCACCAAAGGCAATGAAGCAAAGTCAAAGATGAAACACCCTTCAGATATGCCCACGCCGAGATTCGAACTGAGGTGGTAGTGATCTGTGGTCCAACGCACTACCAACTAGAACACGGAGGCGCCCTACGGGGGGGGGGGATGTGGTGCTATAACAGGATTGCGCTACACCATCCACCAACAGTTAGGGTTATTATTATAGATATGGAGAAAACACTGGGTGAATTGAAATATTGTGGTAACGTCGAGTTAATTTCAACATTTTTTATCTCAGCCGTGGGTCACACCCCGGGTCATATGGCTTAAAGGGAAGAATCAGAAAAATAGAGGTGTGAGTCTGATTCTAACTTGGGGATGTTTGCAGCGCAGTAGTATAACCAATACGACATCGGTGCACCATTTGAAATATATGGTACATTTGTATGTCAGGGAACGACCATTTAATATCATTCCTACCTAAACCAAGCCAATTAAATAAGACAAATCTACGGCTAAACCATATTGATTCAAAATTCCCGTATGGTGCTAACCTTGAAATCTGTCCTGAACACCAGAAATAGAGTCGGCAACACGTCATGGTTTTTTTTATAATGCAAACTAAAAAAAGGAAACGGTTAAAAGTGTCACAGAGTACTGCGAACGTCATCTAATAATGTGTATGGCCAGCATTAGCAGCATTTCCTGATATAGCTCTCGGCATTCTGCAGATAAGATACAGATACAATTAATATATTAGCTGTTGCCCAACTCTAGCAAATACCTGTACCAAGATCCCATAAATGATCAACGTCATCATCTGTGGATCATTCTGCCGAGCCCCGACCCCAAATTATCAATGGGGTTCAGATCTAGACTTTGGGTTGGTTAGCTGTGGGTCTATCCATTTCATGCTCAATCTACAGAATATTCATCTCTCATTTGCTCAATACTAGTGAAGAAATAACGGTCCCCGAATCTGGACAAGTGTGCTAACTGGATCACATTATCACCTTAAGTATCCTTCACTATTCATCTTTCGTTATAATGCAGGCATGAAGAGTGGCCTTTGGAAGAAGAAAACAGCACCTACAAAGCAAGACAGGAAATCGCAGAGCGAAGTGAGCTGTAAGCAGCTGAGACAGCGAGGGGCACTTTTATCGCACCTCAAGAAAAAAGAGACTACACGAGTGATGACCCACTCCCCATTTCCAAAAATTGTTATTTTCAGCTCTGGAAAACCAGGAAATCCGACAAAAAGTGGAAACTCCCATTCCTGATACTGTTTTCAGCAGTCCAGATCTGCAGGCTGAGATGACTCCCTGCAACATCACTCCACTACCACTTAACAGCTGGAGTCACATCGATGTGGGCCATCAGCTTCTCCATTGTGAATCTCGAATTATATGAGAACAGAACCCCAGACTAATCAACTGCCGTCCAATTGTTGTGGTCCCAAGAAAAACCCCAACCATCGTTGTTTGTGGTGTTCATTCGGTAATCCGCTGGCCTCAGAGTCACCTCCTAACTGTGGAGTAGTTAAATCTCAATAAATGTGGTAACGCAGCAGCTTTCCCATAATCCATCATGTTCCTGAATGGTGGCTCTTCTGTTGGCGAGAGATTTCATCACCAGGATCCTGCCGTCACTGTGAGTGTGTGGATACATCAGTTGATCGTTATCCACAACGACCAGGCAAGATCTGGCAAGTCAAACAGACTTCAAAACAGCCTTCTGCGACGGTCCAAGGCTGGCTGCAATATCTTTTTTTTAGTGATGCATTTCCCGCAAACAGTAACAAAGGTAACTCTTATTTCTTTGGTCAAATATAAATGTAAATGTTGGTGTTTTACTGCCACTTTGATGTACAAGGTAGGCTGAATGGGCCGAGCGACCTCCAAAGGCAATGAGGCGAAGTGAAAGATGAAACACCCTTCTGGCATAGCCCAGTCGGGGTTCGAACCCAGGTTGTATAGATCTGTGGCCAACCTGGCTAACAATTAGGCCATGGAGGTGCCCTATTTATTTGGTCAAAGGCTCCATCATCGAGAATATGCATTCAACTGATTCATGATTCGCACAATGTCCTACGTAACTGAGTTCATTATTAAGGTGTTTTAATATTGTTTTCTATTTTACTACCTGCAGACCATTTTGCAGGTAGTGTAACAAATTACGGATCCGGGATAACTTTTACAAATAACCCTCTAGGCATTATTATAATTACTGCGCCTAATTTCAAGCCCGGTATGTAGAACATATAGCTATGCACAACATGAAGGAAAATGCACAAATGTTTCATTATATATATAT
Source organism: Paralvinella palmiformis (assembly GCA_025642065.1). Taxonomy (NCBI): domain Eukaryota; kingdom Metazoa; phylum Annelida; class Polychaeta; order Terebellida; family Alvinellidae; genus Paralvinella; species Paralvinella palmiformis. Next base: position 495,092 of record JAODUP010000210.1, on the reverse strand, counting down.
ATATATATATATATATATAGTATAGTATATACACCGCTAATGGTTGTGCAATGCTACAGGCGGGGTTCATCCTGGTCGTGTTCCAGCATACCGTCCCAAATCAAAGTTGTGCGAACTGCCATGTGTGTGTGTGTGTTTGTGTGTGTGTGTGTGTGTGTGTGTGTGTGTGTGTGTGTGTGTGTGTGTGTGTGTGTGTGTGTGTGTGTGTGTTTTTAGGGTACATATAAAGAGGAAACAGGCACAGAGCATCAACAGATCTAAACATCCTTCGAGACCTACCTCCATAAATCTAAATACATATACAACTATACATACATTAATCTAAAAATAAAATGTTCCATACCTCCACATATTGATAGATGTGTGCGTATACCTAAGCATGTGTCTGATCTACTCATCAGCCTGTGGGAACCAGCTAATTCGCTTTTCGTACGCGACAAATATGTCACGCCCACAGGAAAGCGGCTACATGCAGGCTACGTACAAAAAGCGGAAGCACGTAAAAAACATACCATTTGATACCACAGCTCGCAACAAACAACACGTGCGTGTGGTTCAATGGTGACTTGCTACATACATATCATAAACTATTTTGACACCACAGTTTACATTCAACAGTAATTTTCTGTGGTCCAAAAGAAACCTGTATATAAAGCATTTCGACACCTCAGATGCTGACCTCAGCTTTATTCTGGGTTCGAATAACTGAATAAATCCTACCTATATGAACCATGTATCAATACACGTCCGACTGGTCTGGCGTCGAAGTTCTTCTCAAACCTAAGTGAAAATTCAAGCCCTATATATAACCTCAGCGTGTTAACAACACTACAGTTTGTTCATAACAAAGGGAATGTATACTAACACAGTATGGACTCACAAGTAGCAATACCGCACAATGGATTATTACTGGACTAGAACGAAATATCGTCTCAAACCTGAGTAAATACTATGATTTACTCGAACCTAACAGCTAACCCTCATACGTTTCCGTTCATCACTAAGGAACGTTCATTCACGCTTAATTTAGCGTCCCTAAGTATATGCAGTTAGGTGTGGTGGGATCTAAATTAAAGCGCCTATCCACTTGATCTATTTGACCCATGGTCGAGAACAGCGGATTTCAGGCAGATCTCCGATACTGCGAATGACACGTCGGGATTATAATAGCTATACATTTAACAAATTTCCTATATCAGTGTAATCTAATTACTCATAATATGGGAAAAACTCTGTCCGCAGCTTAATACCCATGGAGATGCCTGCCGGAGTAACAAACGACTCCAGGAGTATAAATCCATCAAGCAGCATTGTATGAATTAATAGGTCGTTTCGCCAGACCACATAAGAGGACAACAATATAGATTCTACATTATACATAACAAAGCTAATAGACTCAAACATGTTCCAACAACGACATAACTTTCTAACATTGGTGTAATAAGGAATCTGGATGGAAATAGATAAGATGTCTGGCACGGGCAATGTGCGTTTTAGGGTACATAGTAAGAGGCAACAGGCACAGAGCATCAACATATCTAAACATCCTTCGAGACCTACCTCCATAAATCTAAATACAACTATACATACATTAATCTAAAAATAAAATGTTCCATACCTCCACATATTGATAGATGTGTGCGTATACCTAAGCATGTGTCTGGTCTACTCATCAGCCTGTAGGAACCAGCTAATTCGCTTTTCGTACGCGACAAATATGTCACGCCCACAGGAAAGCGGCTACATGCAGGCTACGTATGCCGGTCACAGCTGGGGACTCCCTAACGAGACGAGAGGATCTCACAGAGTCACACAAACACAACTAGCGATGGCCGACTCCAGCGTACTAACAACAGTACAGTACCGACATGGCAAACCCGCTAAAACTAGACACACTTGTGTAAAGATGTTTTCGCGTTGACCTTTGACCAGATGTAGGCTGTCAGACAATGCTGCACCTGGTCATCACTTCCGAGTTCGTTTCGGTGTAACACACACACACACACATTTACTATTGATCATTTCGGGTATAACGCCATTGTTGGAAGCCTGGATTTTAATTAGGTCTGTAACTAGTTCTGAAGAAATGCATTATATCGAGATGTCATTTGCTAATGAAAAGTTACCCAAACTATAAAACTACAATAAAAGCTCAATTGGGTTGGGGGGGGGGTGGAGGGACGTCTAAAAGTCGTCTGTTTCATTTATTATGTCATAATCCGATCTAAGGTGGACACACATCACAAATACGTGCACGACTGGGAAACGAAACTTAATAATAATAATAATAATTAAGTTATTTTACCAGGCCTGGCTACCTCAAATGAGGGAGACGCATATGGTCTGTAATTTACTGCTTCACTATGGGAACTAATTCTAAATAAATTTAGAATTTATAATAGATGGCATATTCGGCGGAGAAAACCTTGCCAGTTGCCCGATTGGATGAAAAACGTACTATAATAGTGCCACGGCCGGGATTCGAACCTCCGTCCTCCCGCACATAATGACCACGAGTAAGAAAGTCCCACGCTCTTGCCCACTAGGTCATAGAGGCTAGGGTTCATATGTATATACTCATTTATTTACTGACGTTTTTCTACCAATTCTTGAACAATACATGATTGATTCATGTTGTTTTTGTTGTTGTTTTTTACTTATAACCGCTAACAACCAGCTAATGTTGTTGAGTTGGAGAGATTGGTTAAGGAAACTAATCTCACAAACACAGATACTAGCCAGATTCGAACCCACAAGCTGGTAGTTTTCAGAGCACTGCTCCAACTACTGTGCCATCGGACCGGCCGTGTGTTAATTAGGTGCGACTGAGCGTCTGGTCATCTGTCAGAATATCGTAGATATGACGTCATCTGATGATGATTATTAGTTACGTCAACGCAGATGAAAGGCGTCAGGGTTCAGCTGCGTCGTCGTCGTCGTCATTCTCGGCGTCACTGTCCTCACGTGATCCAACGACCGGTTATTTAGCGGCAGCTATTATCACATAATCCGTTAGGGGGAGCCACCGTTCATTGCTGATCATCGACAGACACGTAATCGAACTGATGTTCGATATCAATCAAATGTCTCCATTACATTGAAGTCTACCCGACTTATGGTGGTGACGTCAACACCACCGGGTCACGGTCGTCATACTTCTTCGGCTAATATTGAACAAAATAAAAAAAATATAAAAAAATGGCGCCGTACGATGGAACGAATAAACCGCATGATTAAACGAGTTGATGCCAGAAACGTGCCCAGCTTATCACAGCTGGCATTATTGGAATTCTTTATTACCTCTATTATAGATTGTATTTACAAGATATCTACACCATCGCCTTAGAAGTAGTAATAACAACATCGATTGTTTATGTGAACGGTGCTATTTTACAGCCACTCCTGTGCACAAAGTAGGCTAAACTGGTTGAGCGATGAAGGATGAATGTTGCTTAACGACACATCGGCACAATTTAGGCCATTCAGTGTCCTTAAACCGGTTGAGCGACCTCCAAAGGTAATGAGGCGAAGTGAAAGATGAAACATCCATCCTGCATATATATAGCTCGTCGGAGATCTCTGGCTAACCGTGCTACTAGTTAGGTCAAGCAGACACCCCGTAACAAGATAATCAAATGGTGAAGATGTCTTTACGCAGTTCGATGTGTTGGCACGTGTTACCGGGATCAATATGTCTAAACGTTTATGGTCGCTTCTGAGGCCAGACAATTATTACAGACATGGATTAGGACTGATTTATATATGACTGATAATGTTAACCCCCCCCCCCCCGCACCACCACTCCCCGTGACACCTGCTCATGTCGGATGGTATGCAATCAGTCAATGAATCAGCATAAATTGGTAGGTTAGTTGGTAACACACACACACTGCTAAACCGGATATCACATATAAACCAACCTGAAATAGTTCTCTCGAGTTTTACCGATGCAAAAAAAATTATAGGCCAAGCTATAACCCGGTCTATAACGGGAACCCTTCCCCCTGGGATGTCGCACACCACTCGTCCGTAATATATATATATATATATATATATACGTGCGTGCGTGCGTGCGTGCGTGCGTGCGTGCTGTGTGTGTGTGTGTGTGTGTGTGTGTGTGCCTGCGGGTCTCAGCCAGCGACAGCCCACCAATATCTAATCTTGACTGATGAAGATTGTTTAAACATCGCCATTCTCCTCTAAGTGCACCCCGGCGACCCGGTGAAGCACCGCACTCGCCAGACGGCGCTGTGTACCGACCAAACATGTCCGAGGAATCAAAAGCTCGCCTTTTCAGTTATTAGGCTCGGCTTCACCACTCGACGTCCCCCCATCTCCGGATTCATTTACACGGTTTAGTCGGTCCGAGTAAGCACTGGACACTTCCGGCTTCTTGTTTGGGGGGGTGGGGGTAGTGAAGGGGAATATTTCAATAAGCCGGGCCACGCACGGACTTCCGACATTCGTATCTCGCCAGCCCGTCGGCGACAAAACCGCGCGTGGCTTTTTTGTACGGCGATATGCACAGCAACACTACAAAATGAAACAAAAATCGAATTTAAAAGAAAAAACACATTTTTGATAATAAACACAAAAGCGATCGGCAACGGCGAAGATAATTTTGGTGTTTAGCTTCAACCAGGCCAGTCGTCGACGATGTATGTGAGCGGCGAGTGACTCGTGTTTAACTTCGGCTTTAACACTGATCATATGCGGTGAGAATATGACCGAAGAACATCTCCCCAAATAAGAGATCATCAGATGGAATGATTCAACGGACAAAGGAAACTTCGACAGAACAATATACAGATGTAACTCTGCCGTGATGTCTTAGACACAGAAGAATTCGAAGTGGCCGAGCTGCAGACAAATGGCGTCAATTAAATTAAAAGCTTTTAGACACATTTAAAGCAGTTTTTCCCCTTTTCTTTCCCTTTCTAATGTAATTATCCATATTTCATCAATATCCTTACACACACACATATATATATATATATATATATATATATATATATCATTGTTCCCACAGCCAAGGAAATATAATTTTCCAGGACAAAATTGCTATTTTCCAGTACAAAGTATACAAGATTTAAAGGTAATAAATCAGGATATGCACAAAAAAGCATTTTCATATTTATTCACTGTATGATCGATTATTGAAATGTTATGGTACAACCTCCTCCTCCTCGCCTTTCTAGCTGTCTGAGCCACCCACTTTTATTTAAATTTTAACTTCTACAATCGAATATTTTTTCCAGGACATTTCCTGATTTCGTAAAATTCAAGGACATTTCCAGGACCTGGAAAATGAATTTGTTACTTTCCAAGTTTTCCAGGACGCGTGGAAACACTGTATATGTGTGTGTGTGCGCGCGCGCGCAAATCAATTGGTCCACATCATATTCATCTTGTCGTCACATACAAAAGTTTCTAACAAAAAATAGTAATTTTTTCTTGTTGCAAAAGTCGAGCCTGCGATTAACCGACAAAGAAAGTTGAACCACGTATACCAACGAGCGACGGATCACGTAGATCCCAGTGCACACATATCCCGACACATGCCGGCTGTATCACAGTACCAAGATACACCAGACGTTATGAAATACCAACAGGTCAATGAGGTACGCTCTCCCAACAGTCACGGGGGAAATAGGCCCCGAGCGAGGGCAAAAGTAAATATTTACTTCGATTTGTGCATTTGCCATCATCAACCGTCTTCCGGTCTTCTCATTACAACCTCATCTGACATTTCCAAACGGGACGTCATCCCAACCCGCTTCTCTTACAAAAATATAATCAGCTCTTTCTTCTTTTTCTTCCCATTTCAAACACCGGCTGGTGAATTTGTCAAAACTATCAAACGTTATTAAATTATACGTCCGCTTCACATCTATACTGATTCCACTTACCTCATCTTTTGTCTTGTAACACGGCGGATTGGAGTTTGGATCAAATTCCATTTCTGGTGGGATTGACTGAAAGATAGAGAGAGAGACGACGTTACACGGTGTACATTTATTGTTATACGATGTTACACTGGTAATAATATATAGTGTTTGTCTCAGTACATCGATCTGAGTACATCGGACTTTATCCAGTGTCGTACAGAGTACATTTATCGGTATACAGTCACATTTTGGTGTATCTCTTTCAACCTCGTATCAGTAGGTACACGTCTTTATAAGATGGTACACTCAGTACGTACTGTACAATGTACAGCCAGTACATGAGAAGTTATATAGTGTTATACTGAGTACATCTAAGCCTATTACATGCTGTTATCTTTTGTACACCTATCATAAAATAGTGTTATACTAATTATATATATATATATATATATATATATATATTGTAGATTATTGTGTCCGGCACGTACATCTCTATACACGGTTACACCCATGGGTGTTGAGTTGGCGGTGAGTGGATCGATCCTCTCTTCAAAACCGACTTACAATGATATGTTACATATCATCCTCCCGCCCATTTAACCTTATTCGTCCCCGTGACACCCTCCACCCACCCACCACCCATCATACATATACACTTTTACACGAAACACATATATACTGCCTACTACATTCGACACTCGCACAAACAGCACATATACCATTCGCTATATATGACGTTGTACAATGGCACATTCAGCACGAGACATCCGGGTTTCATAATCGGCACAATTCGGCACATTTATAACACGACGACGATGATGGGGATGATGATGATGGTGATGATGATGATGATGATTTATTAAAGCTAGAAGAACATCGTTATTTTATTGATTATGGTTGATCTATTGGTAAACACTAGCTAATTTAAAGTCTAATACCGAAGGACTATAAGTCACCTCGTTGGGTGGACAGAAGTAGGTAGGTCGGATTAATGAGGTCAGTCTAAACACACTGAGGGATGGTGATTGAGTGAGTGAGTGAGTGGGTGAATGGGTTGCTGAGTGATTGAGTGAGTTCTTTTGTTTAGCCTGAATACCGGCAACACGTGAAATATATAGCCGAGAGGGGACTTCTTAGGAAAAGGTGGTTTGTTTGTTTGTTTGTTTGTTTGTTTGTTTGTTTGTTTGTTTGTTTGTTTGTTTGTTTGTTTGTTTGTTTGTTTGTACACATAAATGTATTACACAGATGTTTATAGCTATATGAATATAGTTGTTTTTGTAGTCACGAATTAAAAAAATGTAAACTATATATAATTGGACCTATTGATGTGCGTGTGTAATATATATATATATATATATATATATATATATATATATATTCATATTCATGGTAGGTTGGTGTGGATGACTACGTGTGTGACGCAGCGGATTAGATTCTGATAAACGATCCATATCCATGACCACAATTAATCAGGATCATCACAAGGTAGCATAACGTAGGCAGACATGTTACTTCTATCATAATCTCCTATATTTATTTATTTAATTTTGTTATCCATTGTGGGAATGACTTCAAACTAATCATACGATGAAACTGAGCTTTTGACAACGTTCAGTTAATATCGTTATATAACCGTATGAAGTTGAATAAACACAAACGGGGCTGAATTATACCCGGAAGTACACATCCTCCTTCCATAGTAATGACAACACACGCAGATATAGCAATATTGGCGTATCAGTAATATCTTACGATGTCTAGTGATATCCCCGACAATATGACGGCTCATCTTCAAAACCAAACACGGATAATATCTCTCTCGGGAGACATAAACGGAGCGACGTCCCGTCTAGCCGGACTCACCAGTTCAACTTCCTACTCGTCATAAATTATCTTGAGCCAGTCTGGAAAGTTATACCCAAAGAATCCTTATTATTCGCGCATTGCTCGCATACTAGACAATAGTGATCCGGTTCACGTAACAAGATTGAGGGAGGATGTAACTTGTTTAAATGTCGATGTTTTACGGCCACTTCTGGCGGCTTGATAGGCTAATTCGACCGAACCGCATCTAAATACGATGAAGCGAAATGAGAGATGAAACATCCTTCTGACCATAGCTCGTCCGGGATTGAAACCCAGCTGCCACAAATCTGTGGCTAAGCGGGCTACCAGCTACGGCCACGGAGGCGGCCCGGGTTAAGGTATAATGAAGGAGTTAACCCAATACGACTTTACACCAAATGTATGTCGATTGATTGATTGATTGATTGATTGATTGATTGATTGATTGATTGATTGATGTTTTACGGCCACCTTTGTACACATGGTAGGCTGAATAGGCCGAGCGACGTCCAAGGGTAATGAAGCGAAGTCAAAGATGGAACACCCTTCAGGTATGCCCACGCCGAGATTCGAACTCGGGCGGTGGTGATCTGTGATCCCACGGAGGGGCCTCCAATATACGTCGAACTGACTGTACACCCTAAAGACGGGATAACGACACCGCTCCGGAAGTCCAATGTTCCGCCAGTATGTTCTCTAAACACCGATTTCACATCTCTGTATTCCGAGAACCGGGTGTTTCGACGCGGACGATTCTGTCTTGTAAATGAGTAAATAATGGGTGTTCTGGAGTCAGTGAAACGTTCTCGTTGTTTTACGGCCACTTTGGTGCACGAAGTCGGCTAAATGGGCCTAGCAACCGGCAAAGGGCGGTGCGGCGAAGCGAAAGATGAAACACCGCCCATACACAACCACGTCGGGATATGAACTCGGGTGGAAGAGGTCTGTGGCCGACCGCGCTAACCAAGCAGAAATCCCAAAGTGCCATTTTTTAGTAAGTGGGTGCTTTGTTTAGCCTGGACGCTGCTCACCCAAATAGTATATGTCCGGGGGAGTGGGAGAAGGGAGGGTCCCTAGGAAAATACCGACGAACACGAATCACCCCATTCGATACATATACAATCACAACTTGTCTCCTTCGAAACCACCAACGGACATTCTAGCAGCTAGAGCTCAGTGGAGATAGAGAGGGAGTGTTTAGAGGTGATCTGGGGATGTCATCCGACTGTCATTATCTAATGCCAACATGTCGGTGTACATATCTCAGGGTTAAACACCTATTTCTACTGCCGAGGTCGGGGTTAAATGGTAGAATTTAAGAATATCTCGAAACATCGGGTTGTCGGGGTTGAGCATTGGGCTGTCAGAACATTGTGCTGTCAGAGCATTGAGCTGTCAGGACATTGGGCTATCAGAACATTGGGCTGTCAGGATATGGGCTGTCAGGATATGGGCTGTCAGAACATTGTGCTGTCAAGAGCATTGGGCTAAGTGAATCCAGAGTAGACCCTCAAATAGCCTTATACTTCATTTTAATGATAATTGTAATGTATCCAGAGTTGAGTTGTTTAGCCTTGACGCTAGTCACACTTGACACACATGGAAATTATCCCCATAACACAGCTATTAGCAGGATTCGAACTCACGACTTCAAGGTTTGCAGTGCAGTCTGATCAAACATCTGCGCCTTTTTAACGGCTACAGAAGCAGACAGTATTAACAGCTTAGCGCGACATCTAGTGGCAACCAAGGTAACTATGCGTGTGGATAGCGATCTGCTCACTCAACCATAACTAATCAATGTAGATCGAGGTCCACTCAGAGCCTTAGTTCATTTATATATATATATATATATATATATATATATATATAGGGGAGTATAATTAGTGAATACATAACACAGGATATTAAATGGTTGAGTTTTGTGTGTATAATCAAATCAACACGTCCATTAAAAAACCCAGAGTAGGATCAATCGTGCCATCTTTAGGTTGATGTAACACACATCAAACATCGCATATAGAGTGCTAATAAATGTTATAATGAGGCTAAAACCCGTGAAATGAAATTAATTCCCACATTAATGAATACCCATTGTAAGCCTCCTCATCTCCACACTACATATATCAGCAACAAAACTGTGTACATGCTAAGCCTTTGTATGCCTATCGCACGGCGTTAGCCAGCCATCGTGAAGAAAACATCACCCGACGGGGGGGGGGACACACCGAGAAATCAATCTCCGAATTTAATTAGCTACAAACGTTATGATATTATCCCCCCCACACACACAGAGAGAAAGAGAGAGATATATAGAGATAGAGAGAGAGAGAGAAGGAATCTACGACAAACTGCAAATTCCGAGCAAGTCCTGAAGTAAGGAGGAGGGACCCCGGGCGCTTCCCAGACTACCCCCATCCCCATAATCCCTCCCTTTACACCCCCCCCCCCCCATCCCCATACAGCTCGGCCACGAGATGATTACGACCAGAACAAAGCCCGGCCGTCAAACGCCATCTGACAGATTACAGAAAACACATCATAACAATAATAAACCACGACTCTCGTGGCGCCGCCTGGCGGGCGTAGATCAAGCCGTGATCGGTGGCCGTCGGGCCGCGGGAGCGAGTCGACCATCGCGACACCGGCACGACGACGGGCGTTAAGTGGACGGATTATTCATCCCGGTCGCCCGTGCTTACGCGCGCGAGAGAGCGCCAACCACGCCACACGCCGCCGCTTCCTTAAAGTTCACACATAACGTACGCGACTCGCCCCATGCTAATCGGACTCTGTGTGTGTGTGTGTGTGTGTCTGTGTGTGTGTAAGCGGCTTTGGAACATTAATCAGGTGGTGCTCGTCTAACGTGATGATGGCCAACAAACACGTCTTACGTGATACCGACTAGTCGCCGTATGGTGGCGCTCTCTGGTGTCAGCTGTGACGGCCTGACCAGATATGTGGTACTGGGGCCGGCGATGGGAGAGGGGGGAAGTTTTGTCTAGGGCCGGCGATGGGGGGGGGGCTGTCTGGGATAAATGATCGGAATCGTGTTGTGATATGGATTTAATTAATGGTAAGTGGATTGCGGCTCTGGCAATAACCGGTAATGACAGGCTGACTGTATCCACAACTCTACTAAATTCCGTTCCACTTCTAGCAACGTGTGAAAGAAGGCCTCTTAGCATTGGTACGGAGAATCACGACTATCGTAAATACACCATATGGACGATTCATCGGGGTAATAAATGCTTTAAATGTATCGCTAATAGTTCAGTTGGTGCTGGCCAAAATTGTGACCCAAGGCTATGGGGAGATTCCCTTGTGAAACACCCCACAGACACAGGCGTAAGTCGGATTCGAACAGACAACCTGGAGGTTTCCAGCGCAGTGACTACGGACCGTGTTAGTTGTTTCTTTCATTACGTCTGCTTTTGAAATTCACCGGGCGCATGCGCATCTCTTACTCTATCTCTCTCCATCCAAACATATCCGTATTTTTATGTTTCTCAGTCTGTGTGTCTGCCTATATATATATATATGCACATCTATCGATCGACCTATTGATTGAGCAATGTATTGTCTGTCTGTCTGTCCGTCCGTCCGTCCGTTATATATCGATCTATCAACTCACTCCACATCCCCGACATAATATTATTCACAAAAAAATCAACATAAAGCGCAGATCTTGGGACAAAGAAAAAACGCCAAAAAACGCCAGACATCCTCCTATCAGACAAAGAGCCCATTGTCGACATCTTCCGCAAAAATCGTAACAACACAACGTGGCCATGTCTGACGTCATAAGATTTCCGTAAACACTTGCTGTTACAGGCTGGCCAACCCTCCTCCACCGGGGGTACATCAGACAGACAGACAAAGCCGACCATCCCTACCAGGGCCATCTTCTCTCTCTCTCTCTCTCTCTCCCTCCCCTCTCTAAGTATAAACCCACTTAACTTTAAAACTATGGCCGCTGTTCGATTAAACCGTGTTTAACGGCTTCCGGTAAACAGACGCTCAAACTATTGGCGAACTATTATATCATGGCTCCCGACGGTTTAAACAAATGTTTTTGTTTTCCAGAGAGAGAGAACAATCTGTTATTGGCCTTCCGTAGTGTGTGTGTGTGTGTGTGTGTGTGTGTGTGTGTGTGTGTGTGTGTGTGTGTGTGTGTGTGTGTAGGTGGATGGTACATGTTATTGTTTTCCCACAGAGAGAGAGAGAGAGAGCAACAAAACCCGGACTGTTTCCCTTTCCATTACAGCACAAAGCCAATCGAGTCGCGGCTAACCAGAAGCTACGATAAAAACTGTACCGATTTCTTTTAATTACCCGCCACGCTCCGACCTTGGATTCTTCGCTGACGAGCGAGGTGGAGGTCGCTAACAGGGGGGAATAAACCCGAACACATTCTCAAGCGAGGTCACCTTGGTAGTCACGGTAAACAAAACAAGTCGAGTGTCGAAGCCGACTAGACTGAAGAAGAAGAAAAAAACTCCGATTCGCATCCGAAACTCTGTATTTTACATCAAGCACACTTCCGACACAAATCCGCGCAAAATATATTGCAATATCTCTTGAATCAGAACTTGTACATGAAGGTGAATATATGTGGATATAGACATGTGGATATAGACATGTGAAAACTGTAAAACCAATTCCGATTCTACGTTCTCTTAATAAAGTCTATTTTTATTGTCGTATTATAATATTACAATAATGCATGTTTATATAGCGCCAGAACCAGGTAACCCTGTTCTGAGGCGCTGTACAGTATTTTTATCCCTGACTTAGATCTGCTTCAAACCAGCAAACACCTCAACTCTTAACGAAGCATACAACGCATGCCGCCCTTAAAAGCGCAAAGCGTTACTCAAACACATAGCCATCACGTCCTGTCGGGTTCTCATTTTTATGGATGAGTAAACTAGTCACGAACATGACAACATTCCAGCTCCCGGAACCTCGAACCCGCGACCCTTCCGCTACGAGTCCTACGCTCTAACTAACTGCGCCATCGGGGCTCGATCTTTTTATTGTTACAGGAAAAGCCAAACGCTGCCGTTTTACGGCCAATTATCCGTACACGGAATGGCAAATTGACCAAATCGTCGACATAGTCAATGGTGAAATATAACCAAGCCAAGATTTGAACCACGGTACTAGAGGCAAGTGGCCAACAACGCTATCGGCTAGGCAATAGAGTTACAGGTAGTCGTCGACTTACGACCTATACGACTTACCCGACTGTTCGACTTTACTACAATCGGCGGTACGACTTATAGATGACTATAATATCATTATACACTATAATATAAGTAAGGTAATTATAACACAGGCCAACTTACGACCAGATCAACTATACCTGTACTATCATAAGATACTTCAATCAGAATTTATTAGATGATCAAGGTTTTCGGTAATTCCCCCATTTGGATGAAAAACAGCTCGTTACGCTTAGAGTGTACGAATACAACCGTTGAACGATGTACAATATACTGCGTACAGTGTACATGAGATCCCTTTATTAAGCTTCTTGTTACTTGTACACGGTATAACATTTAAACATTCGTGTCTTAGCACCATGAGATGGTCAAGACTGTAAACAGTGTAGTCTCATCATCCACCTGGACTGTTTTGTTGGAGATTCAAGACTAGCCACACCGTGGGACATATAGGCCACGACGTGTATACCACGACGGTAAATCGGATGATCAGATGAAACATCTCACAGAGACAGCTAATACGGGGATTGGAACCGCGACCTGGGGATATGCAGCGCAGTACACTACTGCCAAAAGCACAACGGGGAAGCGCTGTACGGTGTACCCGGGCGACAGGTATTATGCCGCGTCTATATATACGAAAATGTAATATATCATTGAGAGACACCGCTCTCCAAACCACCTCCCCCCGCCACTCACACACACACACACACACACACACACTCTCTCTCTCTCTCTTGATGGATCACCAACATCACGTAATCATAATGTATAATTATCTGTACCATACTTCACCCCCATACACCAGCCCTCATCTATAGAACTAGGCCAATCAATCATATTGTAAACAGGTAACTAATCGTTCTAGCCACACTGACACCAAGAACACTAACAATGTCGAAGATAAGAAAGTGTAGTCGGCACTAGTTGGTAGTTAATAGACCTCTGGGGGGTCATAGATCACTGCTGGTGTCAGGAGATATAATAAATACAGACAGACAGACAGACAGAGAGAGAGACAAGACGGAATACGGGGACGTGGCAGAGACGCGTTAAGACATGGGATACACGGTAAAGACATGACGGGATAAGGCCGACGTCACACGGCGTAATGTGGTGACGTGTTAATGACGTGCTGGACTAGAGGGATACGTGCAATTCCGTCCACGACTAACGGCTTAGGAAGGGTCGCGTCAACTTTATCGACAAAAGCCAATGAAAACTACCGACCAAAAAAAGAACCCGTACCGTTTTGTATCCGTCTTTCACGACAACCTTTTTAAACAGACTACGTTCGTTGGTTGTATTTGCATCAGTCACATCGCCCGGACTGACAGTGACACTCATCGCACGCCCGTAAGGTTCGTTCTCTTTCTCGGAAATTTCCTGGACCCGTAGACGTTGTTCGCAACGATGAGACACCTACCGGCAACTAGGCAAACTACATCTGCGGGTAGCGACTAATGCTACCAACCATGACAACTTCGTACAGGCCGCCCCGGATTGGGGGAAATCTTACGCGGGTCCACACCGGACCTTCTTGGAGCGCAACATTCACTGAACAACTCGAGAGTTGGTTGTGTCGTTGTTGTTAACGGTTGTGTCGTGTTAAGGTTGAAATGTTCGGTGTTAAATGTCAAATTCCTGACACGTTAGCAGTCATACAAATGTTATGCTTGGGGAGATTTATTTTATTTTAATAGCCACGAATAAAACGTGCTTTAAACGAACCACGAACTCAGTAAAACGTCCCACGAAAACATAACACCCTCATCAATGAGACACTCAACGTAACCCCTCATATTACAGATGAAACTGTCACCCAAAATACAAGCCAGTATATGGCTCATCCATGTTAATAAGTGTGGCTCCTGAGATGGATGCCCTAAAATTCTTAAATCGTTTTACTTCTCACGGCGCATGCGCACTGACCGTTTGTAATGAAGCCACAGACGGAGTTCGGCAAATAAACGTCTTAGGTACCCGTACTTTAAAAAGGCATCAATGGCCAATATATACGTGCAAAGATTATGGTCTTCGTTGATGACTGATCGATTCCTTTCGCGACGACCACCATTTTTGTTTAACGGGACGTGACAGGTAAAGATCACGTGGTTAGATTAGAGTCAGATCACGGATTGGGTGAAGTATTTGGTTTGGCTTCTGCGCTGTTCACACCTGAGACACCAGGCCGAGAGATGACCACACCGACCGACTTCCACCAGCCACCAGGGAATGAGAGATGATCCACGACACATCTCACAGACTCGGATAACACTTGGGTTCGAACCCTGACCTGGTGGTCCTCACACACACGCGCACACAATGGTGACTGGTCTGGTGAGACATTACATAGGTCTCAGCATGAAAAGTCGTATCTTATTATTTAATTCCCTGATGAATCATCCATATGTTGTGCCAGTGTCTCCTACCACATCCGAAAAGACACAGAGAGAAAAAGAGAGAAAAACGAGACGGTAATTCCCAACCCCGCTAACCAGATCTCTTTTTATCTCACACATCAGGATCAGTTGACGTGGACGGCGCGTACGTCACCGTCACACAAACACCAGCCTTTACACCGTTAACAGTTGAACCACACAATAAAACATCTCGGCCAGGTTCTAGGATCGAAACACTGCGTTGGTTATTTGCGTCGCCTGCGAGATGTTTCATCTGGTGGTCACCTAATTTCCCCACAGAGTAGACAATAGATGACAGGTGTGGCCCAGGTTATAGAATAACAACCATTAATCTACTACCAATAATAATACCTGTACGACAGAACTTATCTCCGTCATCGGCTCATTTTATATTATTAATAATAATAATAATATCCGTCTATCCGGAGTCAATCAGATTTCAAACTCCTACTCATCCAGGTCGTGGAATAGGTCACTTTCTAGAGAAAACCTTCCTAATATTTTCTTCCCTGAAATAGGATACCGTGTATTATCCCTAACAATTATCTCCGTGTAATCAATTACGTGAGATTTATCTGAATAAAATAAACGTCCAAAATCAGAAAATGTAATCACAGACTGACTGTCTCTTATTGACATGATGCATAAAGGTAGATGACAAATGTTTACAAATATTCTTGTCATCTTTACGGATGGTGGTGATGATGATGATGATAATGGTGATGATTGGCGTTTTACAGCCACTTTTGTCCACATGGTAGGCTAAATGGGTCAAGTGACCTCCAAAGGCAATGAAGCGAAGTCAAAGATGAAACACCCTTCAGATATGGCGCCGCCAAGCTTCGAACTCAGGTGGTAGTGATCTGTGGTCATCTTTATGGACAGTGCCAATGAACAGATCTTGTAGCGCTTATGTTGTCTGTCCAGTTGTGTACAGTGAATGGTTTGTCTATACATATTTCGTACAGTCATGATGTACATTTGTGGAACGTCAGTTATTTCTTGATCTCAGTGCATATTCTGGATCACTTTACACTTACAGACTCCATCTGTGTATTGTCCATACACAGAAATATATCTGTAAATGTACAGATTTAAATGTGAGCTGTACTAAACCAATCAGCTGATGTATGACTCGCATTAACAAAATGAGCAGTCAATGAATCCTGATGGCAACACGGCAATTGGCCGTATTATGCTAATCCAGAACAGCCTCTAAAGGGCGTAACAACTACCTGTATCCTTTCATGGCAAATACAGAACGACGAACCAATCCAGGAATGCTGCCTTGATGATTAGAGGTTGCATTGAACAGTTCTGCCGATTAATTAACTCCTGTTCATCCTTGACCTCATGGAAGTCAATCCGGATCCAGATCTGATGTCCTGGATCAAGGACATAACTACACTGTATTTAGAGCTTCCGAATAAGATGGCCAAACACGAGTTGCAGTACTAATGCAAAAATATTTTAAAGCCGCTCATAAATTATTATTTTTATTTAATATTATTTGCAACCCAAATCAGGAACTAAATATTAATAATAAATAAATGCATAACTGTCATAATAACATAGATTTAATAAAGTGCCCTTTCCAGGAGCAATTTAAAGACATCGTACATAAATGTTCCGATGATTGATGGCTTAATTACATAAACAGACCACCCCCTTCCGAAAAAGAACTTCATATGATTACATTTTTCATCAAGTCAAAGTCTAACAATAAACGTCTGACATCATGGAGACATCATGATGTCTGTACAACAAATCTGAGCTATTAACTACAAAACAATTACTTCGTTGTAGCTGCTGACGTGCAGCAAGCATATAAGTACCTATCATTGTCACGAACTAACCATTACGCGCCTGTACTGTCAGGATCGGCCACACACACACAGAAAGAGAGACACACACACAGACAGTGATATACATGAACACGTTATGATAGAGTATATAATCAGTGGTGATGATGATGATTGAAGTTTTACGGTCACTTTTGTGCACATGGCAGGCTAAATGAAATCAGATTCATTGTTAGATGAAACCACCCCCCCCCCTCCCCACCCCGGCCAAACTGGAATTCAATCCCACAATGTGCAGGTCTGCTACCTGTATGTTCAGAAATGGAGGAAGACGTGCATTTCTAGTTGAAACAGCATGATATGCTAATTACTGCCCAACACAAAGCAAGTTATTATTATTAAATTTACTAGTCATGCTCAATTCTGGAATTGATGGGCAATTACATTTCCAATAGCTTTTTTTTAAATGAATTAATTTTGATAAATTTGGAATTGGAATTGAAGTTTGCTACAAAATTTTTTATCCACAAATTAAATTACCATTTAATTTTTTAATTCAGAAATATTTCTTACGTGACAATCTTACATGGAATATAAACTACTCGGAGTAGATATTCCAAGTAGGTACTCAAGAGTACCTACTTATGGTAAAAAGAAAATAGGTTAAAAAACGGAATTGATAAATTTGGAATTGGAATCGATAAATTTGATGTGGAATTGGAACTGACAAGATGGAATTGACCCCATGTCTGGTCATGTTTATTGTTAATTACTTGTGTTACTCTAACATATTATACTAGGATGTGGGTTGTACTCGTATGTCTCTGACTGGTGACATTTTTCAATAAAAATGCTGCATGTGAACACTAACTTTTGTGAGTACATGTAATATTTGATAAGCAATACTTCCTTACATTAGTGTGCTTCTTAAAAAGATAACATTGAACTGACACATTCTGGCAGGATGACAGGTAAGAGCTTGCAATACTTACATGTCTGGAGATGAAACAAGACAGCGGCCCAATTTCTGTAAATATGCCAACCTGTAATAAACACAAAGATAAATATATATATATATATATATATATATATATATACACACACACGAATGCATCTTCAGACCAATCATATCGACTGTGTCATATCAATTAAAATACAAAAATAACAGGCAAGTCACATAACCCGTCAAAACTCCTACCAAACACCTTTTCTCATCTGTCAAGTCTAAAGACAATCTCATAAAGGGAAAGGATGTTGCTGAGAGTTCGAAGCTTTTAGCCAAAACCGTAGCATTCTGTCGGATCTCATTCCATAACATCCCCCACAATAAATGTGCACAAGACTGAACCAAAACAATTTCGTCACTTCCTACTGTCATATGATCGCATACGATGTAAGAGTGTGACATCCGGACTCTCTGAGGGTCTAAATGAAAACAACATCCACGCACCACTCAATCTATTCAGATATTGTATGGGAAAATGTTGACAATTCAAAAATAATCACTCTTATTGCTGATGATGAGTTATCCTCGTTTAACAAAACTGATCGGATGATTATGGAAATATAAATGATTCTTCCTCGGATGACTGCACTCATTCAATGTCAACAGAACAAAGCCATATAGAGTCTGTGCTTGATTAGTTGATACTACATTCACAAACGTACAAGCGAACTTGATCACTGTCGCTAAGTCAAATAATATTTACATCAAAATGGTCTGTAAATAGTAAACAGGATGAAAAGCACATATCCTTTCCATTTAATTCATACACACATCTTGGTGGCCATAACAGATAATCATTCCTTGTAAAACCCAATGCTCAGTCTGATTCAACAACACTCTAGTCGCACATGAGACTTATGGCCGAGGGACATCTGTCGAAGGAAACAAATCCCACAAATGCCAGCATGAGCCAGATTCGAACTCACAACCTGGAGGCTTGCAGAGTAGTGCTCTAATGACTGCACCACTGGAATGTTCATAAAGTTTAACAGAATACTTCTAATAGCCATTTATCATGGGGACATTTTTCATTCGATATTTCAATCAGTATCCAATCATAATTCAGCGAATATCTCCACATTTATTTTCTCACATTCCACCCAATCCTTGCCCCAATTAACTAGGTTCCTTGATCCACTTTATTCACAGTTAATCACCCATTTTTAAAACTGCCCACAATTTTAATGCCTCAGAATCAGCATCAACAATTCGAGTCCAAGTATGACGAAATCACACAAAATCGAGCAGATGGCTTTCATAGAGTAATTAAGACATTACAGTCACTATATTCTATGCATTTGTTCCCTTATAAACCTTTCTTATCACCCACTAATTTTATCATCATTATCTGCATTTGAAAGCAAAAAATACCAGACATAACCACGTGCTTTATTTTCATTGCAAGAAGCATCAATATGGCTAAACTTTATTCGTTTTCTCAACAAGAAAGCAAATACAATGAAGTACTGTGAGAAATTCTCACATTTATCATAATACATGCATTCATTATAGTGTCTAATCCAATTATCACTCACTCGGATAACATACGAATCACCAGGAAAAATTCAACTGACAATTTTAATAGTTTAATTTATCTGTATATATTAGTGTCCAGTGATGAAATTCAGTATTTTCAAAAAATCTGGATTTCCGGATAAATCCGGGAAAGTTTCATCAGTGAATGTCTGAACTGATTCCCTGCAGCTAAATAAAGTACACACCGTACATTACATTTATTTTTTATTTTGCCGACTGCAGCTCAACAAATTTGATAATAATGTATTCACCTTGTTAACCTGTGTCACGACGGCCTCCAGTACTTCTCCTTTAAACGGTCGAAACACAATGGCTTTGTACTTGATTGGGTAAACAACAAAACCTCGGCTCGGCTGAATGAGGCCAGCTCCAATGTCATCAATAATTGTCACGGCAACGACGAAACCATATCTAAACATGGACAGATAATGACAGTTGACAACATATACGATGGGTAGAGAGAGATACAAGGAGATGAGCGCATAATAACAGACCATGGCTTATTGTGATCGATGAAGTGAAATTTATCTGTCCAGGTTAAATGAGACAGACATCAAAATGATGTATCTGTATACATCATTAACTGACAATGGTGGCATTAGTATTTTTATTTTTTGACACAAAATATTCAGAAAAATAATCTGCCATATTGCACAACATGGCAGGTAGATTTATAAAATATAGATTTCAAGCCTTTACTGATGTAGATTACTTATATAATGTGGTGTAATATACATATAATAAAGTGCACATAAAATATGCCCGGGACTCAAGCAATGGGCAAGCCTATGTAAGGTTAAGTGGCAACATTTTAGGAAAATCAGAATTAACGTACCATAATCAGAGGCTAAAGACACATCAAGAAGATCAATAAAACTGGACTTGTTTAAAATAATATGAACAAATAATCTATAATTGAAGCAGTCATACAGCAAACCTAATTAGCACAACTCATTTAATAATAATGTGACATTTATATAGGGCCCTATTCAGCTAGATAGCTGCTATAAGGCACATTACATTATTACTATCCCCGACACAGTCCTGTTCCTATCCAGCACCTATCTCAACTCCCAAGGGAGCATATAACGCATGCTGCCATCATAGGCACAAAGCATCATGTCATTACATTTGTTTAATTAACTATCACGATAGGAATTACCATTAAATATTGAGTCTTCATCTGTAATGTTATAAAACACCACAAAATGAGTCTACCTCTCAGCTTAAACTTAAATAAGATTTCAAAATGGCTGCCACAATCCCTCTTCACGTGATTTTCATATGAAAAACCATATTTAAGTGAATATTTTAGATATATGAAACCACTTTCTGAAATCATAACGAAGCATCTTTTGGTTGGAAAAGGTCTACTTAAAAGCAAACTTGTGTTATATTTCAACTGGAAACACACCAACTTTGAAACATATTCAATATAAAAATGTGCCCAAAATTATTAAGATATTAGCCAAATACGTTCCTCTACTTTGATTTTTTTCATAACTTGGGTAAGCAACATCAACAATATTGTGTTGGATGATCCTATAAAAATGCAAGCAAAACAGGCACAGGACATTGACAAACAGGCAAGTGAGAAATATAGAACAGTTTGGTTTTCTCACTCTGTCTCACACACACACAAACATACCTATTACAAGATACTCAATATAGACATAGAGACTACTGGGAAAAGGATAAATTGCCAGGGAGAGGGGGGGGGGGTATCATTCCCAAACAAGCATCTAAAACACAGTGTACCAAAGTTTAATTATAACACAAACTTCATCAATTCTCCCTACATACTTCCCAGTACAGGTTCCTTCCACTTCAGTAAACAATTTCTGTTTGACGATATCAAGTAAATTTGGCCCAAAATACTTCGGATGAAGCAGTATCTCATGTTCTAGTGACACCTGAAATATATAACAAAGTTAATGTTTTAACATTAATAGAGGCATGATGCTAACTATTGCATTACAACAGTTAAAAAACACCTTACGTCACAGTTGGTTCTATGAGTGAACGAATGGTCACACCCGGGACATATGGCCAAGTAACGTTTGCCCAGGAAAAGATCCAAATGCAAAGTGTCACTTCTCAAATCAACAGTTACAATAGAAAGGATCCGGTAGCTATTTTACAAACACTGAGTCAAATATAGCCAATATGGTGAGTGAGTACAAACATCACAGCTTTTTTCTCTATCTTAAAGAATGTTCCATCACATACAGATTTTGTTGGAGCTTCACAGTTCTGAAGGCAAATAGAAATACTTTTGTTCAATCAAATCTACAAATTGCTGATAACATGAACACAGTGTGACAGACAGTTTGATAGCCATTTTACAAAACAGTACGACTTGGAACAAAACTTTGAAAACAGTGCTGTACAGCTGTCACTTTATATCCTTAGAAACACTGAAATCTAAAAGCTGCAGTTACACACAAAACAGGAACTGTTGTCAAAGAGCTAAACCCTCGTAGGCTTGTAACTTGTTAACTGAGAAATAAAAAAGTGGTCACAGTTTTCGGTCATGTCTCCCAGCATTGCTATTGCTGTAGTAGCACATACCTACATAATACTAATATAGTCTCGAGTGTCTGATTTCTGTGATATTAACACAAGTTTAAAACTATCAATAAATCATACTAAACATTGTATTATTTACAATCAAGTGAATGATTCATTTAATTTCCATCCATATTTTTAATTTGATAGTAAATTAATACTATTACAAATGTTGGCGTAATACTACTTAATAGTCTATTGCATACATGTTTTGTCTTTGAACAGTTAGTTCTGACATGACACTTACTGAAATTTTAAGTCAATAATTGTATAAAAAAAGTCCTGGTTACCATACAACACAGCTATCAGACTAATATAATTCAGTGTCTTATTAGTAACTATTGTTAAAAGATGACTGTCCAGAACGTGGCTGTTAATAGAGAAATGAGGGAATGCTCACCACCGAAGCATTCTCACCACCTAAAACTTACTAGTTTTCATGGCCTATTCGTCACTCATGGTAGAGCCCATTCACCCCTTATGGTGAGGCCTATTCGCCATTTATAATTAGGCCCATTTGTGTCTTCAACATAATAAAGTTGTATCAAACCAACAAACTGTGTCTACTCTGATTAATCAGATCATGAATGTATGCTTCTAATTACAGTTATTATCCATTGTCATCAGTTCCATGAGAATTGGCTTCAACAATTATTGTGATTAAGTCACTGATGAAAGCTTACTCACACCTTTGTCTGTGTACATGATTTCAGGAACTAGTAGTAGGCCTATTTAATTAATAAATTCTTTATATCAAAGCAACAAATTGTAAATATTCTGTTCTCCTGCTTAAAGAACTCAGCAAAGTCAACATTTGACTACAAGCCACCCACCAATATTTCAACATTGAGACTGGTTACTCTAAATGAAGGATACTAAATATTCGAGATGCCATAGAATAAATTATGATTAGGGAAGGTGGTCATTTTTCAAACTGTGGCTGATTGGATAGCTCTTGTCATAACTAAGAAAAAAATATATAGTTTAATGGGGCTATCTTTTATCATTATTGAGTAATCGGCTAAAATATGCCCCAAATATCGCCACTTATTTGACAGGTCACAAAAATCTAATTCCAGAAATGTACCATTGCCAGAGGGGAAGGTTTATGATCATCATAAATCACCAAATAATTGTACCACTGACCTGTTTTCATCATTTGTGTAATGTAATATTTATGTATAACACATAAAAAGAAATAAATATGTATCAAGTTATTATATTTTTCAGAAATAAGGCTGCAAAATTGGGCCAAACACCAAATTAGTCACAGAACATCCATTTTTGTTTCTTGCAGAGACCAATAAGGAAATATATAATTTGACATGGTTTTCTTACATTACTTAAGAAATATATACCTCAATAAGGTAGAAAATGACCACTGTACAGTCCAATGCATATATTTTTAATCCACAGACAAAAAACAATTAAAATCGACATACAATTTAAAAGAAGTTCAAGTGTTGTGCTGTTATATATTTTATAAAGAAATTAACCACAATACAATATGTTTTATGATTAGAATCCAGTTATATGTACATATTATATGCATGTAAATCATATTACGGTGAGACGGACAAATCCAATGGAAAAGACGACACTGAATTGATGCAATTTTAATGTTAGACATAATCCATGGTCTCATTAAATCATGCATCAA
Source organism: Paralvinella palmiformis (assembly GCA_025642065.1). NCBI lineage: Eukaryota > Metazoa > Annelida > Polychaeta > Terebellida > Alvinellidae > Paralvinella > Paralvinella palmiformis. The sequence continues at coordinate 471,136 of JAODUP010000210.1, read as the reverse complement.
TTCTTTTATGTACATCTAACAAATTGAAATGCAAATAATCACAAACACAATGCAACTTTATCCCCAAAAAATTGCCCTTCACTGTTTTATCTTACGCTGGCAAATTTGAACCAAACAACTTTTTTTAAACAGATGTTTAATTCTCTAGTACATCTTAAATATTCACAATGTGCACGAAATATATCTATGTATATTATTATGCATATATCATACATAAAATAGGATGGATGGGCTAAATTGGGCATTTGATCGGATTGTATAACAACCTAAACAAGTTGATCTCATGTTGCAGGAATTTACGAGATTTGGCACTCGAGGAGCTCTGGATTTTTCCCATTGCACAGCACATAATTTTACCATTAAATAGAAAACATTTATCACAGTGGTGGTTTCCCTTGTCTAAATCAATTATTAATAGATGTAATATTGCGGTTTAGATTTTAAAGTAATCGCAGGCTAGGTTAGTTTCGTATTTTCATAGGGAAACCAGCGTATTTAGAAAGAGTGGAATATTGGCAACAACATGGTTAGCTTCGTTTGTTAATAGGTACTGCAACAGCCGTGCACAAAGAGGGTAAACAGACCACATATCGCAGACCATTTTGTCAAAAAATCATTTGCGCTTCAATTCTGGCCCAATTTTAAGTCTCGTCATTTAACAATTATATCCCCGATTTCAAAATAGAGCTATATCCATTCTGTTTAATTGGTTGATTTATAGTTATTACCTGAAATATTAAAGCAACCACAAGCAAAACAAAAACGACTTTCATTTCACGCGTCATTTTGCTTACTCCCATTTTAAGGCACTTGTCGAATAATATTCACGGCGTAACGACGTCCATACTGTAATAGATGACCTCATGTACATTTAACATTACATACTGTGTTTGTGGCGAATTTATGACCGCTAGATCTATGACATGGCATTAGATGGCGAATGGGCCAGGGAATTTGGTGTTCGCTGGCAAATCATCCCCCGAGACGAAAGAGGCTTCGCCTTCAGTGGTGAAGAGACCTGGAGCCGAGAAACGAGTAGAACTATGCCTTGTTAACTACGTCTCAACAGAACGACAATCGAAGGGATATCCAATTATACTTTACAAATACAGGTACATACGTGGTAAAACATTACTGCTGGATAAAGACGCTTCTAAAATAACTCGAAATCAGCGCAAACAAATGGAGAAATCCCAAAACATGCACGACAGAACACCATGAAAATATATTGATGTTCTAAATACCACAATGACTCTTCCACTACCACATAAAGACCATGGCAATAAAATTAGGACGCTCTAAAGGGCTTAAACTAGTCGTGGAATGCATATGTAACGGAAAAAAAGTGGACGTAAAACATCAATCATCATCATCTGGTAAAATAATGGAAGCAATATTAGTTGGAGATAAACTAATGTGACATATGATTTCCAGCAGGTTATTCCTTAAGACTTGATTTGTATATCTTATGTCAATAATAATAATATTATTATTATATAGCGCCCAATCCAAATAATTATTCTGGTGCTTTATAATGGTTATAATTAAATATACTTTAATAACATATGCAGTTATGTTCTGTTAAAATACATATAGAAATAAACGGAAGTGTAGTGCACTGTATTATAATAATAATGTATTAATTAAAATAACGATTAAATTAAAATAAATGCATGAATACTTAACTAATTAACTATTATTGTCGAATGTCATAATAATCTGTAAAAAGATGTGTCTTGAGTAGAACTTTAAACTGATGAACACTCATATATTGAGCACTGCCTGGGGCTGTTGATTCGATGCTCTTGGAGATGCACAAGAAAAGGATCGTTCGCCAACTTGTGTGCGGGAAATTGGGCTGTTTAAGAAGCAAGTGATCGGAAGGTTGATGGCCACTAAACATTACTAACTTAAATTGCAGTATCGATTATCCGAAAAAGAACATTTCGACCGGATTTCATCATCCCACTTCTCCCGAAAGACCTCTATAGATACCATCATCAACAATAACGTAAGTCACAACAACAACACAACAAAAATCAACACCAGGTGGCTGTGCCCATTAGGCCACACCCATGGATCTCTACCTCAAATTTCAACAAGAAGGGGGTATCTGAAAGTGTCTTGTAATGGAGCTCTTTAAGAAGCCAATGTCAAATCAGTGTAATACGAGCACATATATTTTTAGCATTTTGTATTTTCTTAATTACTGCCGCTGACAATCCATTCCGTAGTATGTCGTAATAGACAGTTCGTGAAATAACCATCGCATGTATTATAGTTGTTTAGTATGTCCTTGTTCTAAACAGCGATGATTGTGTCCAATGTTGTGTAGCTATGTATGTTACTATGTGTGAGCGGACACAACCGACGACTAAACAGCAACACGTTTATTCTCCGCAAGTACAACCGGAAGCTCCCTAACTTCCTCCCCCAGTACGCTAGCAGCTAACCCCCATCAACACCAGGATACCATAGTACGAAATAAAAAGATAGTGTCTGTCGGATATTCCGGTCTTGACTACTTTTGTTTTCTCTACACAAGTATTCTTATCATACGGTCTATGGCATCGTGTACATGTTGTCTTTCCAGTACTTGTCGAGCTTAGACTTAAAGAAGTTAGGGTAGTGGCTGTGACAACATGTTCCAACGAGTTCCAGTCCTGAACCACTCGCTGAGTTTCGAGTCGACAGCGCCTCGCGAATAACCTCTGACTATGACCTCTGGTTCGTTCATTGAGTGCTCTGTTGAAGAATGCTCTTGGATCAAGTTTGTCTATCCCATTCATGATCTTGTACACCTGTATCATGTCCCCTCGCCGTCTTCTACATAGGAGTGATGGGAGCCACAGGGCAACTAGCCGCACTTCATAAGACAGATATGCTTCAGGTGTGGGACTAACTTTGTTGCTCGACGCTGAACTTTTTCCACTGCCAATTTCTCCATCTGGTATCGTGGACACCAAATAATTTTTCCATATTCAAGGTGGGGTCTGGCAAGTGCTTTGTTCGGCATTAGCGGAGTGTCTTCATCTAGACATGAAAATGTCTTCTTGGTGAGCCACAGCATTCTACTGGACTTAATTGTTACCCGGTAACAGCAAATGGTATGTGCTGGTGGAATTTCAATGAGTCGTTGGAGATCCGCTTACAGTTCGGCCCAGTCAATCTTTGAAGAGGATTTCCTAGAGACATTTGTGTCATCAGCAAATATATGTGTGATGTGCTGCGTATTATATCGGGTAGGTCATTGATGAAGATTATGAACATAGAACGCACCCTTGAGCAATACCGCTGAACACCTCCAGTTGGTTATAGTTATTAAGTTGCTCTTGTAATTGTAATAAATACGTTTTAGTGGAGCTATGACTGCATATCATTTATCATTTGTAAAAGCGGATACTTCTGAAAAGCATTGAATCAGTATAATATATGTATAGTTTAACTAGCAAGAGATAAAAATATAAATGGGGCGTTTAGAATATATAGAAAGTACATTGCTAATGGTCTAAGCCATTTTGTGTCAGTGTCTCTATGGGGTTGCAGGTGTGCCGATTGTTATGGTATTTCGCAAGACCTACATTTTCCAGCAGGTGTTACAACGTATCTAGTAGACGTGACTTTCATGAGTCGACTAGGTTTAAAATAATAATTATTTAAAATGCGTTTACCATTGTTTAATAGCACGTCACTTATACGTCTTGCATTTCCGAAGCAGTGCTTGCAGTACGGTAAACCTAGGGTAAGTTGTATTGGTTGATGTAATTTGAGCAGCTGTCATTGGGCAAAGCATGGGTCTGTTCAACTGTTGTGGTGAGATGATCATGATGTGATGGACTGGACTGTTCGCCCCTGGTTGCATTAGGCCTCGATACAAACATACTAGTCGCCTTTTACTGTTATTCGCCTTTTATTAAAGGGCATAATAATCATAAGGCATTCCCCATGTGTGATGTTCACATCCATAAACTAAATAAGAGCTTATTTTCAATGAGGTTTAATTCCGCAACTGAACTGCCATGCCCAGATCTTTGCAGTTTCACGTTTTGGTCACACATGGAATGATGGATACCACTAACGGTGTGCCGTTCAATCAGTTGACAGAATGAAAGCAAGAGACAGACATTCATTAACTTAAAATAAACAATGCATTGTACGATAATAATAATAGAGTCCAACGTGTGATAAACTCTGTTAATGGATATAACAACGGGATGTTAATTGTGCTATATAAGAGTAACAACTGCAAGAATCCATGAGTAACTGCTGTGTATGTATTCAATTGGGGACGATAAAAACACATTAAGCTTATTACTGTGAAGAATTCCTGTCAAGAGCTTTCTTTTAAGGCAGTTAATGCGTCCATGAGTAGTACATTTAGACCAAAGGCCTAAATGTATGTGAGCCATTATGCACATGCGTATGTTTTTATTTCTGGTTACGCGAGTTGTAATTTTTGTCTAGCTGTCATATCTTTAATACTGGGGTCTAAACGTACGTGATGGTTTTTTTTGCACATGCATGTTGATATACATAAGTTCTACAACTATGAGACTTACTGGTGTATCTTAGACTTTAAACTTAAAAGTATTGGAATTTTGCATCCTCACACAAAAACAAATGTGTGCGCATCCTCACATATGTTTAGACTACAGATCTTATGTGTGAGATGGCAACATCGCATGTGTAAGTCTGGCATTGCCAGATCAGACTACCACATAGCACACTGTCTGAGGTGGAGTGGGCACATTTGACTTAACTGAGACATAAGATGTTAGAAACAAGACAGTGTGTGTGTATGTGTGTGAACATAAAGTGCAGTTTAATTAAGTATACTATAAATAAAGTTTCTACTGTCCATCTGAATCCCCTAATAACAACAGAAATGGGTCCACGTCAAGTCAACACAGTAGTGTTATTTTGATACATGACAAGTATTATACATTTGTTGATATTTTTCATATAAAATAGAGCTAGACCTAACTGAAAAATAATCTCCAAGACCCATTCAATCTTATCCCTTTTTTAAAAATATTTTAATACATAACCATTAAACCCTAATAGCAGTTAGCGTAGAGTGTAACCCAGTTTCTGACATCGTAAGCCGTTTACTTCTTCTGACAAAAGTTAGCATTTTCTATTGCAAGTATTGCAACGTTTATCTGCAAATATATCTGGATTTATTTGGATACCAACGAAGATGGCTAATACATTGATCTACAAATAGATTGTAATGTAGTAAATCTGATGACTAGTGGTACCCTTAGTATGGTTGATATAGAGCCAGTTTACAGCAGTGTAGTGAAATGCATACGATACACAGGATTTATCATTTGTTATTTATGTTAGAATTGTCCCCTTTTACTAAAAAGCAGCAACTCCATCGTAAATACAAGTGAATGGTCGAAATGCAAGTAAAAAATAATCCACCAAAATACTTTTTTTCTCTAGATATATTCCACATTATTTTATTCTAATCATCTGGTGTGTAATTAATTCATTTAAGATGTTGTCCTCATCTCATCCATATTTTATGAAAATCCCTGTAATTAAAAAGAAGAATATATTATTCAAAACAATCTTGGCCCAGCTGTTGAAGGACACATTAAAACTAGTCATCAGTATTAGTCAGGGTTGGCTTTCTCCCCGACTGAAATATATGTCTCCCCTGCCAAGGGGAGAAATACCTTTCTGCCAGAGAGAAATGGCAGAAACTGGGGAGAAACTTCCAGATGTGTTTATTTTAAGGTGCAAAGCATAACCATTTGTAAGCCATGGTATCACCAAGTACATTTGTACAGGGAAACAATTAAATTATTCATCTGTTTAATTTTTTTTTTAACAAAGTGCTTCCAGACATAATGTCGCTGTCTACTTCCCTCCTCATAGTTGATTGGTATTTGATAGTGTTATGTTGCCTTGCATAACAAAGCAGTCATTATAAAATCAAATTTATTCAGCATTATAATGTATGTCACTGCACAAATACCAGAAATAAATAATCTCAATCTTTTATCTCACAATCTTAAATGTGATGTATTATTGACATACACTTTAAATAAGTATGTGGCATGTGGACAAGATTTATAATTAAATAACTTATGCTTATGTATATTGGTTTGAAACTGTTGGTTTTTACTGTGATGGGGAGAAACCTGCCAACCCTGGTATTAGTAATGGGAGACTGTGTTGTGCCAACATGTGGAATGTGCTGAGAACTTGGCCTTGACTGTTACTGTGTTAACAATTTTAACCTTTTTTTGCTACAATTTTAACCTTTTCGTTTCTTTTAGCTTTGGTTTTCTACAAGCACACAATTACGGCAACATGCAGAGGGAACAGATGAAACTAGCATTACAGGTGAATGTATATATGGTAGAATTATCTGGAATGAGAATCATTTCAAAAGCATGCGTATATATTTTAGGTCTCACACGCACACATGAGCATGCTCTGTTTTGTAAAATGTGTCATCAGAACTTTTATTTACTGTTAGATATTGAGCCACAACAGACTGAACAAAGGAACCTGCCACTCGTTACATCAAGAAAGTTACAATTTCCATCAAAGGTAGCACCAAAACAGGCATGGTTAGAGACCTTAGAGCAGACAGAAGACGATATCATTGGAATTGTCGATCTTCATCCTGAAATATTTGGTTTGTTTCCCAGGTGAGCAGCTGGTGTACATGTATAATGATAAACTTTGGCTAATAAAAATGAACCACTATCAGAAATGTACTGTCTTTGTTATTTAAATAACTTTTATCGAACTAAAATGTAATATTTCTTTTAACTAAATTTTTTGTTGTTGTGATGATTTATATACACCCCTCACCCAATAATTTTTTTTTAAATTTCCCATCTTCTCGGTGGAATTGCGCCTCCGTGGTCTAGCGGTAGCGTGTTGGACCTACAGATCACTACCACCCGTGTTTGAATCTCGGCGTGGGCATATCTGAAGATTGTTTCATCTTTGACTTCGCCTCATTATCTTTGGAGGTTGCTCGGCCCATTTAGCCTACCTTGTGCACAAAAATAGCCGTAAAACACCAATCATCATCGGTAGAATTGCTCCACTGCCACATATCTGGGTCAAACCAAATTTAAACACACAAAAAAGCAATCACTTCATTTTAACAGTTAAAGGTATTACCATTTTTCAACTCCATACAGTATTTTCATGGTACTCTGTTGCCATATGGTAGTACAAATTACCATCTATGGTATTCTTTTCTAAACACAAGTTATTGTAAATACCATGAGTGGAAACTTATTAGCATCATATATTCATTTCCTTTAGGTCTGTGTCTGTCAGAAGTTAGCATTTTGGAACATTCTCTCATTACGACTACAGTATCTTGGTGGAAGGGAAGAAGATTTTGACTCTAGCACCATTATGTCTTTAACAAAATGTGTGAAAATATTTAGCAAAATATCTCAGTGTTATATCATTGCTCATACTTTATAGAAAGTGTGTGGCTTATTTCAGAATTGATGTGCTTTGGTGGAATGTATTTTGGCAAAGAGAGTACAGACGAGTGGTAAGTAATATTGTGCTGTTGATAATGTTGCTGAATGTGATCCTTTATCAGTGTGGATATAAATTAATGCTACCAATGTTTAAAAACCTGTCAACTGTGTCGTATGATATACCTTATGCCACTACTTGAGGCAGTACACAAGCTTCCTTGTAGCACAGTGAAGTCTTCGGTGTCCATCATCTGACACAGAATAGTCATATTGGACCACTGCCATGAAAACAACCACTTTATATTTATGGGAATATATTGTATTACAATAGTTTGCATCCTCTGTACAGGATTATCGGCAAGTTAAGACACGTGCAGAAATGCCAGGTGGAGGTAGGAAACCATGGCAACAGAAGCGTACCGGTAGGGCTCGGCATGGCAGCATACGGTCACCATTATGGGTTAAAGGTAACGTTTATACTCTTAGAGTACTAGAATATTAATTATTATGCTGTTCAGTTTAAAAGCATTTAAATATTATCAGTCCTATTTTAAATATGTTTCAAAACCCTGTATTATATAGTATGATTTGTCAATAGGTTAGATACAATGTTCAGATCTTAATGTTATTAAAACCGAAGACTTAAAAGTATTTAAAATATAATTATTTCTCTTATATGTAATGAGTAAAACCATTTTTTTGTGTATGAGGTAGTATCTCTGGTAGAACAAAACTTTGGTACCAGTGTTTGTTGATCATTTACCAAGGTAATCACACCTGAGCCATATATCTCTGGGATCTCAGAGCTGAAACTAAATGTATTATATATGATGTGTGTGTGTGTGTTTGTGTGTGTTAAATTATATATTGTTGTGTAGATACAGAGATAGCACATGTCTAATTTCTAATGTGTTGTGTTTTTATCAGTTTCCAGTTTGTCATTTTAACTTGTTTGTATTTATGGCAAATGGCCTTCATTCCCTAAAATTTGAGATGTAGACTAATACAGATAAAATCCTATTTTTCAATATTGTTCAGACACAAAAATAAATTATATTTAATAGAATGTGTAACATCCCATGCCACTCGATAGAAGTGTGAATCTAGAATCAGTTTTCCAGTTGGTAATGAGTGATGAAAACTTCACAACACACGAGCCTGATCTCCAAAAGAAGTGGCATTTTGGATGCACTGAGCCTTTGACTCTTTGTTTCACTTATTTGAAATTTTAGTTTTTTGTTAAAAGGGCCAAAAGGGGGAGGGCCAAAAATACCCCCGGGGGAAGGGTTTTGGGTTGTTTCGTCTTTGACTTCGCTTCGTTACATTTTGGAGGTCGCTCGGCCTATTTAGCAAAATTTTCTGATGCTGACGTGATGATGCTGACCAATAGGGCATCATTGTGTGCGAATAAATAAGAAAATGGACTTTAACACACACAATATATTATTTTTATTCGTATGGAACAACAAACATTAAAACTGTTTGATAGAAATTGTGGAGTTGAAGTTAGAAAACATCCAGTTCTGACAATTGGACATGGCATCTTGTAGTTTGTGATAAAATGCTACAAGTAGTTGCTGGAGATGGGTGGCCCCACCGAAGAGGTCTACTTCATGTCGAATGTCATACCCTGAAATGATTTGTTTCGTTCAATAAATACAATGAAGTCTTCAGTATGAGCATTTTTTGTTTACTTGCAGGTGGCAAGAGTTTTGGTCCGAGGGGTCCGAAGTCTCATTTCTTTATGTTGCCAGACAACCTGCGAGTGTTAGGTCTGAGAACTGGACTGACTGTGAAATATGCTCAGGTTAGGAATCTATTAGTAAACACGTCGTGTTGATGTGTCAGTATATTCTGTCGATGTTGTTGTTCGCCAACAGATAAAATCTGACGATGATTCATCTTCATTTATTGTACAGTTTTATTGTTCAGTCATCAGGTAAACATTAGATACCCCCATGACACGTGGTCATTAAGTGCTTATTGATAATGGTTCGTATCATGACCACATAACAACTTCTTCACTTGTTCCTCTAGTCGCGCAATCACCGGTCCTTTGATCTTCTGTCATATCATGTCAAACTTTCGAGTCTTCGTACACTTTTTATTCACATTTATGCAGCCCGTGGTGACTACGTCATATTTTATAATATTGAAAGTTTGATGTTTCCTGTATTAATTTATTAGACGTAAGAGGACCAATTCTGACCAGACGGGGGGCGTCAATTCAATTCTGGAATTGGAATCGATGGGCAATTCCGGAATTGGAATTTCTTATTTAAAAAAATTGGAATTGATAAAATTGGAATTGAAGTTTGCTACCAAAAAATTAAATCCGCAAATAAATTTTTTAATTCAGAAATATTTCTTCCATGACAATCCTACTTGGAATATAAACTACTCGGAGTAGGTATTCCAAGTAGGTACTCGGCGTACCTACTCTAATCATTGATTGGAGTAAGTAAAAATAGAATTGATAAATTTGATGTGGTATTGGAATTGACCCCATATCTGGTTCTGACTTACATTTATATAGTATGTACAGTACTAACCTACCAGGTTAAGGTTTGAATAACCGAGTTACCCGTGTTTGTATTATGTTTACTTGATTGTTGCCTAATGCCCATATATCTCAGCTATGACCAGCACAGAAACTAAATAAAGTACTCTAGTGTACTCTGACCAAATGTTTTATGAGTCCATAACTTCATCATGTTGGTAATTTGGATGAGAAAGCCATGAAATAGAGATAAAATAGTGAATATCCATCAGGCGAATGGGAGTGTTCATAGTTTCCTGCATACAAACATATTCTATTGATCTGGAAAAATATCTGTGGCTGATGCAAAATATTTCTGCCCGGGAGTGGTAGTAATTCGAGGGAATAAATAACTATGTCAGATGTTATAAGATGTTGCTTGTAACGCATACAATCATAATGGATCCAGACATGAAAATTAGTGCTTAGTCCTGAACAGGTTCGATCCTTTTCACGTTCATATATATCCTAACTGATTATGCAATGAAAAGGTTATTATTTGGTGTTAGCTTGTTATTACTTTTGCCAATCAGTTACACCTGATGCTAATCAGTTCCTAAACTGATACGGCTGTCATAGTAATATATCATCTCGGTTCAATTCCATGAGAGTATGTGTCATAGAATTTCTGCAGGCACAAAACCATTGTCATATGTTTATTTCTGGAAGAGCGAACTGAAGCATGGGGAAATTTATGTGATGTGTCAAACCTACTGGTCACAGTGAACCCTGGATCCTTTGACAGAATTGGCGACCGAATCACAATATGTCCATCTGATGGTCAGTATGTCTAATGTTTTGTATCGTCTCCATTACAGAACAATTTACACATCGTTGAGAATTTACATCTACCATCTGATGATCCTACGGTAAGTCTGGTCTGACTGTCTAACTAGTTGTCAGATGTCTTTATAATTATATACGATGTTGATTATTTTACCTGATGTTAATTGCGGTGTGTTCAGGATTTGTTTCTTATTTATTGTTTCAGTATTTGATGAATCTGGTGGAAAGCAAAGATTGGGGGCTGTCTGTGCTCTTTGTGGATGAGTAAGTCTCATTGCAGCTAATTTGGTGTGTGTGTGTGTGTATACAGAGTCATAAATCATGAATGCAACTTCTGGGTAATTTATCAGACAACCAAATTGAGAGAATCAAATTTTCATGCCGACATTAAATACTAGATTACAAAATTTGAGTAACTATTGATTAAATATTTCAGATGTTGTTTAGTAGCCATTTTTATATACATATTAGACGAAGTGATTCAAACAATTTTTAAATATAATACAAGGAAACAGACGTCCGACACACAACTAGGTCAGGTGTTTAACCCAGTCCTAGAGGTGTGGCTGACTTCACCATCAGTTCAACCAGAGACGTGCTGCCCTTAGGATGCACTGATCTATAAAATTAAGTACATACCAGTGGAAAATACATTTTATCAGTTAAATGTGTACCTGTATCTGGTGGCTTTCAAAAGTGTTCTGGTATATATTTAAATTATTTCTCAATCTCCACTGTGGTAGTTGGATGGTTTGGTTTCATACAAAAAGGTTGTTGGAAGAAGTACGCCAAATTATTTGTACTTGATGGTAAGCTTTATGCTAGAACTGCATTATTGCAGTTGGCAACACGCCACACAAGAAACTTCCAGGTCAGGATTCAATTCCCAGTTTTGTTACCTATACTTATGGAATTTTGTCATCTGGATGTGTTCCCTCAGCTGCATGTCTCAACTTTCAGTAATGTCAAAGCTAGGAAAAAGCACGTTCTCATTTGATATTGATTTGATTCTACACTAATATACATGCGTATAATTAATTTTATGTGATTTTGTATGTATGTAGGCAGCAGTTAGTGAATATATTATTCTTTTTTCAGCACGGACTACATTGACAAGAATATGGCAATTGCGACAAATGAAGTAAAACAGTATAACGTTATGCCAGTCTACGGTATGTAAAGATATCTACCATTGTTTACAACAGTAATAACATGATGTTAGATTTTAATTTTGGGCACCCTAATATTAATACAAAAAATATTCTTGAATTATTATTATCCTTCCCATTGTGATGGTTATAGTTGTTCAAATATATTTAGTGAGTTTCGTGTTTGAATAAATAGAACTGAAGGTTCTTTGTTCAGTTTGGAAGCCAATGAAATTATTTAGAATTGATGAATCGTTCCTACGTTTATCTTCGGCTGCAGGTCTAAATGTTTACAGCATGCTGAAACATGAAACATTGGTACTGACACTAGATGCTCTTGAGAAGATCGAGGAACGACTTCTTCAGCACGTCTGCAATGTTGATTACAGAGACAAACATTTTAGTTTGAAGGCAGTCGGTCCGAGAGTCTAGCACATTTTTATAAAAATATTGAAGATGAAGGATTGCTGTTTTTTCATCTTTGCGTGCACGTCTCGGCGTGTGTAAATGTATTCCTGGATGAAAATGTCACATGGTGTAGTCTTGTACATAATAAAGCTGTTTTTCAGAATCATTTCTAGATTATATTCACAACATTCATACAGTTATGTTTATGGCCTTTTCGTGGAAATCTATCAAACGTGTTTATGAAATAAAAATAAAACTGGATGCCATACACGCGAAGAATTATCTTCCAGTAATCTACGGGAGAGTTCATGGCTTTGAAACTAATTCTACACAAAAGATAAACACCACGAAATATTTGTGGCCGTGATAAACGCTGGAATTTAATGCAGAATCAATTATCTTGGACGTGTTCAAATGACAAGCAGTTGTCTAAATCATCAGCATCATCCAATACTTTAGTGACCGGAATTTCTATTTCATCAGTGAACTGCCTCCTAATACTCCCACTAGAGTTCTGAACCAAATTATTGTTTCGGCTTGCAACACATGAAACATCTACTTTTTAGTAGTGTGTAAATATTGACCCGAGTTAGTTATATGGTTAAAAACTGTAAATAAGGAATTAAATATTGAAAACTGCAAATGAATATGACTAAATATATATATAAATTTTAATATAATTTATTATAAGAAATACATCAACAGACTTGTTTACATAAAAACGCACCACCCACAAGCCTCTTTTATGAATTGTATAGTTCACGGACTGCTGCAATAAAATCTTATAAAAGATGGATCAAGGCAAAACAAACCAACCAATCACTGACTTGTAAAAGGGTAACTACAGCACTGCGAGTAATAAAATATTTTAGATGCAAGTCGACAATTGTAACATGATAACTGAACTTCGCTGATAATCATGAAAACTGAAGTGTTCATGCGTACAGCTAGACGTTCGTGCAAATTAAAATTCTCGGAAAACCCTCTGCAGTTTGTCTCCGGTAGATAACAGCGATGCTCCACAGCATCCAAATATAAATTACTAAAACAGAATTACTACAACAGTCATGTCATCAAAGAGGCTCTCCGTAAACGTTGATAAAATGACTCGTTTAGTCAAACATTGAGCTCGGCACAATTCCTTGGGCGAGATCATAGCGAACTTGCCAACGCAAGTTCTTTCTCTTCTTGTCCGAAGGGATCGTGTATGTGTTCGGTACATGCACTTTGTGTTGTTTCTGGAAGGAAAAATAACGGCTCATTAGTTAGCACTAGTTCTGTTACATCTACTTATAAAACAGAATACATTATTCTAATTCAATGATCAGTAGCAATTCCAATTCAATCACAGCAGTTTTAATTTAAAAATATCAATTCTCTCTGCTTTTGAAAATGACTCTAATATCAAAAATAAGCGACTGATGGTTTTCAACAACAAAAAATGGTTACGATTATTGTTTAATTCCATAATTGACCTTTCTATCTAAATATAAATAACAAGCTGATAAACACAGGATGCTGTATTGAAGTCCTTATTATTGATATGTGGAGATGAACAAAGCATATTAAATATACAGCTCTACCAGACACAACTAACTAACTATACAAGAATACACTGTCAGACCTAGTTTAGAGACTTCAGGTAGGAAACCAAAACAATAAAATCTAAATTGTGATTCATTTTAAATTTCCCAGAATTTCATTCACCATTAGTCATCACTACTTAGACTAATCAAATGAAATATATATGTGTGACTGAAATTAAATAGATAATTGTTTTCCAATTGACATCTTAATCAATATATATATATATATATATTATATATATAAATACATACATACATATATATATATCAATCAATATTACAAGAGGTGATTCAATGTTTTCAGAACCATACAGACCATGTACTGGGGGAGGGCTCTCTGTTTAATGCGTGATTGTCCAAAAGATTTCAAAAAGCGATATCATATACCCAAATAGCACCAACCCACTGCAAATCTTGAAATTATATTTTCAGCCTGGATGAAATTTTTGACGCAATGAAATCAAAAATATTTAATGACATCTAGGTTGGATTACAGATTATTTGTTACTAATTAACTTTATCAAGATTAGATCAGGTTGAGTAAAGATAATCAAACTGATCACTTCACTATTTTATTGGTCACTAAATCAAATTCGTTTCCACATATCAGAGAATAGAAACCTCGCTGCTTCATTCAGGATAGGCAACAGTGACCGGACGACTGTCAGTTATGATAGATAAATAACATACCTTGTCAACAACCTGATCGTGGTAAAGCATCTGTTCTCGTATTCCCCATCTTATACTCTTGTGTTGCTTCTCTCCTGGTGGACGGTACTGCTGCCAACTGCTCCTGTACTGTTGGTATTTAGCCACAGGATCTGCCTTTTTTATGTTCTTGGTATGTGGATCTTTTTCCATTGGTCTGATTACTGCAATGACAATTATTAAAATGATCAAAATGATGTATGCTAATGAAAGCAATCTACTAGATGTTGCTGCTATGCAATTACAATTATTTATATATATATATATATATATATATATATATAAAGCTGGTAAACATTGAAGCTGTTTATCAGTGTTAAATATAAATTGAAAATATTTATGTCACAATTTATAATAGATACAGAATCTATTAACTGTGTTAATTAGTTAGATGATAGATTGAAACAATACTTTATAATAAGTACTGTGCAAATGCTCAACTAAAAGAATATATCCAGATATTGAAGTTTACAATTATCAGTCAAGGAGAAGAGGCCGACAAATTATAACATTAAAAATTCACTGCAAAAATAGGGAAATTAATGTTAGACAAACACCAGATCTTGATCAAACCAGCTCCTGATCAAATCCCTTATTCTGCCAAATACATTTGCTTAAAATGTTTACAACTGCACTACTGGTACTGTGTTGATTAGATATCTTTTTATTGAAAAACACGGTTAAAAAAATCATAGAAATAGTAATCAAGAGCTCAAAATTAACAAAAATCAGGTAAGAATAATGTAGCCATATCGCAGTCTTATCTGGCATTTAGATTCCAAATTACACACCACTGTAATACATCAAGCGTAAACCACACTTATTTACAAAGAAAAATTCCATCCAAAACATATATTATCTGAGAAAAAAGGGTAAACATATCATAACAACTTAGTTAACTTACAGGCCTTTGGTCCCTCATAATCTTCTGGTAATCTGTAAACTGTTGCCTAAAATCAAAATTTAATTCTTTTATGATCATATATAATAATGTTAGATATTTAAAATTGCAAGCAATTATGTTTTAAAGTCTTTAACACACAATCGCTAACTATATCGCATTTGTTAGCAACAATCTATAAATTGTAACCCCATTTTAACCAATAACTGGCTCTATGCATTTATAGAAAACAGTCAAATTTAACAAAAAAACTAAATACTCTCGCATGTGATGAAAAAAAAAACCTGACAATCTCACGTTTATATGTTGGCTAAAAATTACTTACATAATCTGGTCTTGCCGAACAAGGCTTGGAACTATAAGCCTCACATATCCTGGTCCTGTGTTCTGGGGCAGTGGCTGGTCGTGTTATATGTACAGATATAGGCAGACTCCTGAGTCTCTCCTGTAAGCTGTCAACGTCACCTGGACACGTACAAGCAGTGAGAACCGAAGTTATACACAGAAATATAATCTACCGAGGTAATTAAGTAACATAAAACAAAATTCACAATTACAATACCTGGCCTAAAACAAATGAACAGTTTGATAATTTGTAGGGTGAAATCTTGCAGCTCCAAACGTAAAAATTAAACAGACAAACAATCGGATAGGTTAGTGTACATGTCCAATCCTTACATTTACTGTCTAATAAGTAATTTAGGGAACTGAGATGGGCTACCAGAATTATAAGAGCAATTACGTTATTTTGTTATTTAATCTCATATGAATATTCATTCCAAAATGGTGACTAAAGGGAATTCAACATAAACCCAATCAGAACACATTATATGGGGACACAACATTAATTACTGATCACAGTCAGTTTGTTTGGAATTGACATAATATGTTCTGTCAGTTATCATAAAGTCATTATTAAGTTGAGTTATTTAGCCTCCGCACTAGTCACACCTGAGACATATAGCCAAAGTGCGACTCCACACTGAATATTTTCATAAAGTATAGGAACATTTATTACATAAAAAGACTAAGTTTGGTGATGTATTCCACTTCATTTAACAGACTCCAATAATTGAATAAAGATGATACAGGCAAAGACAGATGAAATATCAGAATTATCTCTATAAGATACAAATTCCGATACTCAATAGTATTTATCTAACAAAAAATCTACAAACCTGATTCACTCTCCGTTTCATAAATCTCTGTGTGACCATCATGTTTTCTGCCAAAGAAATCATCGTAATGGATATTAAAGTCGAATTCCTTTTAGAAACAGGATTCAATTACAAATGTAATTTACTTATCACAGTTAGGATACATTTAATAACAAATTTGAACTTAACTTTCAATTACATGTGTTTTAGCTTCGTAGCAGCCAAGATACATTATCTTCAATATAAATTACACTAGTCTGCCTCACCTGAGTATTTTGCGTTTCATAATTCTGCGCTCTGTACTCGTTGTACTATTTAACGTGGTGTCTTCCTCCCTACTGTCAGTTTGGTCTTCTCTGTCATCACCAGTGTACAACGTATATTGTCGTACAAGATGATCACCTGCCTGTGTGGAGTCACTGACCCGATGTTGTTTATTGACATCATCAACAGGTTGTGGTTTGTGGATGCTGTCTCTCCCATATTTCGTGTGTTCCGGCTGAGTGACAAAATGATAAAATTAAAAAACGGAAATCAACCAAAGCACTGAAACTTTTAAATAAAATTTACAAAAGAAAACTAACAGCAACGGGACTTACCAAGGAATTACTTCCCCCAGCTGTCATCCTGTGATTGAGGTCATCAAATGGTTGTCGAATGTGGTTGTTTAAATTTAAATGTCGAGCCCTCTGGATCTCTGAATCTGAGTTTAATGAAAATATATATATATATATATATATATATATATATACATATATACACACACAGAGAAATAAACATTTTACATAATTAAACATAATGTCAAATATTAAGTAATCTAACTCGATGAAAACATCCTACAGGGGTAGTCTGTGTAGTGGGCACTAATGCTGAAGATGGTCAAAACTAGATACATTTATGAGAGCACCACGAGTTCATTTTGGGATTAAAGTCTGATCACATAAAGATGATCCAGAAACAGAAATGACACATGAAATTATGCTTTCATATGTCATCTGTGTTTCTGGATTATCATTATGTTATCAGACGTTAACCCATAAAATGAACCCATGGTGATCTGACACAGTGGCAGGATTTAGAGGATCCCTCCTGAAAGGAAATAGGTCATCTCAGACAGCTTTCAATGGTATACCAATGTTTTGTTTAATACACCTAGAAATAATAGACTTTACTAAAATGTCATTCACTTGCCGAGCTATCTGACAAAAATCTCCTTGATCGTGAAACTAAACAAAACACAAGGTTTTTAATATTTAGAAAACAAAATGTACTGCACATCACCAGATCAGTATCAATAATAATGGCCGAAATGGCAGTTTTTTACGTGGCTGGCAACCTCAAATGAGGGAGACGCAAATGGTATTCAAATTCCATGATTCGTGGAAAATATCTGCGCGGTGGTGTCTGACAGCCAAATATTAAATAAAGCATCTATTTACCAATTCATACATCAACAAAGGTGTGAATGATGGTTTGAGCCAAGAGGATCAAAATTATGTACTTCCTACACCCACTCTTCGAGTCATAATACAACATTTGTGACTCTGAACAGAGACAACATCTACTACTACATTTAAATCTGCTAAACAACTCAGCCAACACATACAGAATCTACTAACTTGTGGCAGATATGGGGTCAATTCTATTTCGACAATTCCACTTCACATCAAATTGATCAATTCCAACTCCATTTCACCTACTAGTAGTACTACATTTTACCAAGAGTAGGTACTCCGAGTACCTACTTCGAGTAGTTTATATTCCAGATAGGATTGTCATGGACAAAATATTTCTTGTAGCAAACTTCAATTTTAAATTTATCAGTTCCAATTCTATATTTTTTTAAATAAGCAATTCCAAAATTGAATTGACCTCATGTCTGGCTCATAAAACTAACCTGATGATGATGACTGCTCTGAGGTGCTGAATAAGCTGCTGTTTTTACTTCTTTCGCGTTTTACAAGATGCTCCAAATCTATCAAAATAAATACGGATAAGATTAAAATAATCTATCCTCATTCTGCTCAAATGTTATTAATGTAATACATATGTGTATGGAGAATTGGAACGTTCGCCACCGAGGCCTTCTCATCACCAATAATCCTCCAGTTTTCATGACCAATTTGTCACTTATAGTCCAGCCCATTCAAACCTTCTACAGTAAGCATTGGTCCCAACAAAAATGGGTAAAGTAGGAGCGTCTAACTCCAAAAGTAGGAGATGGTAGGAGTACTGGGACCTATGAGCTAAGCTCATGTGCCACTAATTTTACCAGAGGAATGTTTAAAAAGGTGATATAGTGCACAGATAGATATATAGATATTTATTTCCATGCATATATATACAAGTGTCATATATTAATTGAAAACAATGGCATATTGATAACAATGATAAAAATGCTGGAAATCACCAAATCATTAACTTTGAAATACATTTAAATGATAGGAAGAGCAGTACAAATAAATATAATAACAAGTAACCAGTACCAAAAAAAACAAAATATGCTAACAAGTAACCATGTGCTGCGTAATTGAAGAATAATAATATCACAGATATGATATTGTTTATAGAAAGATTATACTGATACTGGGGATTGTGTGTTGAAATCCTTAAAAATCTTAACAAAATACATCACCTCACAAAATCACAGTTAATTTTGCAAAACTTACAGGTTTTATTGATGACAACAAATTAGATTTAATTTTCATATTATTGTTGATAAATAACAATAACTCCCAAACCAATTGTGGGTGGCAAGTAGACCAAATAATTCAGTAGTGAATGGGCCCAGGAAATCTGGTGTTTGCTGATGAATGAGCCCAGTGGCTAATATTCCTAGAGCTTGTATGCAAATATTTGTGATAACAGTAGTTATTAAATGGTGTGTGTATGTGGACAAAGTAACAGGTTATGGTATATTTCCTGTCTGTATTTTCAATAAGCCAGCTTATTATATTGTCATCACTAACAATTAAAGGTGTTTTTCAGTTAACAAAAACATCCAATCATTGGCCATCTCAGCTACTAGACCTACCTCTCTTAAATTCCTGTAATCTTTCCATTGGCACATTGGTATAACCAAGTATCTCGAGCTGCTCTCTAATTTCATCTTCTGTGAAGTCAAACTCATCCATAGTTGTCCAAATAATGTGTGCTCATTAACAAGTGCTTCACTATAAATATCAGACTTCTGAACTGTTAAATCTAGAGGACAGACAAAGAAAGGTTTGTAGTAATTCACAGTTTCTATATGACCTACTTAGACATAAAAGATGTCAATTGCCAATTAAGAAAAACACCAACAAATTCGATTATTCCAAGCATTCTTTTGTGCCTGATGCATAAATCAATACAATAAAGCTATCCAGACCCAAAAGTTATTTATTGTGTATAATATTATAAATGTTTAACATCATCATCTGTAGAGAAAACAGAAGGAAAAAAACAGATATCCAGCTCCACTGTTTATTATACTAGTTTTTTAGAAGCCAAGTTGAAAGCAACATGAACTTATTCAACAAAGTAGGCTACTTCAGTACTTGAAGACTGACTTGAAGTAGTCTACTTTGTTTTAGCCATCTACCTTAACTCATCATATGTATATATATATATTAACAGCTTGGTGGTCGTTTACTTGCAGTGTAAGACTGATATGGAATAAGTGCATGTAGCTGTGTGAAATGTAGCACTGTATTATATTGAATATCCCTTTGACAAATGTCACCAACAATTAACTATCAATCAATTTATTTTATACCGTTAAAACAACATCAGGCCGCGCTGTCACTTGGGCCGATCTGTCTAGGATTCATTAGCACTAGAATATAGTCTAGTGACTAGTCTGTAGAGTCTAGATCTAGTCGACTAGACTAGATCTAGAGTGAGAGTCCAGATCTACTCATCTACTATCTAAACTAAGAGTAGGGTCTACTTCTACTATATCTAGTCTAGTTACTACTAGTAGTATTAGAATAATTAAGACTAGTATATCTATTATTCTATAGACGTATAGTATTATAAGTATAATTATAGTAGTCTAGACTAGTAATACTAATATTAATAATACGTTATATCATTGATGTATTGGTTGGTGTTACTTACGCTGATTAAAATTGCATAAATGAAATAAATGTAAATTATAAGTGAACTATTTCCTTAAAATACATGAATCTGTAGAACCTCTAAAGGCTCTATTAAATCGTGAATGTGAACATTTTACATGGGCATCGGCCATCTCCGATCTAGACATCGTCGGACATGCTCAAACTTGTCTTGTATGTTACAACGCGAAAAGAACATAATTGCCGATTATATTTCACAATTGGATCTGTATAACAAGAACAACGTACCTTATTATATTCTAATTTGGGGAAGGGATTATTAGCATTTGGGTTCAATTTTATTTATCTTTAAAGTCTCAAAATAAGTATATAAAACACGTTATCCCTAGATTCAAACATCCGCCGAACCATAACAAACATTACCGCCACCTGGTGATTGTCAGGAATGGAGGTACTATATATTGAAAGCAAAGTGAAATCATTCAACAGCACGTTCTCCCTCGAAGAACGTGAAATAGTCATATATACTGAAATGTCGCACCCAAGAAATGCACCTAATTTTTAGTTCCATATTTGCTGTAAGTCTTGAGTATTATTATAACTAATATTTACTAATTACAGTATCACTTTTAAAGTGGTTTTGCACATCATAATTTGTAGTACACGGTCAAATTCAAGTCCTGTCACGGGCTACTACACGTATATGTATATATTCCTCTGAGAAATGGCAAGTGCAAGACCAAGTCTAGTACTTTCTGCATTAAGTAAACCAATAATGATGGCACGCACTTGAACCCAACTCTGTCTGTGTGTGTGTGTGTGTGTGTGTGTGTGTGTGTGTGTGTGTGTGTGTGTGTGTGTGTGTGTGTGTGTGTGTGTGTGTGTGTGTGTGTGTGTGTGTTTTTAGCTGTGTATAATAAGGCACAGGCACAGAGAATCTCGAACCGTGAATTCAAACTCTGGACGTTTCTTCAGGGGACTGAATCCAGAGTGGCGACTTTTCTTGCTGAGACATGTGTAATGTCTCACCAGTCAAAAAAACTAATTGCTTAGTCTTCTATTTTAAGTGGCACGAGTAGATTATTGTTTGTTGGCATGGGTAAGTATTAGCTAGATTACTTTAATTCTGTACTTGAAAAAAAGTTATTTTTTATCGAAATTTCTCAATTTGTAAATAAAGTATCTTCTAAAAATCGCGTTAAATACTAAACAAGAGTACATGTGCTTTCTTAAAAGTAACCAAAGTAAAGCCATGCACCATGAAGTGGAACCAAGAAACGACCTCATTATGGACAGCGATATAGATATAGTTGTTCTTGAAAATGTCCATCTTGCTGTCGGCAATAATTAATCTCGACACGAAGATGTCCCAAGCCACATAATGAGCTGTCGTCTTTCAACCGTATGCATGCATGTCAGCATCTATATACTTGTACACCGACCGTGCAAGAAACAAACAATCTTCGAGAAATAATATCTCTGGGTTTAGTAGAAATCGTACTTCGTTACAATCATTTGCGTAGGTAAAATATGTAAATTAATTGACCGTGATTGGTGAATAAACATATAATCACTCATTCTCGTCATTCGGAGTACAATACCTGGATAGTAATTAATTATTGACGGATTAACAGCAATAGTCGGAACACGGGACAAATTCATCTATACATCACCAATGATGGATGGAAAATCTTGATCCAAATATATAATAGCATCACATCTAAACTATTGAAATTAACTCTTGTATATCATCTTAGCTGTCTATGCTTAAATGTCACTGCATATACACAATAAAAGAGGGCACATCACGAAAGTATTGTACCTTTTCAATATAAGTTAAATAAAAAATATAACTTGTGTGCGCGCGCGCGTATGTGTGTGCGCGCGCGCCTGTGTGTGTGTTACTAGTATAATAAATACGTGAGTAATTAAATTAAGTACAAATGCCAGAGTTTTTAACATAAAAGAAATCAGCATCGCATAATATCAGAATACATCCAGTACCACATGTAACAGTTTGAATGATGCAATTGCTTCTTTAACTGTCTGGAATCTGAACACTGGCTACGATTTACAGAAATTTAACCTCTGTGTGTGTGACTCTTATGCATCTTAAGTATCGGCGGTTCTATGGTGTCTATGGGAGTATTTATGGGTATTTGAACATTGGGCTAAAAAGCAGTAGATGAAAGGGGATGAAATCAAGACGAGATGTAAGTTGGAGGAGTTGCATTCTTTATTTCAATATGGCAAATAGTATTGCCCGAAGCCATTTTGTCTTTTGAGTCGTATTTTGTTTTCACGTAGTCTTTGTTAGAACCGAGCACCTAGTGATTATTTCGACATATTCTGTTAGTTTAAGCTTAGGTAAGTTAACTGTAGATTCGGTAAAAATCGATAAACCTGATGACATAAATCGTGCGTTGGACTGTGTATATTAAACATATTACAATATCGCCCTGTTTCAGTGTTTGAGCCATTTGAGGTGATAGACTATTAAACTAGTGAGTCTAATCATCTTGTTCAGTAGACTCTAGTTTAAGTTGCACACTTATTGACGTAACTAATGTTTGTTTTGAAATATTGTTTGTTTTCTATACGCTTGACAGTTGACTCTAAGGTCTTTACAAACAAGGATCATGTAAACGCCACTGGTTTTGGTGACTAGACTAGATCTAAAACAAGTTAAACAACACTGTCAGTGACAGTGTCACTGTGACTATAAATTTAAGTATAAAATATGGGGAAAAGCTTTTATCCTGCATGCAGTATATATTTATATATCTATCTGATAGTATGTTATAATTAAAATTAGCAGATTTACTTAGATGGAGAGTACACCATGTGAAACTGTTATGGATACTAAATTGTTTTGCTTAAATTTTATTTCTGTCATTTATTTTTATGATCTGTTGAAACATCGAAACCTTTTTTTAGAAATGGAGCACAAAGGAATCAAAACACATAAAGTATGCATGAAACAGAACTTAGCATGATTTAGAGGAGCCATTAGTACATCATTTTTGTCCATTATATTGTATAATTGAACAATTTACTGGAACATGTCATATGCAAATATGATTGATTCAATTCAACAGCCCATTTTGTTTCAAATCATTTCTTGCTGCATTATAAATACATAACACATAAATGGCATCTGCGCAAATGATTTTTATTAATTGGAAAATTAACTAGTGTTGTATTTTGATCATGAATGAATGATGCTCAATATACAATGTTAATTGGCGATTCGAACTACTAAAACCTTCTGTTAAAATAAATTTGTGGGCAGGGATATCTTCGGCTGCAAGATGAAAATTGTATTCCAGGTAACAAGTAATATAAAAGTGTGGACATTACCAATGACAATATAAATTGTGAATTGTGGATACAACTTTTTGTTATGTACCTGACAATTTGCACATGTACACCAATAGCTCATATGTGCTGCCATCTGGTGATGAAACAACTAACCACGCATAATGATAGAACGTTATGACATGGAATGGGGCCAATGTTCATTTTGATGAAATATATTTGTTATTCTAAATTGGTCAGACAAGGTAGTACACATTAAAATAAATGTTGTCACATTATGTTTTAATAACTAATTTTATGGGAAACAAAGATCTGTTTCATGCATTGTATAGAACCATACTTAGTTCTTTATCCCTTTTTTTTTCTTCAAAACGATGTCTGCTTCATGAACTTTAAATTGTTCATTTCTACACACCCATATTTTTTCCTGATTTCAATTCAATTTCGGGAATAATCACCCATGTCACTTTGCCTCTGCTTAATAATAATAGATTATTTATATACTAAGACTTATTTCCCCAAAGAAAGTGGACACAAATTTGTATCGTGTACTGATGTAGTAATTTTAGTTGATGCAGATTATTTGCATGATATTGAAAGTTAGTATGTTTACTATTTAAGCAGTCAGTTTCACTTCTGTTTAATATTCGGTGTTTAACTATTATTGCCTTCATTGTTAACTGACTTGACAGTTACTATGAAGAGGTATGTACTAACCAATTGTGCATCAACGAAGATAAGCCTAAAGGTGATGAAAGGTTTGTATGGATCTGGAAAAAATTTATTATGTCACACCGTCATTGGCAGGTCTTCGTGTTTAAGTCTATGCGTTTATTAAATAACTGAAACCCCACCTTTGTTAAGGTTTGAATGTTACTTATGAGCACAAGCATAGCTGTCATGGTTTGGAATGGAGCTTAATGCCAATTGATATAGGTTTTGGATAGTTATTCTAGGTGATTCAAAAGAAATTTACTGTCTGCGTTACCCTCTGATTATCATGGAAGAAACAAAACTTATGTTTTTATTGAATATACGGTTCTCATGCATTCTGAAAAACCTCGAAAATAACGAATTCGTTTAGTAGGTCCTGGAAATGTCCTTGAATTTGACAAAATCAGGAAATGTCCTGGAAAAGTTTTGCCAGTGAAAAATTCATTTAGAACAAAATGCCGGTGAATAAATTTATTAATAGACACCATAACAATTAACATGTATTCCATTTATACTCCAGCTGAAGTAGGTCCGACTGAAATGCATCATTATGGGTACGGACTTCAGCATGTTTGCTTCTGTTTGCCAAGCAGCAAAGAAGTGCGCTAGCTTTGATGCAGCAGCGGCAAACATCGATGATGCAAAAAATCTGCCAATGGAGGATGGGATATGGATCATTGCCATTGTTGACAGCACCAACGACAATGGTTAGCAAGTCTTGTTATCAGAATTAACAAAATATACAATAATCTCATTTGAGATATTTAGAAGCACAATGATTTTGATCAATATTTATCATCTCGGCGATGTTTACTCTCATTGCTGCGTTATATATTTTTGATTATTTTCTGTAGAAAATTTCAATCCTAATTTTTACTTTACAGTTGTTTCTTTAACACATTTTAATTCTTTTGAATACCCTAGGTAATGAAACTGCCACCCTCGGAGAGAATATTCTTTGGCGTTTTATGGCCATGGTAGACGAACGAGGAAAGCTAGTCGGTGCGAGTGCCAAGGATAGTAGTGTGACTGATTTACATAACCAGGCACAGGATCTCTACAAACAGTGTCTTTTTGCACCACTGACCTGGAAGCCAAGACGACCACGCTACCTTGGATTCAGAAATGACGATTTCTTGTGAGTATTGCATTATGCTTTGTTTGTGAGATTTATTTGAATTACGAGTGCTGTATATGGTTTATGAATCTTCTTCACGGTTAATATTTAAATATATTCATTCATATGTTGTTTTAAATCAATAGTAATTTGATGAACTTTAATAGTATTTTATGTTAAATTTAGCATTAATTAAGGCTGATGGAAATGATCTTGAAATAGGTATATATTTATGTCAAATCAAAAGATACGCTGATATCACTTTATATTGGTTTTATTTCTTCTTTTATTTTCTACTAAGAATCAAATTGCTCCGTAACATTTGGTGAATTGGATATAGGAAAGGATTATTCCTGCAAATACAGTTCCATATTGTTGGTTTTTTTTAACTAAAATTATATTTGATCCGAGTCATTTAATGTGAGGAAAAATAAGCTTAGTTCTTACGAATAAATATAAAGCAGTCTTTGGTATGTCATAGATTTGATCGTGATTTTAACAAATGTTAAGAATTGTTGTTACTTCGTTGCTTTAAATAGTACTGAACTGCCACTGGAAGAGGCAGGCATCCAGAAGATCAGTATGTTTAGTGGAGCACTCGGTCCTGACATTCTACCTGCAGAGTTGGAACAGCGTCGTACGTGTACAACATGTCATGCCAGAGGAGTCCCAGCCCTATTTGAGCTCTGGTAGGTCACGATATTTGTTGGTCGGAGGTTATGGCAGATGTTTCCGGTGTAATAGTTGAATGTATTTTTTTATTATTTAATCTTTATATAAGTAAATTATGGTATATACCAGACAAGGGGTCAATTCTATTTTGTCAGTTCCACTCAATTCGAATTCCGTTTTTTACCATGAGTAGGTACTCCAAGTACCTACTAAGAGTACCTACTTGGAATACGTACTCCGAGTATTTTATATTCCAGATAGGACTGTCATGGAAAAGATATTTCTGAATCAAAAAATGAAATAGTAAATTATTTTGTGAATTAAATATTTTGTAGGAAATCTCAATTCTAATTCAAAATTTATTAATTCCAATTCCATTTTTTTAAAATAAATAATCAACTGACCATCAATTCCAATTGAATTGACCCCATGTCTGGTATATATTCCTGTATAATCATGTTATAATCTATCATACAATAGTCTGTTTGTCTTGCGCATTAGGAATGTCCAAATGCAAATATATTTGCTGGAATTTGTTGATGAACAAACCAAACTATCATGGGCAACTAATGTCTGTCAGCGGCTGTCTGCACACTAACATATCCTATATCACAGAATATTACCATGGCACAATTATACAGGGTTCTCACCCATCCTGGAAAACCTGGAAAATGACCAGTTCATTTTCTAGGTTCTGGAAATGACCTTGAAATTGACAAAATCAGGAACTGTCCTGGAAAAATATTGTGAAAAAATCCACTTGGAAGAAAGAAGTCTGTGAATGTAGATGAAAATTTTGATTGTAGAAGAGAAAGGGTACCAGTACATAGTCTTGATATCCCATGTCAGTTAAAGTTTAAATAAAAGTGGGTGGATCAGACAGCTAGAAGGGGGGGAGGAGGAGGCTGTACCATAAAAATATTAATAATCAATCATACAATGAATAAATATTATATGCTTTTTCGTGCATATCTTGATATATTACCTTTAAATCTTGTATACTTTGTCCTGGAAAATGGTAATTTTGTCCTGGAAAATAATATTTCCTTGGCTATGGGAACCATGTTATATCACATATTCTAATTTGTGTATTACAACATTTGCTGTGAACATTTCAGACATAAACTCAACACAGGTTCATTCTGTCTTGTCAGTGCAAACCTTAAAATTTATTGTCGCTGTTCCTAAATTGAACAGATTCACTATTCTTTTATGCCTTTCTGTCAAGTTCATCTCTGAAATCCACTGTGGTTACTTTAAAATGGGTTTAACGTTAAAATTATAGCTTTTTTTTGTATCAAGTTCAGTATGTTGAATGTAGGTATTCCATGATAATGCTATTGTTTTTTTAATACTTGTTTTACAAACCTGCCAACCACAGTTGAAAGTCAACGCCGGGAAATACATTTTTTTTCTTATTATTTTCCCGACAACCCGCTTGCAGCTAACCTTGGTTTTTTTTCCTTCAGAATGTTTATTTCCACATTTAAAATACATCATTTTAACGAAAGCAAACAGATACACTGATACAGAATGTTGAAAAGAAAAATGCTTGAAGCATTGCTTATACTTTGCATTCCCCCCCCCCCCAACATAACATTAAAAACGCTTCAATCATTTGATCTTAGTATACGCGAGACAGCAATCGGCAAGAAGGATTTTTCTACCAGTCCGTCAGTGTTTAATGTTCCTAATGAGGCATTGATCACATGATTTGCGACCCAATTCAATGTCGTAAAGGTAATTTATATAAGCAAAATGGCAGGAGTTGAAGTTTGGCCACAATGCTGGGCTTGTCGTGTGGAAATATGCGGTAGAAACCCCTGGCTGTCACCTATTGGGCACACCCAAAACCCACAGTGTGGGGCAGATTGACCACACATGTATATATATATATATATATATTATACATAGTGTAGACTTTTGAAATGTTGACACCTATCAACAAAAGTTTTAATTTTGATACGACCACTTTCAGTCGCTAATTGTTTTTGGTGGCGTATTGTTGGAAATTGCTTCAAAGTAAACACAAAACAATTATTCAGTGATATATTATGTACCAGCTTAAAACTTTTAAGTGTAACAAATAACATTAGGGTTTTAACTTCTGGATTCAACAGTCCGATTCACACCAATCACTACATGGAACGATCAGTTTTGTCACAGATCGCACATGGTGGAATCACGTTCTTACGTTTAAATGTGTTCCATTTTTTTGTCGGATTCGCATAACTGATATATGAAATATTGACTGTAAGCTTTTTAAAATACTCGCATCAATTTGCGACAGTGCTAGCGTCAACCAATCAACAACAGCGTAAGAATCCATTGGATAGATGCCGACTCACGCTGGTGCTGACAGTGACATGTCTATTGTTTACTTTCCACTGACGATTAACACCAAAAAGAAAATAGTAAAGGCCGAATAAAGCAAAACTAATGGAGATTGTCAAATCCCAAATAACGGAAGGAGATATGTTATACAAAACATCGTTGTGCTTTTTTTCGACCGACCCTATGTTTTAAGTGAATTTTTAATTTATTTTCCCAACCAACTGACCCTAATTTTCGGGAGGAAAATTTTCAATAAAACAAGTATTAAAAAAATGGCCTAAATGGCTGCTGATAATGGAACTAATACAAAGCAATTTTCTTTGAAGTAATCTTAAATACAATTCTTGTTATACACAACATTGTCTTATGCATGATGAAATATAGTAAGGTGTCTCGTGTAAAAGGCTTAAAACTGAAAATGGCCTTGAAGAGTGAAGCTGATGCCATTCTTTATATTTTATGCTAGAGAAATGAAACTACAAGACAGGAAATCAATATGATGTCACAGTTGTATAAATTACATTTTCTGGTGTTGGGTGGCTTAAAGGCTTCCGGATCATTTCTGTGCCTAATGTGAGTCCAGCATGAAAGATACAGAGGATCCCTGGATAAATTTATTGTTATTATCTATTAAAACATCTAATTGTTCATTCTTCTGACTATTATCAACTAGCACAAAAACCTATCCAGTCACCTTTGCTCATCATTATAACTGTTTCAGATTAGCATCTGTTAGTGTCTCTGTGTATGCCACAAAGTGGCTACTACTACCTAGGCAAATGCTATGATACAGCTGAAGCTTTTTAATAGTGGATGAAACACCCCATAGATAATGTCTTTCAGCATATAGTTGATTGGAATTATGTAGAATTCAATTATTGGGTTGTTACAATTTCCACGGCTGAGTCAGAAACCCATATTAAAAAACTGTACATTAATAACTGGATCTGGGTAAACACTTTTTACTGAATTGTGCATAATTATTTATTTTGGGACACTTAATTGTCCTGCATTTGACTGACTTCGAATGTAGTCCTCGAGGCTAAAGAGAAGTTTTGTTTTATATAGTTTTGTCCAGTTTGTCGAAAACGTCTTCCTTAACTTTTTTTGTAATTCAGCATTGCAAAATATTGGTAAAACATGGGCACATCAGTCACGGGTTGTTTAAACTTTGGGGTGAATAGTCCACAACAATGGCCAGTTGTTATGAGATGTCCATTGTCAGCCACTTTGAGATCACGGGTCGACAGTAAGTTTTAACATCAGTTTGTCGTGTTAGCCAAGTAATGTAAAAATAAGATTGCCAAAAAAGTTGTCATATCTGGAGTTTCTGTACTTAGCAAGTGGCTAGGTTTTACATGGGAAGCATTTTTTGAATTGTTGCATCTCTCAGAGCAATTGCACTGACATATATCAATGAGTTATGTGTTTTACCAGACTAGACAACCATTTGTTGTTTTATTGACTAATGTTTTGAATGTTTGAAGAAAATCATGGGAAAATCTCAAATAAATGTTCAAATAATTCTCATGGAAACTTGTTGCCACATCAGACTACTGACAATAGCTTTTATTTAGCCAAACATCATGATTAAGTTGCCAGTGGCAATCTGGCAAGTTTTAATTTAGTACCCTGGCGATTTTCTTGTATTTGTAAATTTGGAGAGAAACTTGTTGCACGTATTATTATAATATGAGACGTTGTGTTGTGTTACCTGCTACATTTTGAATTCTGGAAGCTTTGTTCTTTTACATTTTTCAGTAATTACTGCAAGACTGTGTACTACTGCTCCAAGGACTGTTTGTTTACGGACTTCAGTCATCCAAATGATGTCCATGGACATATTGATTGGTGTGCCAAGATGAAGAACTACAACTCCCTCTCTGAACACTTAGCTGCTCTATCCTTCAAGTTTGTCAAAGGTGTGCCAAACATCTAATACACATTTTGAAATAATGAAGTGTGCTGTTTATTGAGAAACATCACTGGATCAAATGACAGTGTACCGTAGAGTGAATGCCAGGCCAGTTTATAGACGGAAGCGTATTTCATCTTTCGCTTTGCTTCATTACCACCAGATGTCACTTAATGTCTACCATGTGCACAAAGTTGGCCAAGCAACAACAACGTTTAAACTTAAAAATAGAAACATTCTTAAGACATGGTCCATTGCCAGTGTATGTTGATTAGATTTCAAACCATCTTATTTCTGATGCAGAGCAATATTTGTATGATGCCACTTTCACTTCAGATACCACAGATGTTAATTTTCATGACAGGAGATTAAAACAGTTTCTGGCTGATCATGGTGTGTTAAACCAAGGCTTTTGGAAGTGGGAATATTTTGAAGATGAAATGCCATCATTTGGTAAGTTCATGTAGTGCTGCTGACCCGTTTCTATCCTCTTCCAGAACCTGAATTTGATATGTCAACATTTATTAACCATTTAATTTATTTCCAGGAGGGATCGTCAGCTTTCTGTTCGGATTCATTATCTATAGTAGTAAAAACAAATTCACAGCTCATAATTTTATCAGCAACATATTTGAAAGTGTTGTTAATGCAATTTGACTAATTGCTGCTTGAGTTGTAATTGGGAACTGAATAAGTGTAATTGTTTTAAGTCATCGGTTATAGTGTGCAGTTTATGTATGAATAACAAAAGGTCCATGGTGGTTTAGTTTCTGTGACACACAGAATCAGTTCCTGTGTCCAACTAATCAGTAATTTATACTTGTTATTAGCTCTGCTGAATATCACTTTGGGGTTAATGTAATGCATTCCCCGTCCAGAACTTCCAAGCTATAAATCTAAATAGCAGTTAACTTTGATACAATTAACAGTTTTGTGGGGAGCGGGTGTTCAAATCTATCATTCTCAACAAAGAAGATGTAGATATATTTGCCTTAATTGATATTGGGACCATAATTTATTTTAAATTATGGTGGTGATGATATTGTCCGTATTCTAAATAAATCCATTCGTGTAATTGTTGTTGTAAAAAAGTTTACTATTCAACCAATTTTCCAAGTAATCACCAACATTATCAATCTGTTTATCAGGCGAGCTACCGCTGGAGGCCAATTCAGTTGTGTTACCCGTGGAGAGCGTGATCTTGGAGAGTCCCCCTGCAGATGGCCCCATCCCAGCGATGGAGAACTGGGGAGATTACTATGAGTGGAGGGGCTTTCATGAGGATTCTCCGATTGCCATCTTAATGCAGTGGCCACTGACGGTGTACTGTATCCTGAAGCACCATGCGCCGAAGAAGTGTACGTTTTTTGGTGTCTTATTGTGAAACCTGTCACATTCGATGATCCACGTCACGTTATCATCATCTTAGTAGGCATGTGGTATCATCCTGAGCTACTTTGTGTTTATACTGATGAAATAAATTGATGCCATCGTGTGGAGAATATATCTGTTGTGAATATATTTGTCCGACTTTGAGCTAATACGTCTACAATCCATCTGTTTTTCTTCCATCCAAATTTATTTTTAGTCCAGTTATTTTGGTAACTTGGTAAATCCCTACCTAAAAGCCTGCATCCGTGTACTCTGTCATCCTGTAGCATAGTCGTTATTGTAATGATGGACACTTTGTTTATATATGCTGTGCATGCTGATTTCAGATCCAGAGATTCAGCAGGCATTGGAGAAGAAGGAGACTTTCACCATTCACATTGTTGGAGTTGAAAAGGAAGCAGATCTGGTGCCATTGTTCTGGGTTAGTAATTAAAAGAGCATGATGTGATTCGTGTTTTAAACTCCGTCTTGTTGCTGTAATAACAAGCTCCAGTCGAGTATTGTTAATACAGCGTCGTTTTCTTCCAGGAGCTTGGCTATCTGTTCCCAAAGATCAACTTCAACATTGTGATGATAGGAAACCTGATCTCGCCAAAGGTGAATGGAAAGGAACAGCAAGGGAACAGGGTCAAGGTCACCATGGTGCGAACCCTCTATCATAAATATGAGGGTCCAAAACCAGACTTAGTTATTGGTGAGTAAAAAAAGCACCAGAGATCTCTGAATGCCACACTACATCCTTATTAATTGCATCGCTTACACAGCGCTGAGGGAAGTGCTAATAAATATTTGGAGAGTATGACAAGAACTTGGGTTTTATCTGACGACTTTCTTACGTAATTACATTTGTTATGATTCAGCTATAAAGGTCTCTTTGATAATAGATCAGTGGCTTACTGTCAATTGTTTGTAGACACTGTTTTTCTTCTGAACAATTGATGGTGATGATGTTGGATTATCCTGCATTCAGGATCCAGTTTGTCAGTTATTTCCACATGGAATCTCTTCTGGGTTATATGTGCCAGGTGTGACCAGTGCTAAGTCTAAACAGTACACACACTCACTGGGATTTATCTTGCTCATTATATGAGGTTACCAAATGGGGGCAGCTTGGAATGATCATTTAGAGCTGATGTATCCTTTAACCCTACTCACTCACTCCTGGAGTGCCACGTGATCCAAATTCTGCCGGCTATTTTTATTCAGTGTGCTACCGTTCATGTTAAATAGCTTTGAGTTGTAGTACACTCAATTAAGGTTAGCATCAGCATGCAAACAATCATTAATTTGTCTGGTTGAAGTGGGTGTGCCCTTGAAAGAAATAATTTGACACTGAATGCATGTATAAAATACAGTGTTTGTGCAACTGTGCCTATGTGTGTGTTTGTACCAGTTAGAATGGCTGTATGGAAATGGTAGCATCATCTTGTCTTATTTTAAGCTTCGTTCTTTAAAGAGTGATCAGATGACTAATTCTCAACTCTGCAGCTACTATTTGTTGTGGCTTCAGGCAGAATATTGGCAAATATGGTTGTAACCAGATCACTGCAATGTTTGTTAGCAATGGGGTCATATGATGTGAGGTTTTCTTGCATGATGCAGTACGTGATTTTAAGCAAAGGCTACAATAATCAGATAAAAATATTTGTCAAATTTTTAATGACCCCGCGGCCATCTGGTCCAGATAGTCCTGGTGTTGGGACTAAAGTATGTAGTTATCCATTCTGAAGAGTTCAGGGATGATTTCCTGGGGAATCATCCCACAAACACAGGCATGAGTCAGAATCAAACCCTGGAGGGTTGCAGTGCAGTGCTGAAAATACTACACTATTAGAATGGCCTACAGCCTTCATACAATAAGCATTACTGATGCTTTGTAGATGTTTTGGTGTTAACTTTTATTTTATTTCATCCAGGATTCAATGCTGGGCTGGCTGCTTATTCCAACTGGGTGGATGCTCTGCGGAAGTTAAAGGTAAGTGTGATCGGTGGTGTGGCAGTACTGTCAGTTCTGCATAAATACACTCGCTCTTTCTGTGTGTGTGTGTGTGTGTGTGAAAAAAGTCATTGGTGCAGGTAATCTTGAATCTATCTTATACTTGCACCTGTTCATCTACATTACAGATGGAGAATCTACCGGTGTACTTCACAGATTACTGCCAATATAGTGTTGACTGTGCTAATTTTCCAATAGAAGGACTCGGTGTGGGCAAAATGACGAAGCCTGCCGTTAATCCGTTCCGCAGTCCGATTCGCAAGTACTGCGAAGAGCACCAGATGCCGTGGTACAGCAATGCCTTCATTTTCGGCATCGAGTATGGCTAAATGTGTCCGGGGTGTAACATGGACGTACAGACCAGGTCCACGTGTAGATTGGTAACAGTAGCACGTAACCTCCCATCATCGGATGATTGGCCACGATATAAGCGTGTAAATAATTAATGCATTACTTCCGCAGTTTCGGCATCTCGGCATAGTATAAACATGTTAGTGGTTCGAAGCAGATTGTTCTGTGACCCGGTGTGGATGGTCACGTGATTGGTTGCTGTTGCTCATGTGATCTGTAGACGGTGGTCAAATGATCTGCGAACGATCATGTGTACCTTGTACAGTCTGTTATGATGTCTGGAGCTTGCTAGATGGATTTTCTGGGTTATTTCCAGAACTCTCCTATCTTTTTTCTCTCTTTGTCTGTGTATGTGTATGTATACGTGTGTGTGTGAGTGTGTCTGTGTCTGCACGCACTTGTATGCAGACTTGTTTTGGCGATTTCAGTCACACTGCGCTGAGCATATTAAGGTCAATTACTGTTGTTGTTTTGTAGTTACTGGTCGTTGTATGATAACTTGTGATCTGTTTACATTACATCTGTCCTGTGTTTGAATACGTTTACTCACAGCAAGGAAGTCTCACTATCGTTTGACAGCATGCATTTACAGTTGTTAATCTCGTATGTAATTACCAGCACGGTTGCGTCTGGTCTCAAAACCTGTTTGTTTGTTGATTGGCATGCTTGTCCTTTGAACCAATGCAGTGCGAATAACGAGTCACTTCGGGGCAGCTTCGGAACTGATTTTTAACATTTAGAGTGGGTCTTTTTGCCCATCATCCACTTAATAAATTGATGACAAACTCATAAAATGCCAAATCTTGTGTGTGTAAATATACATCATTAAATGTTGACGTGACTCTGGTGGAACAAGTCCTGTGTGGTAGTGTACCGTTGTCTTCTTCTTTTCTTCCTGTTAGTGCATCGATGTTGACACTCGTACGTGATTTATCACCTACGTAATGGTGTGTGGGCAGTTGGTGGCGAGGTCTCCATCTCGTGTTGTTATGTGCATCAGGTGTCGTTCTATGTGGATGTGTAGCTTTACACCGAGGGGGGCGGTTAAAACGTCGGGCTGCCGAGATGTCATCTCTCGGGCGATCAATTGGCAGTCATGAATCCTTCGCATCGGATCTGCACGTTCCCATGTCACCCACTATGTAGGTCTAAATAACCTGAATGTAGACTGGAATAAATATAGGTCTGTGTGGTTGTTCGTGTTTTTGTCCGCATTGAAGGCAGCATCGTCAAGTCGGGACACTTGTGATCCACCATGTACCGCGTTGACGTGCTACAGTTGGAACTGGCAGGGATGCAGAAATGGACAGTATTTCGTCAATCACGACATAATATTTTGACCCAAAACCCAGCCTAATAGACCATATTCACAACTGGTGCGACATCTAGTGGCAGTCTGTAACACTACAGTTGTGGGCCACGATTTCGAGCCACTTGTGCACAATGACTGACATAAGTCGTTTATACGGGAGGTATGCGCACACACACATACACAAACATACATACACATAATTAAATTGATGCATTTTTAAGTGTAGGCCCATAGATATCGGTCCGCCACATGCCAATGATACTCTCTGCGGATGCACTGTGAATATTGTCTATTATCGCTGTATATAAGAATGGTTTAAATAGTAGAACAACGTGAGATGCTTTCAGTAGCCTTTTTTGTTTATTTTAGTGTAACAAACAAGTACCAGATCTTTGTAAAGTTAATATCGAAATGAATGTAACTTTGTCTCTCCCTCTGTTATGAACAGCTAGGGACGTTTTTAGCCTGTGCTGCTGATATTAATTCAGTCCCGACTAAATTTCATTTATATAATCCAAAAAGACACTACCTGGCAAGCTGTTGGGTGCATATAATCAGAATTTGCATTCTTATTTGGCTCACTTTGGCTACCATTTTCTGCAGCCCTGACTGGTTACGCTGATCAAGGCATTCTGTTTCGGTGCACGGCAAAAGTGGAGATCTGTTGGTGGGACGTGACACGTTTAATACAAAAGATGAATGTGTGTTCGCATGATATATAAATTGTCTTGTTCCAAGTTTTTCATAATTTTAATCCAGTAATGTTGAAGACTAGCAATCAATAAGGCAAGAAATACAAACGAATTCCATGCCTGAAAACCACTGAACAAAATTAAATTAAATCTAACCCAGGATTAATTCAGTGTGCAACTGCCGATCTCTCCCTTGCATATATTTAGAGGGTGCTAAAGTAGCAGTCCTGAAATGGGAAATTTTCATGCTTTGGCTTTTTTTATATCGCGAGCAAATTTAATCAAATCAGCAGTACCCCCGTTGGTATGGTAGATTTATTATAACTGAAATAATGCGCTTATCACATTCCTGTTGCGATTCGTTCATTCAACCCATCAGGTCCGAGTTTATTCCAAAAGATGTGCGCGTATGCCTGTGTATATAGCGGCCAAGAGATTCAAACAACCTGCAGCAGATTGGAGCTCAACTGGTCTCGCCTCAGGATCTAGAAATAGGTTCATGCCAATATTTGCAGCCCACACGACATTGGCATGTTCAATATGAAAATGTTGACTTTCACCTGCCAGTATCTTAATAAAGGAGCACAGAAGTTTTATAAACAGTAGAGGATTCGTCCTGCTTTAGAATAACATACGGACCTGGTACCTCTGTCATTTAAAATGCATGTATACAAAGAATGCATATCACATTGTTGGACGCATTAAACTGTTGATATAAATTAGTGAGCACATTAAATAATTCAAGGTATACATTTAAATACGGTTTTAAAATACATATAAGGAAGTGTCTAGCTGGTAGATTACACAAATAAACCTAACTACATAATAACAATTTTGCCGTAAAATATACTTGAGAATCGGAAAATTAATTTATTTTGACGCTAAGGAGACCTATGAAATTACATAAACGGTATGGAAAAGTTGCAGTAAAATGAATGGATATTCTAAATTATATATTTAAATATGTGATGTTAATGCACTACAGCAGAAAGTGTGTAATTGTTTTGTTCAGTTGATAATAATTAATCTGAATACAACAACATTTATGGAACATTCTAAAACAACAAATAATTCGGATACCGTCGCCAGGTCACATCATGAACTACCCTGACTGATAAACTAGATCCTGTAGCTGGATGTTCATTGTACCGATCCAGAACAAGTCTGCTAGCGCGTACACTCTACACCACTCCATTTTAAATTAAAGACGGGAACGTATCCAGGAATTTAACTGGCGAAGAAGGCAGTTCGTAACCTACTATAGGCATTAAGTACACATTTGTGCCTTACGTGCATGCATCTAGTTCAAAATTGTATTGATTAAAAAATTATGATCAACGTTGCTTCAATCTACAATTTGTTTGCTATATCTAATTGGCCGGAGTGTGCTTTGATGTTCCCCAACACGCTCATGAGTAACTGAACGGGTGGTAAACGGTGACCTTAATATATATGTCGATGCAGAGAAAACGTAAGAGTCATAGCCTAATGGGAAGCCAAGGACTTGTTAACGAAAAATATTTTTGATAGGTGTGCTATTTGTTTTTGATCCATTTACGATATGTATCTATTATTAATTACATCGGTGCTGACGTTAGTTTAACTGGTATCGATCTAACCTTCATTTTGATATTTTAAACTAGATTACATACCCCTGGAATCTGGGTGTATAAATCTGTAAGAATCTTGATATGAGACAGCTGATGAATCATTCTGGAGCATTACCCGGATCATTTTATCGGGATCCAGCCAAATTGACTGATCGTCTCCCGATAATCGCAGCCGGAACGTTCTACCCACAATGAATCATGAAGAATTAAGTTCACCAATTTAAATTTGAAGTAGGCTTACATAATACGACCATGCAACTATCATTGACATGAATTGTTATTGATTGTTCTATTTTTCAGCAATAAATCTCTCCATAATATTAGCGCCATCACTATGTCATCATTATGAACTGGTACTGGAAATTAGCATCCAACTTTTTGTATTTTAATATTTTTTTTTCCAGGTTAAATTATTGCTGAACAGAGAAACGTGGATGGAATTCTTCGTCAAGCTGTCCGTACAAACCCAGATCCGGTAGACCGTCAACGTTGTGTGAAAAGTTCGGTCCAGTTTAGAAGTTGTGAACCCTATTAAGACTACAGGAAATGTATGGCAAATATCCAGATGGTCCAACGTATGTTCAGGATCTATAAATATGAGAGACTTTACATAGACAACGAAAGCATGTCTCAGATTGACAATTTACGGAAGTGGCTGTTCTTCTCTTGTTTGACACTTTGGATTCGAATGGGAATTAATAGAGGCTTGTTTTATCGTAATAGATTTCCAGCATATTTATGTCATCACAGTATGGAATTATCAATGTACGGGCTTCCATACTGTCAGTTTGAGCTACGCTTAACCTGTTTTACCAGCTCCATTTAAATGCTCGGGTCGAAGCTATGAATTAGCAACTTGTTATTGAAAAGAAAACTATATAGTATGCTATATATTACTATTCAGGTATTAAAGTCCTCAATAAGAAAGTATAATAATTGTTTTCATATGATGATTTTCTCGACCAATATGAAAAATGTCCTTTGGAACTAGATTATTCTGTCTGAGGGCAAACGTGTATGTACACTAGATTATTAAAGAAATCATATACTTGTTTATTTGTATTTACTTGAGTATGTGTAACGTGATGGCTGTGAGCGATATGAGGAACACTAAACTAAGCTGATATCAATGAAGACGTGGTTCGAGGATTATATATGGGTCGGATCCTGCCAAAACCAGACTTAAGTACTTATATAGTACTTTTTCATAAAGACACGTCACCTCTGCTGTTTATGATCTTCACCATGCTATATTTAGAACATAGGAACAATATATACGCATAGCAAGCTGGTCAAACTATAAATAGGACTATTTAGAGCCTCTGACAAGTGCAGTCTATATCAGAGAAGCTGGTACTCTGCCCAAAGGATATGTCATGTGAATAAAGCTTGTAGATGTAATTGGATAATTGCCCATATTAACCGACAGTTATGCCTAGAGGAGAATAAAATGACCTCCGCCTTGTCTGGATGCAACTTCAGCATGTTCTGGTGCATCCACGACTCTGTGCCTTTGAGACAGCTCCTGTCATCAACATAAAACTGGGGGCGTAGTCCTTGGGTCCTGATGACATCGTCTAGTGGCTGAGGATAGATAAGGTAGATTTTCGGACCTAGTACTGATACTTGAGGGACGTTACATTCCGTCAGAACAAATTCGGACAGTTCACAGTCTGGTATACCTGTCCGTGAGATATGAGGTGATCCAGGATAGTGGTTTGCCCGAGATACCGAAGCAATGGTCAAGACGAGGCCGGACCCACAGCCAGGGGTGCCGCGGGTGTCGAAAGACACTACCTTAATTTACATGGCTAACAATTGCAACAGGAAACCCTCCCATCCATAATAGCAACGCGATAAATGTACAAACAGTTTTGAAGCTGACATTCAACTAGTTTTTCCTCGTATGCATGCTTGCAATATTTTATTCTGTAAAACATTGACAGCGTAGCTATGGAAAAAGCAAAGAAGCAGATTTCGCGACGATTTGGCCCCACACAGAGAGCCTTGTCGTCACCTGAAGGAGCGTAGGTATTACTATCCAAAGCATTACTACAACAAGTGTTTAGAAATAAATGAATGATATTAAAATACATGTAATAAAAAATGACAACTGTCGGACTCGCAGTACATTATACACACCAGCTGTGTCTCCTCTACACGGCACTGCAGTATGTTCCCTCTGATTTGATATTGAAATAATTCCCAGGAAAGGACGTATAGTCTAGCCGCTATATGGATTCAGAAGCAATCAAACAAAACTTGAAGGATATGTGTATTGGATAAACATACCATATCCATCTACTGAAAAGCACTACAAACCATCTGCGGGTTTTACTTTCCCATCTGAATACATGGGTAGTTGCTACAGGTGGTTCAAGCTTGGATGGTTGTGTGTATTTCCTTCTTTAGTATACAGCCCCAAACTAAATGGTGTATTTTATCTTCCTTGTGGACTATTCTGTGAACATAGAAAGAATCTGAATATTCTGGTGAATACGTCCTGTCACATTTGGAATCACAAGTCGGACAAACTGGTGCTACATTTCACAAACGATTACCGCGAGATGGATTGAGTGTATGTAAAATGTTTATGCAAAACATAAAAAAACAGACCTCAACCTTCCACTGGGAATAGACCAACAACGACATCAACACGTTCATGTGAATCGTCACATTGTCAGATGTGTGGCAGAAACAGTTTTGCTTTGTGGAGGAAAGTATATTGTTTTTCGTGGAGATAAATATGGGTACACCAGGAAATCTAAGGAATTTCTTAGCCACTCTTAACATGCTGGCAAATCATGAAGCTCTTAGAGAGTCGAAGTTTGAGAAATGCACAGAAATTCACAATATTTTCCATCAAGGTAGACGAGGTAACTTCGCGCAACGTTGAACAAATGCCTATCAGTTTACGCTTTGTAGCTCTTCATAAGAACACACAAGAAGAATTTTTCGAGTGATTGCAAGTTCATGTGTACAAACGCCGATTACCAACACTCTTGACCAGGTGAAATCCATTTGTGTGTTCTTTCTTGCAAGTCTCAAACAGTTAATTGTTGCAATGCATCATCATCATCACAGACATCCAAGATGGTGGAAAGCGAAAAACTCTTATTTGAACTGTGTCGTACCAGATGGTACGCCATATATTACTTGTAGGCATTTATACACTAGAAGTAATTGTTTTCAAGAATCACACCAACAAACATGATCATGATATGACGGAAGCCATATGAGACAACAAAAGAAAGCACGATAAAAGTAATCTGCTTGCCGGAATTATGAACTTTGAGTTCCTTATATGTCATTTCTGTTGGCATGTAACTTGCTGTCTCACTTGGAAGGTATTACCATTAAACTCCATAAAAGTTCCTTGGACCTATTGGAGTCATAGAAACTGTTAAACTTGTAATTGCAGAAATATGTAACAATCGAGTTGGAGACAGAACACTTTCATCGTATCTATGAATAGGCAGTCCGCATGTGTTCGGCAGATAAATAGGACCAAACGTTCTCAGAGTAACTGAAAGACAAGCCCCAGCAACATCAACAGAAGAAAAAAACGTTCTCGTCAATGCTGCAATCCCCTTGGTTGATCACCTGGCACAATCTCCTCTCCACAACATCTACTAAGCTGATATCAATTGAACCATCTGTTCTCTGCACCCGTGATATTTATATCTCTAATGCCATGGCAATATATAGCAATGATTTGCCATCACCTGAGCTCATTCGCCAAAAACTCGTTGGTTGGAAGATGAAATGGGTTTCAATTCCAGAATCTGACTGACCATCTACTTGTGCCGCAACAACAAAGTTATGCAGCCGAGACCAATTCCACAACATATTCATATTTCTCCAAACTGCATGCACTCGGTGTGTGACTTCATGTGAGTGCGAGAGGTCCGCCACAGGTGTTCTACGTACATTGCACATATACATAGCATTCAATGTCACAAAATCGACTTACGGGACTAGCCTTAATGCACGCGCATTATAAGATAGACATTAACCTTGAAATGAGGTTGATGATCTGTTTGCTAAAATGCATCCAGAAGTCCTGTAACGCAGTTTGATTTCATCCCCAGACCTAACTGTTTTAATAACCATTTGAGATGTTTTGTAAACTTACCATAGGCCAGTGATTTAGTACCCAGCGGGGTTGTGAAAGTAAATACAGGATCTGACCCCTGCTGGGTGGAACTAAGCAAAAACATTCGTTTCAAGGCTCCTACTGGACAGTCGAATATCAACACATCTTTGATGATTACAAAATACACTCTTACATGAGGATGCACCCAAGACTATCTATGATCCACCACTTGATGTAACCAAATACCTCTTTAGCTAAAAAGTTCTGGATCAGTTTGGTTCCAGTATATTGGTAATACCACATGTAAATGTTAACGTGGTAAATATGCTAAATTAATTTGTGGATTAAATTTTTTTAGGGAAATTTCAATTCCAATTCCAAATTTCTCAATTCCAATTCATAATTTCTCAATTCCAGTTTTTTTTTAAATAATCAAGCCCAATTCCGGAATTGACCATCAATTCCAATTCCGGAATTGAATTGACCCCATGCATGTCTGGTCTGGGATTTCAATTTTCCCCGGATCCCTTACAGTTCATTAGAAACGAAACCCGTTCAGTGGAAGCTCCAATAACGTTCGGTAATCTGTAAGGTCAAATGTGACAGACAGATAGATCAAACAGAATGAGCACAGAAACACAACCTTGATCCAGAGACTGAAGAATGTCGTTTTGTACTTGGAGCAGAGCTGACTGTTGAATGATACTCCTTGTATGCCGATTGATA
The DNA here is from genome assembly GCA_025642065.1 of Paralvinella palmiformis. Classification (NCBI taxonomy): domain Eukaryota; kingdom Metazoa; phylum Annelida; class Polychaeta; order Terebellida; family Alvinellidae; genus Paralvinella; species Paralvinella palmiformis. The sequence goes on along the minus strand of JAODUP010000210.1, from coordinate 428,125 downwards.
ACATTCATAGAACATGTCGCAATTACGGTGTCTTTCCAGGTGTGCATCAACAACCTTCTCCGGCACCTTAAAGATGAACGAGAAGTTGGACATCGGTCTATAATTAATGCTTCGGTATATCAGGATCAAGTCCAGTCATCTTAAGGAGTCTCAAGGGTGTTTTCCAAAAAAAAATTCTTTCGGCTGCTCTTTGGTCTCATTAGTCTATACAATGTGCAGAAAGTGGACATTAAACAAACATTTCATTTCATTATCTCGTTATGTTGTTAAACATTTAAGTTTTATTTGTTAATATAATCGTTTGTACTATATAGTCTATAGTCTATAGGTAATTATTACAAGCTTAACCGGGAATTAAAATTAAGCTGATGTTTTACATTCTACCATTCTATATGGTCGAGTCGTTCACGCTACACACTTGGTTACATAGTAATTCCGCTACTAAATTCGTTTGGATGTTGTTTACCAATTTCTTTGATCAATCCTCGCGAGTTACATTAACTTAGTCTAGCTACAGAACAATAAGAGCTAAGCGCGCAGTCAACTCGGCCTTCGTCGAGACAAATGTATTACAATTAAAACAAGTCAGCGGTGATTGGACCAGGTGACCATAACGCTGACGGTGCTGAGTTGACAAATCCCTATATATCTTGATGTTAATAGAATTAGAAAGTTTTTGATTTTAGTAGATTTTGCAAACACTAAATTGTGAATAACTCGCTGATCACCTGGCGGATTGTCAAATAGTTGTTACTCCAAATGTAGTTAGGCCGCCGAGATACGTTAGGTAATTATAAAATATGTTTTTCTTCTTGCAAATGGACGGGTACAAAGGTCATCGAGAAGCTAAAGAACATGCAAAGAACATGCAAGCTAAAGAACATGCAAAAACATGTCAAATGACTGAATACTTTAATCGTCCACCTGCTTCAGAAATAGACAGTTCTTCATCTTTAATACAACCACATCTAAAGTCATGGCTGGTTGTTGAATGATTGATGTTGGGAAGAATTAGTGATCGCCCGTTCGTGCCGCTTAAAGGTTTGTGGCCGGCCAATTGTGGGGTCAAATGGGTGTGGAATCATAGTTCACCGTTTGATTGATGTGTGAGACGTGCCGCTTGGGGGGGGGGTGGCCAGCTGGTTGTTAGGATCACACGGGTGTAGATGCCGTAGCCGCGGGGTTTGTACTGTATTAATGTTTTCGTGGTGTGGGTTGAATGAGTGAAAGCGGAGATTGTATCAAAGGACACGTGAGTCTCCACTGGACTACACACTGATTGTGCTAGGGGGGGTGGGGAGAATTCCCCTTTATATATCGGTTTGGATGTGTGGGAGGAGTTTTTAGTGAGGGATTGCTCTGTGGCCAGTCGGTAGCCAATTGGTGAACTGTCATGCAACCCGATACACGCAGCATGAATCCTTGCAATGAAGCTGCCAAGTGGGCTCAAGAAATGTTTGAAGGATTGATGACATTCCTTGCAGACCATGGCATTGACATTCAAAATTGTCGTCGGGCAATCTTATGAAAAGCCCTCAGCAATGAGTAGGAGATACAATGGTCGTCGAGCTGAAGTGGCAACTGAAAATCATCGTGCAGCTTGAATACCCTGTGTTGGATATTCACTGAATCCAGTTGGACAAGCAGGAGTTGAATGTTGTCAAGCAACTGTGCCATTTGTTTACTTCCTTGAAGCAATCTGTGTTTTTCACCGTTCGACACATCGTTATGAAATTCTTATAGACTCACTGAAGATTATGGAATCCAGGCCTATATCTGTGCCAAAGACGGTTTCTACCACACGATGGTCCTGTCGATCCGATGCAGTAAAAGCTCTCGACCAAGGATATCACCCAATCCGTGAAGCACTTGTCAAAATAGCAAGACAGGAAAATGAGAGGTCCAAAGCACGTTTTGAGACAAATGGTCTCCATGACAGGATGTGCAAACTGGAGACTGGCATATATGCTGTTTTGGGCCATACGACATTCTTAACCGAGTTAATCCCACAAGTCACACGTTGATCCAAAACTTGATCTCAACACAGCAGTAGCAATGCTCAAGTATTTGAAATGTTTTTGATGTGAACAACGAGAGCCCTTTCATGTTTATGAGGAGAAGAAGAGAAAGGAGATGCCTGGAACTGCTGATTATGTACAGACACCCAATCGTCAAAGAAATATACGCTTTGATACATTGGATTATGGACGATCAGAAGAGGCTGCACTCTCAATGTTTGAGAAAAATAAATTCTTCCGGTAATTGTTCAGTTTCTGAGCTCATTGGAGCAACGATTGGAAGCCAACGGAAACACCTGTTCTCTTATCGGTTTCTTGTGTGAACTGGAATCACTGGACTGCGATGAAATCGAAGCAGCTGCAGCAAAATGGTTTGCTGGGTAGAAGGATGATCTAGAATTCTAGATCAAACATTTGGTGTTGAGCTTGTGCAGTTTTCAGCCTTCTTCACTCGTTTTCCCGAAGAGGAAGATGACAAGATAGGGAGAGACAAAAAAGTTCTGGATACATTACCAAATGTTGAGATAATATGTTATAAATGTACTTGGTGCTCATAGTCACAGACTCTTCTAGAGAACGTTCATTCAGTAAAGTGGGGTTCATTAAGAACAGACTCCGTACTACAATGAGTCATTATAGGCTCAGTCATCTAGCATTGATGAGTATTGAAGATGGCATTCTCAGAGAGAGTGACTTCGACAGAATGATCAAAGACTTTGCAAGAGTCAAGTCTCGTAAAGTGTCTAGTCTGTAAATATTTGTACTGTACTATATTCTTATGACTCATCATGACTCATTTGCTTGTTTCCTTATTCAGATTCTTTCTACTTGAATAAATTCACTTAATCGATGACTATAACTATATCTTGTCACCTTTTATTTAATGTTATTTGTTGGTATTCTAGGGTAGGGTGGACCTCCACTACTGATCGAAGGCTGCCCAGGGGGGCTTCGATCCACGTGTCTAAATCTGGCCCTCTAAAGGAGAGGTGTGATAAGAGCAGATTTAAGTCTCTAGGGGACTTAGCTCGCCTCCGTGGAAGTATAGGAGCTCATCTACGTATTGCTCAAGTTGGCAACAATGTCCCCACTGGATCAAGTTCACACGATTTATCTGGCGATAATACGTCGTAATAAATGTTTGTTTAGACGAATTACTTTGAGCTGCATGGCCGCCATGTGGCAATAAGTGATTATACCGTAGTAGAATGTGCACGCTTGAATATAAGGAGTGGTGACGTCATACAACTATACAAAAACGTACACATATGTTGATGACGTAAGTAGATAATTCTGCTTGAAATAAAATGTACAGAATATATATATATATATATATATATATATATATATATTCATGATAATACCCAATATGACACCACCTGACAGCTGTTCGGGATCTTGCAATTAGAATTTAATAAAAATCACAGTTCTGATAAAATTAAAATATTAAACTGCTACAATTATTATTGTTTATGTTTTTAATAATGAAAATATAAACATCGATCGTTATTAACGGGAGGCTAGTATTAAGTATGCGATGCTAAATGTTATCAGTCTGTGAGCTCAAACATTATATATATATATATATATATATATATATAGCTGACTATTATACTTCAAATATTTTTATGTGTGTGAATGATGTACCATCTATAGACAGGATACATGCTTTATATAGTAAATTCATCATTTTGAGGCATAAATTTTGTTACTTTAATTTATTATTTTTTTAGTCATAATTGAAAAAATAATTAGTGAGGTTAAAATTTGCCTTAATTTGAGTGTGTATGTATACCCCCGTTTAAAGAGCAGCAGTCCTAGCGTAGCTATTAATGATGATTGGTATTTTGTGCACATGATAGGTTAAATAGGCCGAGCGGCCTCTAAAGCGAAGTCAAAGACGAAACACCCTTCAGATACATATCAGACAACTACTGATTTTTATAGTTGTAAAAGTCTTAGAATAGCCACTGCCTACATTCTCTGTGTGTGCGCGCGTGGTGTGTGAACTAAATATAAGACTGATTGAAGTAAGTATATTATGATGCGCGCGCACAATGCCGAGAATGAAAAACACGCCACAAAACAGCTGATGTTATTTATGTAGTCTCGAACGAATAAGAACTTGGATTTTATAAAACGCCATGTATTTCAAATAATCTTTGGAAAACTTATACAAAAATTATATATAATGCAAGATAATACCTAACTTATACGTTGTTTGGTAAAAGCCAGAAAGTTTGTTCACAAAAGTTAGGAATATAGAGTATGCTGTAAGGAAACCAACATGGCGGTTTTGTTTATGTGGTTGGACGCCTGGATGCATTGGGCGAAATTTCTCGGCCATGAATGGTACAGCCGTATTAGATGGCTGGTAGTTCAAGTACTGAGTGTATTGGCGTTGTTAATCGTCTTGATTTGGCTGTCAATATTTATGTATGCTAGTTTCTATTATACTTATATGCCATCAGTCACCCACACCAGAGATGTCCATCTACAGTTCAGGTTCGTAGATTCTAGTCGGTCTATAGCTATTATAATTAATATATATATATATATATATATATATATATACACACACATAGTCCTTTGGCTTTCATGCTAATTTGTTTGGTTCCGTGCATTGTGATGTTGGGAATCCATCAGATGATCAGAAACTGTTTTTTGCTCTTGAAAACGAGTCATGACATGGAAACCCATGATTTTATAATTTTTAATACCATTTGTCCATTGCATTGGAGGATGATTGGTATTGTCATTGATTTAAATAATGGTATTTTTACCACAACTCTATTTTTAACATAATTAATTCGGTATGGTGAAAATTAGCACATTTTTTGTCTGTCCCAGAGCAGAGACAGACTAGTCTAATCTAATGTGATATAAGAAACATTAAAACTCCCCAAAATAATTATGTACATTTAATTTATTGGTCTTACTCAATTATATAATAATCATCAGAAACAAGATTTTGGTTCCATAATTTTTAGTGACACAATAATGAAACCAATCGTATAATACTGTGAAATCCAAAGCTGGGCAAAGGCCTTTACATATAATATGGTGTGTGTATATATATATATATATTTTCCATGATTCTTCTGATTGAGTGTCATTTAATTGTTTCATATTATTATGTCATTCTATTCTATGTCTGAGTTTGCAATTGTTTGACAAGCTGATCACCTGCCTTATGTTATTAGCATTACTGTAAATGTAATACTAATTTACTCAGAGCTCAACAAAACTTTCCTTTTTCTCAACTCAAATCAGTTCGACATGATTCATGTAAGGACACAAGTTAATCAATAGAATGTGCTGAACAAATTAATTATGTCTAGTATGTCATTACACAGAGAAATGTATATTTTTTATGCCTGGGAACACGATCATGACAGCGAAGGCCATGTCTGACTTTGCCGTTTTCTTGTTTTGTTTACATTTTTCTGTGGATGTTTGAGCCATCGGACGGTTGGATTTGGATAATAAAATACACATTTTCTGAATAAATCAGGTCAGCCCTTGCCATTCCAGACGTAGATAAAATGTTCCTTGCTGTTTATTTAATCATAATTCTTGTTTGAAGTTTTTTTCACAAAACGTTGACCGGCCGCTTGAACACGTAGGATTAGGTCACGTAGCTCAGGGCACAGATTTCACCCGGGAGCATCTCATCATTAGAATGTTAAATCTGCCAAATAATATCTTACATAGTGCAGTTTTTGGATCATAAAACCTGGTACAAGTAGATGTGAATTGTTTTCATGTGTGGTTTGATTACATAATTGGATCGTTTCTAGTGCTCTATCACCTGTGTATAGTTGTACTCATACTAGAGTATTTTGAAATGTACTCATATTTGTACTTGAGTGCATTAATAAAATAAGTTCTCGTACTTGTACTTATAAAAACTATGTACTCGAGTACTTTCAGTTGTAATTGACCCCAACCCTGGTAACATGTATAATGTCACCAATGGTAGTGTCCTTTTAATTGAAGTTTTTTGTGTTTGTATATATGTAATTTGTCATGCATATATCATGTATACTTTTTCACCAAATAAAATGAAATGAAATCAACATATGTACTTTGTAATGTCCAATTGTACCTACAGTAGATATGTAGATACAACATGCATTGTCCATAGATCCATGCAAATGCCCAGGGGGTGTACATTTAAAATTTAAATAACTTTTGTCATTTGAACACATTGTTGAATGCATGACCCCAGGTGTTGTTTGCAACGATAGCTATGTTGTCATGACGACGAAGCCAAACACTCACTCGGTCTGCATGAGGAATTACAGTAAATGTCAACTTTTCAGACTACTTTTTCTCCCGTTATTCAAACAAAGATGAACCAATAAATGACACTGCATATTTCTACAAGATTTGGTGTTACAAACAACACAAATTATTACACTTGTCACTGTATATTTGGCAGGGTTCAGGAGATTAAACTCGGTTCATGGGGGCGCCATGCTCTGGTGAATCATGAAAAGCAGATGGCGATACAATCATACATCAATTTGTTGTGCTTCTTATCCATTTAAAATCATGAAAAATACATTTAATATTTACATTTAAGCGGTGTGTATGCAATTCTGTGAACTTCTTCCTTGATCATAAACAAAACAAAGCTAAATTAAGCTGTACAAGTCACTTGTTTAGTTGGAACTCCGTAATCAATTTGGCTGTAATTTGTGATCCTGATAGCATTGTGAGATGGGTGTACACCCCGGAAATAGAATCAGCGCTACCTGGCGAGTTAAATTGGGTATTTGGCAAGAGGCCTATTGTATTCACTGTAGACACAGATACTCTTGAATTTGATAGCCAGTTAACTGTTATTCCCAAAATTTTCTCCATGCTGATTTATGTGTTGTCACATATTATATTTAAATAATAATGATGACCTACTGAATGTCATGTTGTTTCATTGCAAAATTTGATTTTGAACACTATATCTATACACACACACACATATATATATATATAACGCTTTAAGCTCACAAGCTGATAACATTTAGCATCACATACTTAATATAATTAGTTGGTAACCGAGAGTGATTCATACATTTTTACGAGTGCAAAATGTTCATCAGGGTTAAAAAACTATAACCGCTAAAGATGTCTATTATCTGCTTCTGTTCAATAAATTGTGTGAAAGATGGTAACTCAAGGTGTAACACAGAAATTGAGAGGACACTGATATTTTGTCATGTCTGGAATTATATTTTTTTTCTTCAAAATTTGTATTATGGTCACACTGAGGGTTTGAAACTCATACATGTTGACCAAGGTTTCTCCCTCCCCTCAAATATAATGCCCTCTACTGTAAGAACACCACTACCTTGAACCTGTGTCCTCTTGTTCTGGGTAGCAACTGGAAGTGACATATGAGTAATTTACCTGAGAAACTAACACTATAATTACTTACTTGCCTGTACATGGATTTAGCTAGGTGGTACTGTTAGTGTTAATAGGTTAGCCTATTCAGCAATGGAATATTACAATAGATCTAAACAGTGTTTATATGTTATATGATGAGTGACATTAATTACCATGGTGATGTCGTCATCTGGAGATGATGGTGGCTCTACTGATATCCGAACTATTTTATTGAACTTTACCGTCTTCTTTTAATACACCTTATTCCATAAGATTATTACACTCTGTCAGTGTAGCTTCAATGAATATTTTCTTTCTCATTAACCTAGAGCTACACGTTGTTGTCGTTTATGAGAGGCTTCCATTGAATACTTTATAATATTCAGTGAATATTTGTGCAAAGGTGTGATGCTAGCTTAGAAGACTGATAGTAATATAAATTTTACATTACTGGATTGTGGTAGCTATTCTCCAGGTTGATACACTTGGTGATTCTGTTAGACAGTTGTTCTGGAAATTGGATGGAATTAAATCAAAGTTTGTGAACCGTGCAGTAATCAGTTTGTGTATGAAAGTGCATGGTAAATCTGTTCTGTTGTGTACATATACATTGCATTATGAAACAGCTGGTGATAAAGCTGTTCTGACATTTGGTGAAGTTATATTATTAATCAAGTTCACTTGGTGGCTGGAGAGCCTTTGACACTTTCACCTCAGTTTAAAATTGGCAAAAATGGCAGAAAATTAAATAGTTGTGAGCTATATTAATTTAGCTTGCTTGTGAAGTGTGCATTTTACCCACCTTTTCAATGTTGCTCCGAGAGAAAAATAGCGATTATTGTTTAAATTTCTTGTTGGATTTTTAGTTTTTTTACAGATATATTATTGGAGGTATCATTGTACAGTGCCTTTGAATGGTTCCTGCTAGTAAGGACCATTTATTAAATGTACAATATTATTATTATTATTACATATAGTTACAAAGCAACAGTCTGACCATGAGGTAATTTGGTTGTGAGCTGGCTTAGTTCTGTTGTTTGTTGTAAGTCTGGTCCATATACGTTCTAACTTATATTTCGTTATCCCTGTTAATTTGAGGTAACCTATCCATATTGTTGTGTTAGAAGATTGTTTTAAGTAGTTCAGTCCAACAACAATGCTAATAAACATTTGTTATTCATTTCAAATATATAATTATTATATTTGTTTTATCTCATGTTATGAATCATAATAAGAAACGCTGATATGTACCGTAGTAAAACAGTGTTCTTATATATGTAGGCGATTTATTAGTAATGAGTGTTGTTATAACGGTTTGATGACGCATTAAAATGATGTCCAAAGGTGTTATACTTATAATGACCTAATGGTCCTAGCTTTTATCAAACTAGCGCTCAATGGATCAATTTCGGCAAATCTAGATTCAGGAGTAGAAGACTATGCTTGGATTTTGTTACTCTGGAAGTAGTTAAAAAAACTCTTATCCAATTGTGTCATTTTATCCTGTCACTCTAACCATCATTGTAACAATCTCATCAAGTCCAAAGTGCAGATTTTTGTGCTAATCGTGAAATGTCATTGCGTGCTGGTGGACTTAGCTAATACAGTACTGGTAGGTCACATCTATTACTGGATGTTCTAAGAATTAACCTGGATCTACCGCTGTAGAACTCCCAACAGTCGATGATATTTTGCGCTCTGATTAAAATTGTGTCAAAAAAAACCACTTCACGTCTTATTGCTTATGTTTCAGTCAGTCAAAGCTCCAGCACATCACATTTGAGAATAATTGTATCTTTGTTTACTTCGGGGGGGGGGATTTAAAATCGATCAGTCAGCCTATAAAAAAGGCACGTATAAATTATTAAAGGATGTACAGTTGAAAATTTAATTGTCCAACGTCGGGTCTGTCATCATATTGACCCGCATAGCTCTAAAATAATTCTTTCTTTCCTGAAATTCCTACCGTCTAATTATCACCATCTAAACATATCTTATAGCCAGCTCTTGTATTAGGTATAACAAATATCAATAAAAGTTGATCACTAAAATTAACATCTAGACTCATTAGATATTATGTTTTTAAGCCCGAAACTGCTTCATAAATAGTCACTCGGCCCATTCAGCCAACCTTGCACACAAAAGTGGCCGTAAAACAGCAACATTTTACATTTGAATAGTTCCTACTACTACTACTACTAGTGGGAGCACTTTGTGAAATCTATATTTTTTATTATTGTCGTCGTATATCTGATGATTTTACTGCTTTTATTTCAGAACTGACTGTGAGCCAAACAGACACCTGTGTAGCTTTCCTTCTGCCAATCTCTCTTTGAGTCGAGATGGTTTCACAGAGGTCAGTTGAGCATTGCCATTGTTGTTTTTAAAGATGTCTGTTGTTTTTGTTAATTTTTTTCTTCTTAATATATTGTTTTCTTTAATTTATGACTACATAAAATTAAATTCGTGTATATCAATGAAAATGTTCCGAACAGTTCCGGGTGTATTTTCTTAGATTACCCTTTTGTTTATTCGAGTCCTAAAACAAACAACATTTTGGGTCCTCTTCTCTAATGAGTAAACTCGATAAAATATTGAATTATAATAATAATGATGATGATAACAGCAGGATTATTTTTATCTTCATCATGTGTAGATTCTGATGAGAGGGCAGCCATATGTTGTGGTGTTGATACTAGACATGCCCGAGTCACCGACAAACCAGTTTCAGGGTCTGTATGTTTTATTGTTAAGCTTCGTATGATCGCTCTGTGTTAGTTGGCCTCTCTATAATAGTCTGTTGCTGAGAGCATTTACCAGATAGATCATCATCATAGGTCTCCACTTCTTCCATCCATTCCAGGAATGTTTATGGTGAAACTGGATCTATATTCCAGACGCGGACAGGTAGTCAGGACTTCATTACGCTCTGTAAGTTATAAAATGACCCCCCCCCCCATTGACTTTACTTTTAATCAGCTGTAATTTTAAATATCTGTCAATCAGAAGTTTATCTGATGACCCGAGACTGAAATATAGCAAAATTAATGTGCTAACCTTAACATATTTAATTGTTTGGTTTGTTGTTTAACACCCCACGATTATTGGAAACTTAAAATACCCACATATTGTTTATGATAATTTTTTATTATGAAAATAAGAGACATACTTCAGTTAGGAATTGATTTAATCGTTGTAAACAAATATGTAAAACTAAAAGCTGGATTATTATTAAATTTTATTTGTTTTCTTACATCGATGATTCATGCATTAATTAAGATAGTCTTATTCTATCGACACATTTTAATATCTAAACACGTCCTATGGGAGATTTCATCTTAACTGCAATTCTAATTTATTAACAGGTCTGAATTATTGGACCTTATAATGCATGATGAAGTGACGTTTGACTGTAGATTTCTATTTGCAGGCATTGCTATTCTATAAATCATGGCTGTATCAAGTATTGGAGACTTTCTGCTATCTACCCGTCTTGTTGACTGGGATGAGCACACAGACACAACAGTTGGCCATCACCTTCTTCGATACATTCGAAGAAGATCCGGTAATGTTTTGCGCTGTATAATAACAACAATGATGTAGATCTAGTCATGTAGTTTTGTTAGAAGCTGGGATCTGGGTCTTTTACCCCGGCTATTTTCATTTCCAATGACAAAGCCATATAAACACCTAAAACCCCACTTTGTGCCATTGTTGGACCTTGAGGCCTACCAATATTTGACCTTGATATTTTTGGTTGGGCGCCCCTACTTTATTTCTGAACAAAACCACTGAATAATGGTTGGACTAATGCACTGCTAACTCCCAGATGTGATTCGGAATGAATCAAATTACCAACCTTTGTGGGATAGTCCCCTATGGAGTCATTACTTGGCTATGTCTCTGGTGTGACCAGTGCTGTGAGGCTAAACAGTGAGCTCATTTGTTTGCTTGCCGGTGGAAACCAATCGAATGTACTACACAGCATAACCCAACTATGATGTATGTTCTATTTAAACTGTAGTTAGAAATGTTGAAAGAATCCACAATGTATTATTAAACAAGGCAGACAGCCTTGGACTGGTTAGTTTTATGACCAGATTTAAAACGTTTAAAAGATTAAAAATTTTAACCCTTACCATCTGAGACAGCCCATTCCGAATGATATCTATCTGTGATAACACAATTTCTAAGTCAGTTAGAACATGTATGGAACTTCAACATATATTTCACTAGACAACAGAATTAATAGTAAAAGATTTATTAGTTTTTCTAGGAGATTACTGGTAATGGAAATAATCAAAGTTAAATAAATTTACACGTTTACAAATAGCCATAATTAATTTAAGAATGCTCATATGACCCAGTGATTAAACATATGCATCATAAGTAGAGCACTGGATTGGAAACCTTTAAGTTGGGTGTACTGTTATCACTGTAGAATTTGACAAAATAATTTCTTCCAAATAAGTTATGTACACTTTTGGGTGTGTTATAACTTCAGGAGTAAACACTTTAGAAATGGGTATTTTACTGGTTGAGAGATTTGGCTGGCCGTGTACTATATGTACCAAAGTTCACATTTGAATTGGTCTTTGTCTCAAGGGTGTTTCATCCTTCAGTTTGATTAAGCTCATTACCTTTGGAGATTGCTTGGCACATTTAAATTATCAGACTGAAGTTCATATTATTACTCTTAGAAGTTGCCCTTTGGTTGTTTGATGCTGGTGAGGCCAAGGCTGAGTGAAACACTCACTTCCTGCCAGCATTTGAAATTTTGGATAATTTAATTCAGCCTACAGAACTGTTTTTTTGACATCTGTCAGAATTAATTAATAATGTGTGGAGAAACCATTTCACATCCAAAAGGCTATGTGACACATATTTCTGTGCACATTGGGGTTTAATAATGGTGTTGTCGTCTTACTAAGTGTCAGTTTAATAGCAAAACTCAAGGCATATAGAGGGATTTCTGGTGGTGTAGATATTGGAGCAACAGTCAACTTCCCAGTTGTGGTTTCAAATCTGGCTTGTACCTGTGACTGTGGGATGTGTTTTCCTAAGGAGTCACTCCTTGGCCATATATCGTCCCTACATCTCAGGTGTAACTAGAATGAAGTTAATCAAAACAACTCAACTCTGGGGACATGTAACCAGGGTTGGCAGGTTTCCAGAGTAATTACCCAGGGGAGAAACTAAATTTGGGGAAAATTGCCATAAAAATACCCAATTAATAGAGACTTTAACAGTTTGAGACCAATATACATAAGCATAAGTTATTTAATTATAAATCTTGTCCACATGCCACATACTTATTTAAAGTCAATAATTCATAACATTTAAGATTGTGAGATAAAAGATTGAGATTATTTATTTCTGGTATCTGTGCAGTGATATACATTATAATGCTGAATAAATTAGATTTTTTGTAATGACTGCTTTGTTATGCAAGGCAACATAACACTATCAAATACCCAATCAACTATGAGGAGGGTGATGGTGTACCTAGTCATGCTTGAATACTACTGACAACATCATGTAGTCAGTAGTAATACCTAACTACATGTATGTATGTATGTATGTATCACTGCGAAGAGATGCTGCTGTGTAATAACACTCACCCACTGCTGCATATTAAATAAGCAACAGTGGGTGAGTGGTGTATGATTGTTATTACACCATAGCATAGGGAAGTATCTGCACTGCCTAATTATAATATGGTAGATAGACTTCATATTGACTAGATAAATGTGACACTGATGGGGGTTATCAATCTCAGCAGATTAGTTAGTTATTCTTGAGTAGATACGTTGGCTAATCATCAGTAGTATAAATTCTCATGGCTATTGATAATGTCATCATTTATATATAGTCTCTTGAGGTGCACATACAAATTTATACTTTGTAAATGTTGAATATTGTGGCTAGACAAATTGCTTTATCTTTAAGTTTTGGGGTGTTATTTTACACGTTATCGCATAGCATTCAACAGACCACGAGATTCAGTTGGGCAGCACTTTACATCTGTAATGGTGCCTGAAAAAAAAAATATGCTAAGTGCACGTTACCACATATTATTCAACAGGAAGTAGACAGCGAGATTATGTCTGGATCCACTTTGTTGTTTTTCTTAAACATTATTAAACAGATGAAAACATTAATAATTTAATTGTATCCCTGTACAAATGTACTTGCTGATACCATGGCTTATACATGGTTATGCTTTGCATCTTAAAATAAACACATCTGGAACTTTCTGCCATTTCTCCCTGGCAGAAAGGTTTTTCTACCCATGGCAGGGGAGAAATACCTTTCTGCCAGGGAGAAAGCCAACCCTGCATGTAACCCTCCAAAGTGTTGTCACATCACTGGATGATTCAGTGTGTCCAGGTCAGGTTAGAAGATCTTGTTAAGATCCCTGTATGCTGATTGTTGTTTTGTTTTCTTTGCAGTACAAACCAACCCTCGGAGCTTTCATTGAAATACAGAGCAAGAACATAGAGATATATTCTGCCACGCTGAAGATCCATGCCAAATTTGTTGGCCTCAGGTAGGATGCTAGTCAGTAACTCCACCTGAAACAGATTCGTCTGTGTGAAAATCATCCTTTCTTAGCCATCAACAGTATGGTGTTCCAACGGTGCAGCAATTAGAGCATTGCATTGCATGGAAATCACCAGGTTCTAGATTAAAATCCGACTCTTACCCCTGTGTTTGTCAGACATTTCATGCGAGAACCATCCCTCAGCCAAATGTCTCAGGTGTGAGATTAAACAAACCAAGCACTCACCCACTGGAGGTTATTGTGATATGAGCTCTATCCAATACCTAAGTGCAGTGCTTTGTTATGGTCTGGAATTGGATGCAAGGTCATATCTAGAACCACTGTTGTTCTATCTATGTAATTGAATGATTCAGTCCAGTTGCTTACAGATATAACTAGGATAATATTAAACTTTTAGTGTCAGTGTTCACGCATTAAGTGTCTCAGATTTATTTTCAAAATCTATAATTTTAGTGTCTGTGATACGTTACTCCATGTCTCTTCTTTGAAAAGAAGGTGATTTAGTTTTGATTATAACAATAATTAACGTGGCTTGGTTGAAAATTTATTTTCTCATTGTAACATAATGATATAATTTATTCATGATTATACTTAAATTTAATCACACCGTTACCAATAGAGACTCGTACACATCAGACAGGGAAGGGGTAGAGCGTGTTCAGATCACAGCTCTCCAGATCTGGGTTCAAATCTCAGTGTTACTTGTGTCTATAAAATGTTTCATCTGATAATCTTATTTCCCAAGAAAGTTTCCATATCTTATATGTTGGCCCAGCAGTGTTGAAGCTTAACGCAATTTAATTAGTTTATTTTAACATTCATTATACATAATTTTAATGAAAGCAAACACATAGAATGTTGAAAAGTAGGATGCTTGAAGCATTGCTTATATAATGCATCTCCCCTTAACATAATATTAAAAACATTCATGACAAATTTAAACTAAAAAGATGTGGAATAGTCAATAGACATAATTATAATTGTCAGTAGAACAACAAATCCATATAAATTTAATTTTGAAATGATTAATTATTGTACCAATAATATAATATCATGTATGCTGTATTTGAACAGTACATAAAATTACGGACCTATCTCAACATCGGTATCAGTCATACAAAGAAATGAACATATTCTTAATTATGTGCTTAAAAATATTAATCGTTTTAACATTGCGAACATTTGCATCTAATTGGTTCCATAATTTAATGCCCATAATATTAATTGACATTAACTTTCTTTTCGTCTTACAAAATTTTCCATTAAAACTTCCTTTTTTGTTTAGACCTGGTACCTTAGGAATGTATTTCTTCTATTGTTTATATGATTTTTTTAAAGTAGATTGATAGGTAACATGTTATTTTTGGGTTTATAGATTATAATAAACACACACGTACAGACACACACGATCCCTCTCAGATAAGATCCGTAGTCTCAGTAGATTGAGATGGTCCTAACTATGTCCGTAACCTAATATATGATATCATTTATTGGGCATGATATTATTGTTTATAGAACTTTTACTCTGAGGGAAATGGTGCACAGTTTTGTTCTTCACAATTTCTCCACTTCTCAGTATATATATTTTAAAGTTCTCTACCCATTCTCTCATAGGTATCTGTTATATCATTGGCCGATTATATCAGCATTAAGTGGTGTGGGCACAGTAATGTTCTTCTTGGCAGCGCTGACCTTGTTGTCGTGGTACAAGTTTGGTGATGTGGCCGAAGGTCAGACTGACAGAAGTACAACGAGGCTGACACTGGAGGAGAGACGCAGCCGGATTAGAGCTCTGCTCGATCGAGAACGAAGTAAGTGACAGTACCTAGACCGTTGATGATCTGATGACTTGTTTGATGATCTGATGACCGTTGATGATCTGATGACTTGTTTGATGATCTGATGACTTGTTTTTGGTTTAATTCCAACCCTAATCTAATATCTTTATTTCATTTAAACGGCTTCAAGATGATGGTGATAATAATAATGTAACTGGCTCTCTTAGAAATATGCAATATGTTTGTTTTTTGTGCTCGTATAACTTTATACACAGTGTTTGATGCGGAAGTTGACAATGTGAACTGACATAGCTTAAGGTGAAAACCTGAGTCAGTGATGGCACATCAGTGCAGCCTTCTCTGTTTCAAGAGATGGAGTGGCATAATCTGGATATGCCAGAATTGGGGGTTCAGTTTGCCACTTGATGTGGGGGAAAAGGCATATTTTTAGGTTTTGACCAGACCCAAAGAAACGGATGTGTTTTACCATGTTTCCTTTCACTGTACTTGTTAACTCATATAAAGGCATACAAATCTCCTGTAGAATCCAGCATAATTCAGGAATCGCTGCACATCCTACACATTGGTGGGTATCTTTCGGGTAAACAGATCCTTGATTAACTCGGGGTCACATTCCAACCCATTATCAGATACAGTAAGTCCAAAATAATTAAGTTATTTACAGAAAAACTTGCACTTAGATGGCTCGAGATTCAGACCAGCTTCATGTGGTCACTGCATCATTTCACCCGGCCAATTTAAATAAATCTTCATCAATTGTGGTCATGAAGATTACAGTGTCATCTTCATAGACCAATAAGATCTTCAGATTTAAGTTACCAATCACCTCTTCCATCTGAGCTTGGAATGTAGCCAGATTGTTAATCGATCCAAATAGTACTTGGTTGCATTATTAGAAAGCCAAAGGACTCGCAGTAAGGGCTGTCCTACTTTTCTTCCTCTACACCAAAGATCCAGGGATCCAAGTTGGTTTCCTTCGGGGCATCCATGGTTTCTTTAAACCCTGACAATGGATGTGCATTCCTGATAGTCCTGTCGTTGAGCCGGTGAAAGTCAATACAAAGCTGCACTGAGCTATCTTTTGTCCCGACTAGGACTACATTGGATTCGAGGGCAACTGGATTCTTGGATCATCTTGGCATTAACCCCCTCCAAATTGTACAAGCATGCAAATAAAGGTCATGCATTTCAGCAAGATCTGGTTACAATAGTTATAAACTCCTTTACTAGCATGGGCTATTAAAGGCTATTTGATATTAAAACCCCCATACAAGCCAAATTACATCACCCTATAAAATACCAATTTCGTGGACATATTCTGTTTGTTACTATGACCATATCCCCATTTCTGGCTGCTGTTTATATCTGTGTATTACGTAGTCAAACCAGCTTCTTCCAAACACAAACTCGTTCCTGACTGATTTATCCAACAGTCAGATGAAGGTTGATTACGACATCCATAGATTCAAGCCGTGGACCTTGCACTTACCTAATATAACCCTATTGACACAGACTTGGTTTACAATAATCTGATCAAATATGATGGCCGACTGAATACTTTTATAATACGGTTACAATCCAGGGCGAATTAAACCTGCTTAAACTAATTATGTGGCAGATCATATCTGATGGTGTGTTAAGTTGTATTACTATGAATCTTTCTATTAATTTTTATTACATATAATTGATATGGGCAGTTTAGGAATATATGAATAATTTAGCTTAATGGTAGCAGACAGCTCAATAATTATACCTCTAACTTCAGGTCGATCAAGGAGAGAGAGTTCCTCATCATTTTCTGGCATCGCAGCGACGGGAATGCACATGTCATCCTCACAGCCAAACCTGTCGCATCACAGGTCAGCCAGTGCTTCCTTCGTGGCGCCACCTGGAGTGGACAACCTCACTCACTCGGCATCTACCTCAAACTTAGAATCGATAGGACACTTTACGCGTGATCAGTATGGAACGTCACAGGATTCGCTAGCGACAACAGACTTGGAAGACAACGATGGACGACACGATTCGGACAAGGATTACTCCACTCCATCATCGGGTTCAGGCTCCAGGAAGTCGGAACACAGCGAGTCTAGTACAGAACTCCGGTACAGATCATCTACTCAGATCACAGAATGATAATTTATGCCATCACTGAATGCATCGCGGCAAGAAGATGTCTGGTTTTTATACACATTCCTTGCTAGTCACAACAAATCTCATACTAGTTACCAGCCAGACACATGCATCCAGTTGCCATCACAGGACATCATGTTAGGTTCATTCTTCATGTTCCATTGAATCATTTGCATGCAGCAGACACCATGCCACTTTATATATATATATATATATATATATATAATAAGGAGTTTGTTTAATGCTGCCTCAAGCAGGCTTTCATTGGCCATATTTTTAATTGAAACGTTCACGAGAACACTTCATCTAAATGTCAAATAAGTTTTTGTAAATAGCATTTCCTGAAGTACCTCATTGCAGTGGATGCACATTAATGAATGTGCGGGGATTAGGCAGCAAGAAACAGTCACATTTTTGTTAGTGAATTGTTTTACCACCATGGTGACACCTGTGGTTTGACATGGGCATGGTCTACTCCAGGTCTTTTAGCCCTGTGTGTGTATATACTATTCACGGATATCTGTCATCGAGTCATACTTTGGACTTCTTGCGGACTGACTTGCTATTATGATATTGTTCAATGGGCCTGCAATTTCTCTTCAGTCCTAAACTGTATGTGAATGTTTTGTTTTAAGCTTTTTAAGGGCATAGGCCACTTTCGATTGCGTGATGAAACTTTTTATTAATGTTAGCAGTCACAGTCTGTGTATTTATCGCTCAGTCGGATTGTGTAGCTGTTACCTGGTTTCTATACTATATTAGCGGACAGTTGTGAACAAGATAAACACTGTCAGATATCCTTTATGATATAAAGATTTGACGCAGACTATTTGCATTGATTTGTGACCATAAAACGACAACATTTCTAAATGGATTTTTTTTTGGTATTTATCATGAAAGCTCTACCATTTCAAAAATGATCACATACAGAACTAATTTAGGAGACAGTTTTGTTGTATATTGAATTCATTGAGATGATGTGTAAATTCTTGTTTTTCCCAAGATATTTTGATAACTTTTGTAAATGATTAGTTCAGTCGGTATGAAAACATTCTGTGATATATGATTTTGTGTGCTACAAATAAACATTTATTATTTATTTGGGCTACTTAATTCAATTGGAACTATAATTGGGATTTTAATCCAGATGATTAACCAAAGAATGTTTTGCTCTTTATCTAAACAGATATTGGCTACAGATTTTATAGTGTGTGTGTGTCAGACATGGGGTCAGTTCAGTTCCGGAACAGATTATTTAAAAGAAATGGAATTGAAGTTTCCTACAAAAAATAAATCCACAAATTAATTTACCATTTAATTTTTAATTCAGAAATTTTTTCCATGACAATCCTTCTTGGAATATAAACTACTCAAAGTAGGTATTCCAAGTAGGTACTCTGAGTACCCACTTGTGGTAAAAAGTAATGGGTAAAAAACTCAATTGGAACATTTGATATGGAATTGACCCCATGTCTGTGTGTGTACAAAGCAATTCACAGTAACATGTCATTCATTTTTCTATTTAATCTATAATCGGGTGTTAATTTGATAATAGGATTGTATCACTGTTCATTAGTGAGTTGTTGATTTGATTTTACTACAAGTTTCTCAAAATTTTATAACATATGTACGCAGTCAGACTTGAACATGAGATCTTGTATTCTTCCCTCCATACATTAAGCCTTGTCTTAACCACACTGTTTAATGCTAATTATGTGTACAATTTCCAGGTGGCTGTATCCGCATTGTTTTAGTGGTTGACATGGTAACGATTTACAACACATGATAATCTTGGTGCTATTATAAATTATCATTGTTATCCTATTAAGTAAACAATGTGACAGCATTATTTATTCTTCTGATCTTTATATATGTTTAACTATTATGCATGTTGGACAATAGTGCCAATTTCCCCCCCCCCCTTGACAAACAATGGTTATATCATAATTTCTTATTTTTGTAAGTCTACATTTTAATATTTATTAGAATTATTATATATCAAATGAACACATGAGATTTAATGGCAATATTCCAACATAATTACTCTCAGAAAACATGTTTATCAGAATGAGCATCATTGGTTGGTTTCTTTGAAGCTAATCTAAAAATAGAAATGTGAGTCGAATATTTTTTGTGGCATTAACTGTTCTCAGAGAATTGACACAGTGACAGTTAGGTTTTTGTCTTATGGCAGCTAAGTACTGTTGTAAATTGGACTAATCACCCTGGAATATATTCACCTGCCAGTTAATTTCATCCCATTTTAAATTTCCCCCTTGGAAGCCTTCACTCTTGAGTTACCACTACCCTTTCTTGATAATAATGATTTGGATAATTAAATTTGTTTTATTTTCCAGGAAGTAAATATTCTATACATTATACTTTTGATATACATTTAGCAGTTGGTTAAATATGTATAGATTCATGTTTGTGTGATGGAGTACATGTCAGGGGGTGGTCATTCATCCTCATCTTGTGAACCTGAATATATTTTTCTATGTTAAATGTATAATTTAGATCCCCTGCATAGCAAACCTGTTTACAATAAAACATTTCAAGATATTTGTTTGTATATTTTATTTTGCTGCCATTTAACCAATAACCTGATAAATGATCAGAAATCACCTGTTCTCCACGTTTTTATTGACCATGCAACTGGATAGCATCTTGTAATATTTTATACACAATAATACAGCATCTGTTTACGTATGACATTTCTTAATTTAAAATAGCATATTACTGGTAATATGTACATAACCCCAGCCAGGGAGGTCTATCTGACCAAACTGGTAGTGTGGCTGTGCACAAATCTCTAGCATCAGGCTCGGATCTGGCTTATGTCTGAAGTGTGTTTCATCTTTCATTTCACTTTAGAGATGACTTTGTCTATTTAGCCCAAAATGTGCACCAAAGTTGAGCACCAAGGCTGTAAAACGACATTTCCAACCAACCATGGGGAATGATTATTTGTTTAGTCTGAAATTATTTTACCCGAGATACACAGCCAAGAGATTATATCCTAGATAGATCAGAATAGTCTGATATCGATAAAGATGCAGGATTAAATATAAGATATAAACAAATGTAAAATATCCAGGTGGCACCGAACGTCTAAAAATAAAACTATAGAAAACAGACCATTTTTAAAGGAATACAAATATCAGAAAACAGCTCAGTAATTACAGCCAGAATAGGTGATGCAGACAATCAACCGATCTTGATCTTCCTCAACTTCATCTGTCTTAAGTAGATGTGTACGTGTGATAGTATTAATCCAAAGCCATAACCTAATGTCGTACCATAGACACAGCTTATTGGCCAAACCTAAAATCAATAGATAGATGCATTTCATGTTTTGCACCGATGTCTACTACAGTTTGTACAGAATGTCTAAATGAGCAAATGTTCGGATCAGACATAGGGTCAATTCAATTCCGGATTGCTTATTTAAAGAAAAGTAGAATTGGAATTGATAAATTTGGAATTTAAATTTGCTACACTAAAATTAAATCCACAAATTAGTTTACCATTTAATTTTTACTTCACAAATATTTCTTCCATGACAATCCTACTTGGAAAATAAACTATTCAGAGTAGGTATTCCAAGTAGGTACTTGGAGTAGGTACACGTTGTATGTATGTATGTAGTATACATTATCGTGTATATATCACTGAATAAAAGAATAACTTGAATAAAAATATCTTGCATCTTTTTTTGTGTTTGTAAAGCATATAAAAATATATGGAATTGAATTTGAATTGCTCTATTTGGAATTTGAAGTGATAAATTTGATGTGGAATTTGAACTGACCAAATGCAATTGAGTGGAATTGACCCCATGTCTGGTTCGGATGGATATGAGATGGTGATGTCTGAATGCATACCTGCCATGGTCTGTCCCAGTCAAGAGGAATGGGAAAGGCCCCAAACCATGCCCCCAATATGCTACTGATCGTGCACAGCCTGACGGTCATTTCGGCATTGTCATCTGAACTGAATGAGAATGAATGATTTCTTATCGCTGAGCTTGTCGTGGACACAAATAAATAATGCATCAAATGCCAAACCAAATAATATCAGTTGTCTATTGGTCATGTTTTTGTTTGGCCACACACACACACACACACACACACACACACATATACACATTATATGGTACCAAATGATCTATAATACACATGGCAACTAAATTTATCATACCTGTTTGTACACAAGACTCTGTACCAAGAAGTCATATCAGGTCCAAGTACACAACAACATGGAAAAACTGTTGAACAAGTTAGCAAACCTGAGAAGTAAAATGTTTCCCATACTGAGCTGAAAGAGAAATATATAAAACATACAGCCGAGGAATACTGGCAGCTGTACTAAGTATTTGCAACATACTTCCAAAATAATTATATTCCAAGCTAGTAATGCTATATTCAGACACCATAAATACGTAGATGACTTGTGTCTTAGAGAATGATGAGATGGCATGTTATCTATTCTGTATTTATTCCTTTGATGAATCCTTCTGCTGCTCTTATCTTAATTTTTTTGTTTTCTATTTTCCAGTTCATTTTAGAAAACGCAGATGTATGTGTGTGTGTTAGAATTTAGCCTAATCCTAGCGGAGATCAGCAGTGTGTTTGCCTTTCAAAATGTGAGCGCACAACATGAAAAGTGCGGACCAAGTTTGAATGCACATTCGTGTTTATTTCCAGGTGGAATATAAACCTGGCTAGTTTGGTACAATGGTAGTACAACTAGTCAACTACTTTATTAAACATGGCACTACATCTCTTCTTATATTTGAGGGAAACCGACAGTAAATGTGTGCATTAGTGTGTGTAGTAGTAGATGTTATTTTTTCTCTCTCTAAATCTAGCTTTTCATTTTCCATTTAACAGTTCTGGAAATACTCACGTCAGAAGTGGGGCTCCATATATAACACAAACTATGTGAAACAGAAGTATTCCGCCAAGTAACAGAAAGATGCTTCCAAAAAGTGTTGTTACCTGAAACAAACAAAATTTTAAATACAGCTTATATAAAGCAACCACTCATTGCTTACTATTACTTTGATGTGGATAAAATAAAATAACCAATGGATGATGAAATGAATCAAACCAAGTATGTGTGTGTGTGTATATATTTTCACACCTACAGAACAGGTTAAAAGAATTTATAAATATTCATACCTCTACAGAAGAGGTTAGAATAATTTAAAACTAATAACAAATTTTATATATTCTACAGACTTTCTTCTCCTTCCACATATTTATAGCTAACTCATAGTCAAAGTCATCAACATATTGAGGTGCTTTTCTTTTAATTTATTATGATGACTTGTCTTGATGGAGTTTTGGCAACTAAGCCTATACTCGCATTCAGCAGTCTGATATGGCATTATTAAAATTAATGTGATGGGGAGCAGGGCCAGAAAAATATTTTTTTTAATTCAGCTGCCCCATGGCAAGTAGATTGGAAATGCACTTGCCCAACAAATGTTTTCACTTGCCCAACAAATTTTCACCTGATCCAAAATTATCATTTATTTCTAAATCTGCTATATTTCATCTGCATACATATAAACATGTATTTGCAATAAAAATCGACAAATAGAGAAGTGTTTGATAAGAAATGCTTATTCAGTGAAGCCCATTACTACAATGAATACAGCTATTAATCAGCGACACCATCTTAAGCCGAGAAAAATGGAAAACATGAGCATGATTTCATATGTATAATTTCAGAATGTGACAAAACAGATTGTTCCATGTAGTGATTGGTATGAATACGAATTAGACTATTGAATCCATTTTTTTTTACGATCCGGGTCATAAAATTCTGAATTTAACTGTCCGATTCAAGTGTCCGGACAGGCTTTCCCAAGAAAAATAGGGCAGACACTACCACAATGTTGCATTCACATACCGCTTATATGGAATCTCGGTTTTAAGTCAAGATTCCATACACGTTATGCACTATGTGAATCCCAAAAAATTGGAAAACATGTAAACATACTAGCGTGATTCTATATACCCAGAATTTTAAGAGAGGGGTGTCCAAGATGCATGAATACTCAATGTTGCATTCGCATATTTGGAATCTCGGCTTTTTTAGTTGGCTTGTTCATCAGGCATGCACACATACATATTTGCAAAATTTTTGTCTTAAAAAGGCACTCGCCTGAATGGGAAAGTGATCGTCGATCAGCACTAGCCAGCCATGAAAATATACTTGCCCCAGGCAACCAATTTTTCAGACCATGATGGGAACTGTTAATGTGCACTTACAATTTTGTAATGATAATTTCTCAGCTCACAACATCTTGTGTGGCAGACCATTTTAAATGGCACTGGTCTCCACTTAATTAATAAAATAACAGGGATGTTAAAGATCCTCTGAGGATGTAATACACTCTGGCAGTGATCACCCTCAAAGTATTTCAGCTCCATCTTTCCATACTGCTCCTCAAGGAGTAATGGGAGGAGATATGAACAGGCACCTAGTAAAAAGAGACCAAACTGGAAATAAGTATTCCCACTTTCATATGCTCTCCCTGTTTCATGATCATAGATCATGAAATATATCAATCAAAGTCTCATTATATTTGCATACTTAATTTTGTGCTATGCCTATGTCTTAGGTATACTCTACTGCTCATACCACACACAAATATCTAAATTTGATTTGAATGTATTCAGTGTCTTGCTCGTTTACAACCCTCTAACTGAAAAAGGTGTTTCTCAATTCAAGCCTTAGCCAGGGCTTAGATTAGATCTATATAAATATTATGTGACACCATTAAATGGTGCCTGGACAACTCGGCCCAAATGACAACTCCAAAACAAATTGCCCCGGATAGGTAAATTAAACTAATTAGTTAATTAATATTTGTATATATATATATTAACAGCTTGGTGGTCGTTTACTTGCAGTGCAAGACTGATATGGAATAAGTGCATGCCATGTAGCTTGGTGGTTGTTTACTTGCAGTGTAAGACTGATATGGAATAAGTGCATGTAGCTGTGTGAAATGCAGCACTGTATTATATTGAATATGCTTTTAACAAATGTCACCAACAATGAACTATCAATCAATTTATTTTATACCATTAAAACAACATGACAGGATAATCATGACACAGGCACATACACCTTCCCACATGAACGTAATAATTTAGAAGCAGACATCTGTCAGAATATACACACTTCTATTTGTCTGAAAATTAGTACTGCAGCATTAAATTATATTGAATATGCTTTTGACAAAAGCTACGAACAATTAACTATAAATGAACTGATAATTGCTCTTTTAATCGTGCCATTGATTGGCCTACGTTTGATGCTTGCTCCACCCAACTGATTCGCTGTTGCACATTACTACAACACACCGTGGTCGTATCATTTATCATTGGGCCGAGTTGTCACTTGGGCCGAGCTATCTTATCTAGGATTCCATTAAATTAATCATAATGTACTCTGTCAAACTGTCACCAGATGACTGTACCACCTAAGGGGAAATACTTTTAACGTAAGGTAGTGCAAATAATTTTAAAACATTACCAATGTTTTGTTGACACGGGTATCCTTTCTCATAAAAAAAATGTTCAACAAACTTCGGAAGCAGACGACACAAATTAAAACGCCTATTACAATGTTTGTATTTTGTATGATGCATAGATACTCTGAGAAAACATGTCCTCGAAACAAAATTAAGTATAACAGTGTTGTTATCAAAACATCAACAACAAATGTAACAGAAAGATGATCTTCATCCATAATTTTAAAATATATAGAACTATATCAGTCTTGTATTTACAAGATTCCCCCCCCGTTGTCCGGAAGTAGCCAATAATTCCGCTCTATCTGCAGCCTCATTGCACAATTGTCAGATATGAGAAAATTTACTTCAGAAGAAACTAAAGATAGCTTCGATTGTAAATTGCTATTGCATATCTCTGACCAACACATACGGTCATTAGAATGTGTTATTATCTATTTTTTATTTTATTGAATGCCCACCAAATCTCGTAAGATGATGCTAAAACATAAATCGACTAAACAATATTAAAATTCAATTCATTTTATCATTCATAATGCATAATTTTGATGAAAGCAAACACATATAGAAGGTTGAAAAAGAGGATCCTTTAAGCATGGCTTATATAATGCACCCCCTTAACATAATATTAAAAACATTCATGACAAATTTAAAAATAAAAAGATGCAGAATAGTTAATAGACATAATTATATCTTTTATTAGGAAACAACACAAAATCCATATAAGTTTAATTATGAAATGATTCATTATTGTAGCAATAACATATTATTGTCTATATTATATCATATATGTTGTAGTTGAACAGTAAATAAAATTACAAATATATCTCAGCATCGGTATCAGTCATATAAAGAAATGAACATGTTCTTAATTATGTGCTTAAAAATAAAAATTGTTTTAATATTGGGAATATTTGCATCTAATTGATTCCATAATTTAACACCCATAGTACTAATTGACATTAACTTTCTTTTCGTCTTTATAAATTTTACATTAAAATTTCCTTTTTTAATGGTACCATATGAATGTATTTTTTCTATTGTTTATATCAATTTTTTTTAGTGGATTGATAGGTAACATGTTATTTTTGGCTTGATAGATTATAATCAAGGTTTTTGATTTTACAATATCTAAAAATTTCAAACACTTACATTGAACAAACAATGGATCTAAATATGATCTAAATATGATCTAAATATGATCTAAATATGATCTAAATATGATCTAAATATGATCTAAATATGATCTAAATATGATCTAAATAACTAGGTTTGTCAATATTATTATAATGTAAATTGCTTTGGCAGTATTATTATAATATATACAAACCATAATAATTATTTAAGTGAAAAGTTAAATCCAGAATAAATATTAAATCCAGAATATATGTACCAATACAAATTTAGAGGCCTTTTGAGTCACCCTCTGAAACTTTTATATGTAGTATTTTCAGTAATAACAACACAAACTTCATCCTATAGTTCTATCATTTCATAATCATAAATAAGTACAATGTGGAGGAGAATAAAATCAGATGCTCAATAATTATTTAGTTAATTTATTTATCATTTATCGGTGGACTGCGTTCCATATAGCCAGTATGTTTCTGGTATTTTCATTTCCAATACGGTTCTATTTTATTCCTGTAATATTATAATGAGTTGCTATAGGGGCTGAGACCGCGCTCATTTACTAGCTGTGGACAATCATTCAACCATTACAGTTGAATTTATGCTTTAAATTATCATTGACTCCTATTAGCTCTACTTAATCATTGTTAGAATTAAGTTATGGTTCCAAAGATGTGATATCTTCATATGTAAGTGACATTTTTTGTTAGTTGATACAAAGTTTTATGTTCGAAAATCAACGATTCTGCAGTTGCTTAATACAGAATTACACGCCATTTTGACCGGCGTTAAGTAGTGTGATTTTCCAATTTCTGTCCGAGCCTATTTAATATTTTTGGCTATCGTGAACAGCAATCATGGATCTACCCAAACCTCCCGATGATCCCGAACTGAAGAACATCATCGACAAATTAGCTAACTTTGTCGCCCGGAATGGTCCGGAATTTGAACAGATGACAAAACAGAAGCAGAAAGATAATCCCAAGTTCTCGTTCCTATTTCACGGTGAACACTTCAACTATTATCAGTACAAAGTGACCACCGAACAGGCGATTATAAACCAACAGAAGCAGAAAATGGCACAGCAGCAAGTAGTACAAGACGCTATGTCACGACCGCCTATCCCTGTAGGAACCCCCATACCGTGGCAGCAACAACAGCAGCACCTGCCACCAGCACAACAACAGTTAAAGGATCAGTTGGAGGTGCTGCGCAAAACTACACAGGAGCAGGTAAAACAGAGCGAAACTAATCTCTCTGCACAGTATCAGAGCCTGATGCATCAGAGGGAAGTGCAGATAGAAGAGATGGTTACCGCATCGGAGGATGAAGAAATCAAGAAGCTGTTTGCTGAATGTAAAATCATGCAGAATGATTTTGACGCAGTGTTGCAGCCAATAGTGGAGTCATGCACAAAGGACGCAATATCGAGTGGCAAGAATTGGATATTTTCTCACAGTTCATCCGATGCTCACAGCAGATTGGTAACGCTCTATCTGAAATCGAAAATCACAGCCAAGGATGCATCGTTCCAACAAAGACTCCATCTTATTTATCTCATTAATGATGTGCTTCATCACTGCATGCGAAAGAGTGCAGGGGAGCTGAGGAACATGTTCGAGAAGGTCATAATTCCTATATTTTGCTGTGCCCATGCTGCTGCTGATGAAGAAAAACAGGGAAAGCTTGTCAAGCTCCTAAATCTGTGGGAGCAGAACAAGTATTTTGAGGCTGGTGTCACCAACGATTTAAAGGATCCTGTGCAAGCCATGAAGAAATATCGCAGCCTTCTGGCCGAACGTTACCCAAACATTGCTGCTCCCATAACAACAGCTGTGAACTCTCGTTACAGTGCACTGCAGCAACAGCACCAGGATTTTGTCGGCCATCTAAACTCTCAGGTTCAGCAGCTGGAGCAGCAGTTGCAGCAACCAATACATCCTCCACCAAATGCTGATGGTGCTGTTTTGCCAACTGTGGTGCCAAGTACCATTCCACAGGGAGTGCTTCCGCAGGTGCTGCCACAGAGCCAACCACCTCTAAACCAAGCTGGAGTGGTCCAACCCCCGATGAGTCAGTCGCCAGTCATGGTGCCATCTTCCAGCACACCTGGTCCAACAAGCCAGCCTCCACCCGTTGCCACAGTAACTCCAGGATCAGCACTTCCTCCATCATTTCCTCCTCCAGATTTCAGTAAGCCTCCTCCAAATTTTTCACAGCCACCTCCGGGATTTGGCCCGCCCCCAGCCACTGCACAGTTCGAATATGGCCATGGACAGGGTCCTCCAGCCCCAATAGTACAAGAGTACAATCATGGCCAGGGTACACCATCTACTACCACATCGCAGCCTGTAACTGGCCAGCCACCCTCATTACCACCAATACCTCTGCCAGACCTGAGCAGACCTCCACCTGGCTTTCCCCCAACCATGCCCGCGGTACCTCCGGCAATACCACCTCCGAGCATTCCTGCTCCAAAACCAGTCTCGGATGCTGACCTGATGCCAGCTGTGCCGTACTATGAGTTGCCGGCTGGCCTAATGGCACCTCTTGTCAAACTGGAGGACTGCTCATACAAGCCACTTGATCCCAAATTAATCCGCCTGCCACCTCCCATGCCCCCAAATGAACGTCTGCTTGCAGCGGTGGAGGCATTTTATAGCCCTCCCTCTCATGAGAGACCAAGAGACAGTGAAGGATGGGAGAAGCTTGGCCTGTTCGAGTTCTTCAAGGCAAAGGAAAAGGCAGCAAAACTGAAGGAACAAGAGGGCAAGAAGTCGCCATCTCGTTCAAGATCCAACTCTCGGTCCAGATCACGATCGGGATCAAACTCAACATCGTATTCACGTTCTAGGTCAAGATCCCGATCACCATCTCCTCCAAGGCAGATGTTCCGCAGACGGTCACTGTCAGAATCTCCACCGTACAAAAGGTCATCAAAGTCTAGATCTAGGTCAAGGACACGCTCACGGTCAAGGTCAGCATCACCTCCAAGACAAGTATCCTCAGCAAAGGACAGAAGCCCGACACCCCCAAGTTTCGGGGAGCCATTCTATGCCACGAACACCAACACACGACTTGGACAAGAAAACAAAGGTCACATGTTGTTGAAGAAGATGGGATGGGGTGGTGGTGGCCTGGGCTCGTCGGAGCAGGGCATTGTCGATCCAGTAGAACATGGAGAGGTCAGAGACAGGGTGGACATGTTCAAAGGTATTGGAGTGGCCAATAATGATCCATTCGAGCAGTTCAGGAAAAACAAGAGCCAGGGCTTCATACAGCGCATGAAAGAGCGAGATCCTGTTAAGTGATCAAATCCACGTTGTCCCGTATGAACCCATAATCTGAATGAGTATCTCGTGTGTCTGACCAAGGATGACATGTAACAGTGTGAGTTCTGTGTGAACCTGCTTATATGGCAATTTCATTCTGTACATTGTTGTCGAGTGTAGTACTTCAGATTGCATGGCAGCAGTTTTCTCATTTGTCACTATAAAAGTATAAGATTACTTGTAATATGTGTGAGGCTGCTGACATATATGTAAAGCTGTTGTGTGCGTGTCAGAAAAAGTTGGTAACTATAAACGTGATGTGGTGTTGAAAAAATATTTTAGATTAAAAATTGATAAAGATTGTTCAGTTTTATTGACTATGATAATACTAGTTCTGAATCCTGTTCATTATTATTGAAAGCATGTGCAACTGTAAAATAGTAAACATAACTACCATCTTCGGAGGGACATCAATATTTACCCAAGTGTTTTACTCCGATCATAAATAGATTAAATTAATTATATTTTGTATAAGGTTCAGGTTTATAATCTGAATTCAGTATACCGGTAAAAAAAAATATGCTTGCATTGATTTATTAAAATAAGTTTAGAATACACGATCAGATTGATGTTGATACCCTCGGTTCTTGTTGCCATATCGGTTTTCCATAATGTCTTTTCCCCTCATACGAATGGGTTGTCTGGTGGGTTTCCAGACCTGTCTTCTCCAATTTACCCATTCTTGGGGATCAAACTTATTCAGCCCACACACGCATCTTTTCCCCCCACTACTTCTCGCACTGTCCACCTGGTACAACATACTTCTTT
Source organism: Paralvinella palmiformis (assembly GCA_025642065.1). Classification (NCBI taxonomy): domain Eukaryota; kingdom Metazoa; phylum Annelida; class Polychaeta; order Terebellida; family Alvinellidae; genus Paralvinella; species Paralvinella palmiformis. Next base: position 397,436 of record JAODUP010000210.1, on the reverse strand, counting down.
TCACTCAGTCACCGTCATCTTTCTGTAACACGTGTCCACCTGTTAACAACTCTGCTCTATACTTGGTACCTTATCTCGGAGACACAAGATGCTCATCTCTGTCTCATTTAATGATTTTCATTGTGTTCATTTTACAATTATGGACCAGTAACAAAGAATTTCTGTTTTTTAGTCTGTTGTATCATCATGGATACTCGTGTATAAGACACACCTAGTTCTAGGACCAATAACCACCCTGGAATATAACCGACATATAAGATGCATTAAAATCAGTAAGATTGATGGACACATAATTTTACACCCGTACCAGCTCTCCATGGAGAGATGGGATTGTTAAACTGTAAATATAGCATATGTTTTTGAACGAGTTTAACTCGGATACACAGAGAACAAATTGGACAAATCAAATTAAAAATATTTTTTACAAAATTGATCTGCGTGCTGTATATCAACAGCAAAGGATATGTGATTTGGAAACATGTAAAGTAGAATTAAAGCTCCAGAATGAAGAATTTGAAAATTTATTTAATGCATAAACCTAGACAATATGTGCATTCTAAATCAAATTATGAAATGGAACCTTATATAAATCTAGTAACAAATTTGAGCGATCCCTAATTGCCAAATTGAGATGCGGTATACTCCAACTGAAAGTAGAATTTGGTCACTTTAATCAAACCAGATTGGAAGATAGATTATGTAAAATTTGTGAGGAAGGTATTGTTGAGGATGAAATTCATTTGTGTGTGTGTGTATGCTCAAAATATCGAACAGAAAGAGAAAACTTCTACCTGAAAATTTTAAACACATTTGATAAATTTATGTATATTATGAAGAATGCCTACAATGATGATCTCTGTATGCACTTGTCAGTATAATAAAAGATACTTGACTTGACTTGATGCATGGAACAATTCATTGTTGATCATCTGTTTTGCTTTCATTCTGATAGTGCCACTGGTAACAACATAATCCTGTTGTCTGTGGTCACATATCCAATCTCAGTTCTTGGGGAAATGATGTTTTTCCCCCTCCGTGTGTCTTCTTCGCTCATGGCATCTTGGCTAAGTCAAGCGCCGCTTTTCGCCAGTCTCGCACTTGCTTCTCTGAAACATTGAACTCCTGCGCTCGCTGTCTGCCTGTTGTTATTGCAATTGTCAGGATACTGCACAACTTTCAGTTTAAACTGTGTCATATGCACATCGCTTTCATTCTAGATTTCCAGACATGGTCGTTGGGTAACAAGTATATGAAGTTAAGAAAAATAGTATCTTGTGTTTGTACTAGTAGTTCCCATATGCCAGCTTTGGAAGTAATTAACAGAGTGTTTGTTGTAATCATTTTCCTTTGATGTGGCTTTTATGGTCAATCTTTGAGTGGCCACATTTACCATTCCATTCAATTACACATGCTCACATATTTTGATAATAATGACGTCTTTGTGATCACATTGCTAATTAGTGCATTGGATTAAATAATCATGCCGGTTATCACAATTGAGTTTGGCTAATAAACTTGTTTATTGTTCATATTTTCATTATTAAGGTTGAAAAACAGTATAATTGGATTTTCCCCTAAATTCTGCCAAATAAACCTTCCCCTTTAGTCTCACCCACATATAAGTCGCACTCGATTTTGGAGTAATAAGGTTTTCAAAACTTTAGTAAATTTAAAATATACTGAAAACAAAGTGATATGGTATAAAATAATTTATTAAAATTACTCGCGTTCACTTCAAATGCACCAAATAGAAGACAATCTGTTTCTTGTGTCATCATGACCTCATGTTTTATCATGGGGTGTACATAGTCACTACACAGTGTTAGACATGTCATACAACCAGTGTTACCTTCATGGTGTGTGTCGCATAATATACTTAATCTATGCTACGTATAAATCTAAAAGAATATAATATTGCTAATAAAATAATTATTTAGTTTCTGGTTCAATTTAATTGATGCATAGTTTCACTGTGTGACTATTTCATCAGAATGTTTGTTTTTATCATATGTGATAACCTGTAAAAAAATAACAAGTTGACATTTAGCCATGTTTCAAAACCAAAAAAAAGCTATATAACTTTTTTCTACTTTAGACATACAGACTATGGATAATATTAAGCAAGGTATTATAGCCTGCTGGTATTTTAAATGTATGGCAGTCTATGAGATTCCGAGTGTATTGGATCACACACAGCTATCACACAACATTCATCAGTTATACTGTGATCAGGTTTATCTTTTATAGTAAAATCACATTAATATAAGCTAGATTAAGCACCAATACATTTTGGAAATTGTAGTTGGAGATAATTTTGGAAATAACCTTTTTCAGTTTACTTAATAATTTCTGCTCTGTTTGGCAGTATCAGTTTGAAACACTAAAACGTGTAAAGATACCATCACTGTCTTCAGCATTACGGTCTTGCAGTATTTGCAGTACATGACATGAAAACAGAACTAGCAGTAGGTTTACTTCTTCCAGTAGCTGACATAAAAGAAACATAAATAATTAGGTCCATATTTGTCAATTACCAGATCAAACATGCACAGTTAACAAATGAAACTCAATAAATTACTGCACTGATGTAAACAATGAAATCATCCTTTTAACAAAAGAAATTCACAGAAACAGACATATAATAACCACATAACAAACATCCTACAAACTGCTATTGGCTAACTGCATCATCATAAGAATCCTCTTGTTCTGGCTATTACGGCTCGTTGCTGTTGTTCGCTCATACTTTGATAGCTGTGTAGCTCCATGCTAAATGATGCCGTACCCGACGTGAATGTCCTCAAGGTAGTAGAATAGCCCATCAGTTCTGACAGTGGGGTCAAGGCCATGACGGTACGACTCTCCCCTTTCACCTTTACCTCACAGATCTGGCTACGACGCTGTGAAAGGTCTTTCAGCACAGATCCGAGATAGGTGTCGTCTGTCTGGATCTGAAACAATAACACCGACTGGATTATATTGTTTAGCAGATTACTGCAGTCCATTAATAGGCAATACTTACTCACTTGATTCATTTGTACAAGGTGTTATTTATTATACATGATATTTTGTATACCATATGTGACCTAGAGGTACCTGCAACATAGATGCACCCAAATATATTAAAAATGGCTAAACTGGAAATAACAAACGGCAACTGAACACAAATATTTGATCCATACGACCCTCGGATCAGTTGATTCTACCTAACGTGATGGATCCTCCTTTAAGAAATCTAGCAAATGAAATCTTCTCCAACAAACCTAGGATTTGTTATTGTTAGTTTTGGAAAAGTGCATTCCTACAGTAACCAATCCGACCTTCACAGAGAACAATTGGCATACTTTATCATATTACTGTTAGATATAATGGCCTTATTGGCCTAAATATCTTTTTCAGATGATTCTAATAACAACAATTATTATTGTTGTGATTAGTCACTCCATCACTTAAATCTGATAAATTACAGATAACTTTTAAACTATTTCTACTTTAAATTGGTACAACTTCTGTGTTTATATGTTTATTACCCCAAATCAGTTCCAGTAATCTAAGAACTCAGCATCTGGTATAGGAACCTGTACAATCCACCAGCATTCATCAGCTCCCAAGGGAGGACACTATTTCTAGTTACCAATTTGTTACATGCATGAAAGTCAACCTGTGGTGAGTACGTGGATAATCAGCAGCTGGTTGGTGGATTCAAACCTAGGACTCCAGAGTATCTAGTGCACTACTGTTACCACTCAGCCATCACCACTGATGGATTACCAACTAATTAATTAATCGGTAATAATCAATCACTATCCAGCATCAATTACTCGTTTTAAGGTTGAGTCAATTAGTAAGCACATGAAAAATTAGTAGTGAGATGATGGATTAGAACTCAGAACCTTTATTTCTTATGTATCAGGTTTGCAATTAAGATATCATATGTCAGCCGTGGATAAATCAAACTGAAGAAAGCAGGATGTCATTATCACGAGACAGCTATCTTACCCACCTTATCTTAGTTTATTATACACAAAAAAGTTTGGAGAATACTCTTGACACATTTACGGGAAATATCATAAGATAAACATGAATGTGATAGATAGTGCAGTTAGTTAGAGCGTAGGACTCATAGCCAAACGGTCACGGGTTTGAGGCTCTGTGAGCTGCAATGCCGTCATGTGGGGACTGGTTCACTCATCCATAAAAAAACGAGTACCTGACAGGATGCGATGAGTATGTGTTTGAGTAACGCTTTGTGCCTACAATGGCAGTATGCGTTGTATGCTCCCTTGGGAGTTGAGATATGTTCTGGGTGGAAACAGGTCTGAGTCAGGGATAATAATATTGTAAAGTGCCTTAGAGCAGCTTCTAGCAGAATAGGATGCTATATAAATGTCAGATATTATTATAATGTTAAATGCCAGGTAATTTTGATTTTAAGTTAAGTAGAAGAGAGACAAATTTATGGCTGTACAGTTATTTTTCTGTGCTGTTCCAGGCATTGCAAATTCTTCTGTCTATCCATCTCACATCCATCACTTATATTATTAATAAAATGACAATCTCTAACAAATATATGCAATAACCTTTCTACAACCTAATGCTTTTAAATATGACATCTTGAGTGCTTGTAAAAATGTGGCTTTCTCTCTCTCTCTCTCTCTATATATATATATATATATATATATATATGTATACACATACAGATTTTGCATTCATCAAAATCTTGTGGGAATGTATGAAAGAATCCAGCAGCATTGTTACAGCACACACCTTCCATTATTTAGTAGTTATTTGTTCAATCTTGTATACAATGTTAAACAAAGTAGTAAATTAATCCCTAATCTGCATTTCAAGTTTCATTTGCATATATACATATAATTGGACAAAGTAAACAAGCATGTAGATAAACAGATAATGGAAATTGAACAATCTTTCATCTTCCATAATCCATATACAATGCACACTGGACAAAAGGACCTTTCAGATTTCAAATATCAAGCCAAGGGCCATACATGCATGTCCCTCCCATTGAGATTTGATATAAAGCATCAAAACAGTTCCAGTTGGGGGCTAAATCAGAAATACATTTTTCAGTTCACAATAAGAACTTGTGAATTCTTCCTGCTGGTTAGGTGACCACTTGAAATAGCGCTGCCACCTGGTAGTGACCCCTACAGAGAATTTCAATCCTGTCTGTCCGTGCAAAAGAGCACTTATGAGAAGCCAGCTTCAGCAACTTACCATTAAGGTGTCACAGCGGATATAGGGAACCACACTGGATATATTATTTTATATATACTAAAATACTGGTCACAGATCCAAATTATACTATAAACTTAGAGTGAGTAGCTGTGTGAATCAGTGAGCGAGTTTTTTCTTAGCCTTCGTGCTAGTGATGATGATGACGATGATGATTGGTGTTTTATTATCACTTTTGTTAACATGGCAGGCTAAATGGGCCGAGTGACATCCAGGGGTAATGAAGCGAAGACAAAGATGAAACAACCTTCAGATATGCCCACGCCGAGATTCGAACATGGGTGGTAATGATCTGTGGTCCAACACACTACAGCTAGACCACAGAGGTGTCCCAGCCTTCGTGCTAGTCACAGGTGATACATTTGGCTGTGTGTGTTACACCAAGAGATATGAGATGATCAGATGAAACAATCTATAAACCAGGGCTGGGTTTTTTACTGTAAAAAAACATTTTTACAATGCATTGTAAAAACATTCTTAACAAAAAACTATTAAAAATGTAAATGACATAATGTTTTACACAAACTGTGTGACCAGTCATAGGATATTGTCATTAAATAAGCACATTCCGGTAATCAAGTCTCAACAACATGGCTGTTAATATCCATCTGTGTCTCTATATCAGGGCATTTACACAGCAATGATCTAGAACAGGATCTGGACTGGGGGGTTTTCTTTCTGGACAACACAACTGGTTCAGGATTTGAGGCAGAATTTTTAAACCGCTTGTGTAATGCACTTGCACCCTGGCAACATGCTGGCCTGCTGATGATCACATTTCTTACATTTAGCATACTTTGTCTCGTCAATGGTCACCACACAGAGTTTTGTCTTTTGTATATGGTAAGTCTAAATTACAACAAAACCACAAACAATAACATCCCTACCTCTAAAGCCATCAATGGTTCCATCAACACAGGCTGTGCCTTCTCCATGGCTAACCTTACGGCCTGGGATACAGCTGCTGTTATCATTGCTGTAGATGTACCACGGCCAACTTTGAGATCGTGTAAAACAACAGGAGCCTCGACAACGGGAAAGTGCAAGATTGGCCCTGAAATGGAGATCAGAAATACCATTACAGTACATCCAGTAAATTGGACGGATCAATTGATAACTATATCTTAAATCAGAGGTCAGTAATCATTTTTGGCTTAGCAGATAAATGCTACGGAGTCTGTATCATTCATCAGACACTTAAAATCTCATAGCTGATTTATTTCCTCTAATGTATTATGAAATTCAGAATCATCCTCCAATGACAACATTAGAGGAGAGGGCACTAAGTTAACAAAACCTAATTTAGCTTATTCTCCACTTTACAATTGTTTATAGCATAAAACTGATTATGTGTTTTTGCATTGCTTATTTGCTATTCCAAGAGCTTTAAACTGCTTCCCTCTCCCACACCAGTAAAATATAGAACTGTACCTTTGAGTGTCATCACCAACCTCCATAAATCATACTGCTTTTTACTAATATTATTTAATTTTAGTGATATTATATTTAGCTTCATATGTAATAATATTATTGTCTAGAACGTCTAACCAGATACACATCTGTAACAGATTCAATTAATAAACACATATCAGACGAGTAAAGAGCCAATAGCATTCAAACCTGTAGTATACTAAACCAACATGAAAATGTAATAACTGATCCAATTGCTAGTATTTGTGTTGTAGGGTTTCTCATACTGGCCTGTTAGTACCAGCCTGGATTTTTCATTTTACTATGTGCTTTAGCTCACTGGATTCAGGTTGATCACTTAGTGTTGCATCATATCTGTGGCCAGTTAGCTTAAATTTGAAATGGGTCAACTGGCTGGTCATCCAGGGATTGGTGAATTTCAATTGTGTCACAGCTGTAGCCAGTTATTATATAAGTATATGTGTATCCTAAAGGATAAAGCCAGATTAATTTTGGAGTTCATCAGTCAGATTGATGCTTAAGGATATAAAAATAAAGCAATGATTAGAATTCATTGTAAAGAATATTTACATTGTATTAAAAAGAGTGAGTGAACACTGTTTATCTTTAGTGCTGTGGTTATATCCGAGTCACATGGTCCAGGGACAACACCCGCATGAAACATCTCAGAAACATTGTATTAAAAAGAGTGAGTGAACACTTTGTTTATCTTTAGTGCTGTGGTTATATCCGAGTCACATGGTCCAGGGACAACACCCGCATGAAACATCTCAGAAACATTGTATTAAAAAGAGTGAGTGAACACTTTGTTTATCTTCAGTGCTGTGGTTATATCCGAGTCACATGGTCCAGGGACAACACCCGCATGAAACATCTCAGAAACATTGTATTAAAAAGAGTGAGTGAACACTTTGTTTATCTTCAGTGCTGTGGTTATATCCGAGTCACATGGTCCAGGGACAACACCCGCATGAAACATCTCAGAAACATTGTATTAAAAGATGAAAATGTTAAATAAGATGGTGAGTGAAAATTCACTGACACTGTTTATCTTCAGTGCTGTGGTTATATCCGAGTCACATGGTCCAGGGACAACACCCGCATGAAACATCTCAGAAACATTGTATTAAAAAGAGTGAGTGAACACTTTGTTTATCTTCAGTGCTGTGGTTATATCCAAGTCACATGGTCCAGGGACAACACCCGCATGAAACATCTCAGAAACATTGTATTAAAAGGATAGAAAAGGTTAAAATAAAGATGGTATTAACTATATTACTGACAGCTTGAACGAAGCAAGATGGATGGATGTGGTTTAACCCCATATATTACTACATGCTGGAACAATTCTAAGTCCCAATCTGATGGGAGAATGTTTTAACACTAATTATAATATTGATATGAAGTTTATGGACGACTTCAACTGGCTACAATGTTAGATCGACATTCAAACTGGACTGGTGCCAGAATGACGAGTCTGGTGATGTCCGCGATCTGATGACTTCTGCGATTGTCGACAACAACTCCAGCAGAGTACATGGAATTGAATTGGAATTGCTCTATTTGGAATTGATCAGTTTGATGTGGAATTGGAATTGTCTGATATAAACATTATAATGCCAATACATAATTAAACCAGGATAGCAGCGATTTAATGAATAATGTCCATTGCAATATGATGAATTAATAGAATGAACTGAAGCTGATTAGGCTGACTTAATATATCACCATAAAACATAAAGTACCTCTGTTAAAACCTGATACAATGCCATTCTTTACGGCCTTTCTGTGCGGTATCTTGATTGGTTTCTCCTTAATGCTGCTGTCTGGATATGGATCTACTGTGTGCTTAAACTTGACATCAGTCTTAGTTCGCTCCTTTTCCTGATCATCGTCATCTGGCTTGATAGACAACTGACACTGTAACCAAGTGTCTAGTATCTCCTAACTGTCTATCCAGTGTGTACGTTTCCTCACCACGTCCTGTTATCGCCTCCCTGTAGGCAATGAACACCTCACCAAGTTCAGCATCGACTTTATACTCCTTGTGAATGCGATCCAGGATGATCTCCAGATGTAGTTCACCCATGCCAGAGAGTATTGTCTGACCAGTTTCTTCGTTGACCGTGACACGCAGTGAAGGATCTTCACGTGTCAGACATGCCAAGGCATGTTCGAGGCCCTTCTGATGCGACATGGAGGCTGGTTCTATGGAGCACAGGAACACTGGATCTGGGACATGTAATCCTGCCAAGACTGGATCATTCCCCACAGTTGGATCATCCACAGCATCTGGATCTTCATCTGCTTCAAGACTAACTTCCTCAGATATTCTCGATTCCTGTCCAACAGATGAGTGATAAGCCTTTCTCGCATCTGACACTGCCTTGGCACTGGACACCAGAGTGTCACCTGTAATTGTCTGAAGAGAAAACAAATATATAATGGTTGTAATGTATCCAGTAACTTTGTAATCAGAACTGTAATTTGACATATAATTGAAATTGGTATCAAAAGTTTTCAAATACTTTTCAATTACATCACCTGTATTGCTTAAAACATGCTAAATTATATTTAGAATTATATTATATGCCTGAGGAATGTCAAGCTTCACATATAATAAACTAATCCATATGTGCTGTCCACACATTTGTAAATGAAAATTAGCAATGGTATATTTTTTTTTTGGAATTCACATTTAATTTATAACTGTTCTGGAACTAATCTAGCACAAGTGAATAACTGACAAAGGCATTAAACAGCAACAATAGACTGTTCATCTTAAGAAATCAGTAAATAATCACTCAAATTCACAACTTAAGGGTAAGTACAGAAAACCTGTGTAGTGATCACCTTGACTAGCTCAAATGTGGTTGCTAATAAGAGATTAGACTGTACATGGGAGAAAACCTATACAATCTTGAAAATCTACTGTTTGTTATATATTGAGAGCCATTGTAGACTATCTCAAAACAGGCCTAAGTTAACAGAGATTTACTTACATGTCAGCACTAGTCACAACTAGGACACATGGCAAAGTGGTGACTCCCTACTGAAAGGTCTCACAAACACATGTAAACTGAACCCTGGCCTGAATTCCACATCCCATAAATACAGATATCACAGTGATTCAAACCCATATATTGCACATTTGCAGCACAGTGCTCTATCCACTGTACTATGGTAGCACTCTTAAGAAAGTTTAGAGAGTATTATTATTAATTAAAGTATATACTTATGATAGAATGTAGTGTGACAATTCAGCTGTAGGAAACACTGTATAAAGATTACAACAAAATGGCTTTAAAGGGTCAGTTCACCCTCAGATAATATTTCTTAAATATGTAATGCTTAGAACAGTAACCAAAAATTCCACAATAATAATCACGAAATATACCTGATATCACTGATATAGGGAAATAATCCAAATTACCGGAGGGCCGCCATTACGACTGCACTGGATGCCAGATTTGAAGGCGGGAAAGAGAAAAGTCAAGTGTTCTGATGCCACCTGAGCCAGGAGTTCACATAGACACCAGTTAGTGTTCTTTGTTCTCCTCACGCTTTCTTTGATGATTCCACTTTTTATAAACAATCAGAATCATCTTCATCTTGTAATGGTTCTTCTGGCTCAAACTGATATGGTTGTATCATCATTCATGGCGTAATTTTAACAAGATTCTTGCGTTTTGTTCTTGAATTATTCCTGGCTAACACTTGTTTATGTGCTTTTGTACAGTCAAACTGCTGGCTCAAGTGATGTCAGCATTCAGGAACTCCGGCCTCCGTCAAGCTTCAAAATGGTGGTGCACACAGGCCATTAAAAGTCAATTAATGAGCACTTTGAACTGGATTATTTTAAATGTGGGATCTTTTTCACGTTTTGACATAGTTTATGATATTTGGGAACATAGCTGTATTAGTTCTGAAAATTTGAAATGAAGGTGGACTGTTCCTTTAACTGTCAAAGAACACCTCATCTCTTTGCCTAATGAAAATACGCTATTTAAAATGGCATGATAATAATAACATTAATAAGTTATTAATAATAACAGTAAATCAAATAAACGACCAATGCAAACCTCTTTTAGCCCAGACACAGCAACAATATTGCCCATCATCACTTCGCTAACGTCTCTATATTCATCAGCATAAACTTCCATAATTCTAGTAATCCTCTCCGAACAGGATCTGTTCGCATTATACACGTTGCTATTAGCCTGCATCTTGCCAGAATAGACTCGGGCAAACGTCAATACTCCACGCTGTTTGTCATGGATGATCTTAAAGGCCAGAGCACAGAGATCATCTTTGTAGTAGGGAACGAAGTCATAGTGGACATCAACGGGACTAGGAAGATAGCTCACTATGGCATCGAGCAGTGGCTGTACGCCCTTGTTCTTTAACGAACTGCCACACAAGATGGGAACTTGCTTGTGTTCTAATGTCGCTGTCCGCACTGCCGCCTCCAGAATTTCAGGTGGGATTTTGGAAAAATCAGCATCACTGAGAACGAAGTCTGCTAGAGCATCGTCGACATCGGCGAGATGTTCAATCAGTTTTGTTCTCTCGTGGTGACTCTGCTCATACAGAGTATCACTTGTTGAAAGGGGCTCACGCTGGAAAACCCGACCTTCAGATCCAGGAGAATTCCACATAACTCTCTCCATATGGATCAGGTCAACCACTCCTTGGAATGAGCTCTCTTGTCCTATTGGTAACTGCAGCAACAGTGGAACCACGTGCAGCTTCTCTCGGAGAGAGTCCACTGATCCAGAGAAGTCAGCTCCCCGTTTGTCCATTTTGTTAATGAAAACAAGACGTGGAATCCTGTAATTATCTGCCTGCCTCCAGACAGTTAATGTCTGTGCCTCAACACCTGGAATACAGACAAGAAATAACTTCCAAGTTATAACTAGCAAGTTACAACTACTAAAAACCATATCTTAACTACCATATATACTCGTGTTTGAGACGAGGATTTTAATCTTTGAAAAAATGTGTTGTTATCCCACTCAGGAAAACTGGCTTCATTCAGAGACTGTCCATCAATATGTAATAACTTGTGAAAAACTTTATTATTATATTCTTGCCTTTAATTCAGTAATCAAATTTTTATCAATGCTTCAGGTACATTATGATGTAAAAGATATTAAATCAAGAATGCTGTCATTATTCTTGTCAGTTTTCTGCTATGGTAGTATTAGTATGAATGTCTGATAGCATCAAACATCATTTTTAAAAGAAAAAACTGTCTTCAAAGATCACTTTTTCTTTGGTGTCATTGTTCATGTACACCCAAGGTATGAATGGATGGTGATTTTAAAAAATCAAATTCGTTCGCATCACGATATATTCTTCAACATGAACCAAAATAATCTGTATCTATCTAGGTATGTATCAATGGTGTTTATTTTTTTAGATATACCTGAAACAAAGACTTAATTGCATTTGGGCACATAAATGTCACAGTTATATAGCATTATTAGCAGTGTCATCTTCTGTTATATGTTACTGTCTTAAATACTACTGGTTGAATAAACACATTAACAAGAGAGCAGTACACGGTACATCAAATGTACCTTGGTGACTGTTGCTCTGGGTTAGGATTTGGTTTCTGACTTATGAGTTGCAGATTCTTATTGCTTTAATCTGCTACAAATAACCAAAATGTCAGCCATTGGTTTTGGTTCACGTCCAAGCTCCACAAATGAGAGTCACCATAATGCTGCCACCTACAGGTCAATTAAAAAACTACTTCTTGGCTAACATATCTTAGATGGCTGACAAAGTTTAATGGCAATGCTTTTATTCTGAATGAGAGTGTAAAAGTGAAAATCCGCTGTTAACATAAAACGCTTAAGCAGTAAGTCTCATCTTTTCTTCCTGCTATCCTGTGAGCAGTGGGGGTGAATTATCTCAGCCCCTCGGAATATTACATATTCATAATCAGAGAAGGCCATCCAGTCAGGTGTTCCTTGTCTGTAATGATAGTTTTGTGTATTTGTTTACAATAAACAATCAGTTTGGAAATCAGTAGAATGCTTCATTAACTTTTTTTCATCTGTTCTGGGGGGAAAACCAATGAGATTTACTTAGCATTCAAATCATGTTGTATTTGAGAAGATTCACTTGATCACGAAACATATCCATTTGAAACGCACCACAATGGAAATATTTGAACTGGCTACAAAACATAATTAGATATTAAGTTGTTGTTTTAAAATTTATGTTTTTCTCATTATTTCTAGACTGTATATCAATCTCATTAATTAAAACAGAGTTAAGTTCCTTAATAGTAATAATGATGTGGTACCTGCCTCAATTGAATCTTAATATATTGAAATTTAAGATTCTTGAATGATTTACCACTACAGAAAAAAACCTATCCATATTTATTAGCAGAGCATTACCTTCCCAGTTAAGATCAAAATGGGTAGTTTCCAAAATAGAATAATATGTCATGCCAGCTTGACAGATTTGTGTACCTACTACTGGCCAAAAAGGCAATTATTCCTGTGACTAATAAGCTGTATTTGAATAAAAACTCAAAACTTTCAGGTCCAAGTCAAGGTGCTTTGTATAGAATTTAATAATATAATAAACAGTTTTGCCAATAATATAAATCCCGCAGATTTTACCAGATCATTTATACAAGAAAGATTATTTAGAAGTGAAATATTTGGTAAGTACACAGGTAAACAAAAACATTCATGACACTGTCCTTATAACATAGTAGCCATTAAAGCCTACCAGCAGATGCATCCAATATTGCCACGGCACCATCCAACACTCGAAGTGATCTCTCCACCTCTACAGTGAAATCGACATGACCTGTATGTATAGAGAAGACAGCAAATGAAGTAAACCACACAAATAGAGAATGTCCGCATAATCAAATAAAGTTAGTATTTATGATCATGGCTAGACAAAAATAAACAGTAATGTTTTCTGTATATATGAATACTAAATTTGGCAGAGGGAGTTCATCTCTTCTCAGATATTAAGTGGCCTACTAAAACAATCAGCTACTTTAATTTTAAATAAAATACTCTATAAGAAAACACACAAAATATTGAAGGAACCAGTTTGTAACAGTTCTAATGATCTATAACAAACATACTTGGTATGTCAATAAGCTTTCTTTAGCACATGGCAAATACAGTAGATGTGTCCTACCAGGTATGTAAATAAGCACACACCCCACCCCCCTTTAAATGATCAAAATATACCAGGTGTGTCATCGAGACTTCCCCACTGAATCTATCACAAACCTATCACAAACCTGCCAGGTGTATCAATGAGGTCATCCTTGATCTATCAAAAGACCCCCCTTAATCTATCACAAACCTGCCATGTGTGTTAACCAGATCATGCCTTAATCTATCACAAACCTACCAGTTGTGTCAATGAGTTCCCCTTTAATCTATCACAAACCTACCAGTTGTGTCAATGAGTTCCCCTTTAATCTATCACAAACCTGCCTGGTTTGTCAACAAGGTCAATCCTTAATCTATTACAAACTTACCAGTTGTGTCAATGAGTTCCCTTTAATGTATCACAGACCTGCCTGGTTTGTCAACAAGGTCAATCCTTAATCTATTACAAACTTACCAGGTGTGTCAATGAGTTCCCCTTTAATGTATCACAGACCTGCCTGGTTTGTCAACAAGGTCAATCCTTAATCTATTACAAACTTACCAGGTGTGTCAATGAGTTCCCCTTTAATGTATCAGACCTGCCTGGTTTGTCAACAAGGTCAATCCTTAATCTATTACAAACTTACCAGGTGTGTCAATGAGGTTCATTTTATGTTTGTTCCATAAGAACGTGATGGCAGCTGATGTTATTGTGATACCTCGTGCCCTCTCCTGCTCCATATAGTCCATCACAGTATCTCCATCATCCACATCACCTGGAAATAATACATAAACAGAAATGATATAACCAGTAGGTGAAACTCATATAGCCAACAATCAATTATACCATTTAATTTAAAACTTTATATCCTTGTTATGTAAGGTGTAAAGTATATGTAAACTCAGGTGTGTGTGTGTACATAGATTACATTAATCTGTGAAAAGGCAGACAGACAAAATTAATCAAAATTTGTGGTTACATCATCTGGATCAGCAGTTGTTAAACCTGATCTGCTCAGGAAACTATTTGACAATTTGGTGGGTTTTTCTTTGGGGGGAGGGCCAGTATGAACCCATATTAAATTACTTGTGGTCTATTAAAACATACCCATGCTTTATTATGATTGAATGCAAAAAGAAAGGCACTGGCACTGGCTCACAGTTACTAACTGTAACCACAGCTTACACATGAATAACAGGAAAATGTTTGTTCAGCATAACCTATACTAATTTAAACTCAATAAAAATATGTTCCTAGCTACATCCAATGTTTCTAATTTTAACAACTTTCTTCTTATATTGACAACATATTAGTAAACTTTATAACAGTCTGACATTTTTTATTAATGACAACCATAACAGGATCAACATTCCTGAATGGTTATATCCCTGTGTAGAAATTACTGCTAATCACAAATGTTTGAGAAATAACTATAACACACCATGGATTATGTTAAACATTAACCAGTTTTAGTATGTGCACTATTTTCTGCACTGGTTCTGGCACTATATAAACATGCATTACATGCATTATTATTTTAATAAGGTAAACAAGGCTTTTAGCTAGCAATCAAATTGTTCAGGCTCAGCTTACATGTTTATGCAGCAACACTAAGTAGTGACAAGGCTCTACTTTCATTCTCAGATATGCTTTGGAAATTGTGTGTCTTAGATAGAATTTAGTGACTTTCTGAGCAGTTTTTCACTGATTCATATTTATTCCTGGTCATAAATTTGAATTGTTTTCTGACTGAAGCAAATAAAGCACTAAAAAAGCCACACAACATTCACATCTGATAACTGACCAAGATGTCGTGTGAACCCAGAGTAGTAGAGCATGCGTTCTGTCGTCGTGGTTTTTCCTGCATCAATGTGAGCCATGATGCCTATGTTTCTAATTTTGCTGATGTCAACAGCATGCTTCTGTTGCAGGGGTGTCACTGTCCAACCTTTCTTTGCTACCTTTTGATGGCATGCTGCACTTGTCACGTAGGTTCTATACAACTCTTGGCAAACACACCTGTGCACACTGGGTGCATCTCGCACGTGTGCAATAACAGAGCAACACCGATACATTTCCCTCATGTGTTCTGTCACTCTGTTGAGAGTAGATAATTAATAAGAATTAAATTTATGATATAACATATGTAAGTCAGAACAATCATGTATTAGGCTTACAGTTTAAAAAATAAATAAGTGTATCGTGTTGCATTTTGGAATGCATATAATTATTACTAAATTATTGATGAATCTTTATCATTTTAACAGTTTTAATCAGCTATAACAGTTAGCCATGAGTGCTGCTATTTTTCTCAGGTGGACATCTTTCAGAAACTAGAAATACTTACCACTTGGTTTTATGTCAATCTGTTTTTACAGGTGTGGTCACATAATGATTTGCAAGCCTAATATAAAACTTATACTGCTGTCAAATCTAACAAAGAAATTCTATACCAAATAAACATTTCATAGCTTTAGTGCACAATTGTATGTCTGTCTTGTCTGGTGGACTTTAATACATATCTGGTTATTTCAGTTAGTTATCTTTGCAAATATGCATGCAAGCAGAGGCAAAATATATAATATTTATCCTACAGCTTATCTGAAAATGCTGTCTGTATAACAATGTGCTACCCACAAACCAGGAATCTAGCACACATTATAAAACGCCAGGAAGTGATGGGTGTCAACCAAAGGATATATTTCAGACTGCAAGCGACCTGAGCAATATTGTTTATAAAATATTAAAATTTCAAAACATTTGCATTGTATTTGCTGAGTAATCGGATCATTTACTTTTTCTTCTCAAAACTAGCTGATCTACTTTATGAAACTGTAGAAGACAGCCCAAGGAAGAAGTAAAGAAGAGGCCTCATCCTTTTATTTCAGGCACTGCTTTTGAATTCGTGAAATGCCAGATTACGTTGTCCGGTACTAAAACCCAAGGTCACAGGTATTCTGAGGATTTCAAAATGTTTGCCCTATCATTATATCATACAAGTCCAAAATGTTATAAGTTTCTCAGGAAAATATTTCTTCTTCCCGGGATAAGCAAACTGAAATCACATGTAAAAAATGTTAATATTGAACCAGGTTGTCATCAAACCGGGCAGATCTCAGAGGAGGGACCAGACGAAACCCAGCACCTGGTCCTCCAGATTGGGCTTGGGACTAACATTCCCACCCCGTAAAAACTAATATTGTTACGGAAATTACAACTTGACAGTTTTGTGCCATGCACTTTTATTGGAATGTTAGCAAACATTAATTATAGAAGAAAAACATTTGTGGGCCTATTAAAAGTCATAATATCCTATGATTGCTAACATATAAAATAACATATTTCTTGTAAAAGCATAATTTTATTCCCGGCCTTTCAAGTGGTCTCAGACAACATTTGTTTCCCAGGATATTTGCTAACGTTGTAAAATTCCAGGACATTTCTAGGCCTGGAAAAGGAATTTGTTATTTTTCAGCTTTTCCAGGACATGTGAGAACTCTGTTAGTATAATGTGGTGTTGGCTATTTAATAATGATCAGATATATGAATGTAAGTGATGGTAATTACCAGGTATGATGTGGTGCCGACTTGTGTATTAATTTATGTAATGTTGACATTAGTACATATTTGTGGTACAAAAGAACCAAATACATGTATTACATGTACAAAATATATATTATACATTTCAATAAATGCTACAACACAAAATGCTGTTTCTTTTATGATTTGGGTGGCAACGTATGTAAATGCGCAGTTGTATAATTTTAACAGATGCACACTTAAACACAAATGATTGTACATCACACAGACAGGTTGTGCTTGAAGCTTAGTGTCTAGAAACGTGTGAGTGTGGTGCATGATTAATTTAACATCTGATGGAGTGTATGAAAAAAGATTTATATGTTAGGTCAACCCTGCAAATAAAGTTTTGTTGATCTATGTAAACCAAAGTGGGAATTGTAGACTATGTGTGGCACAAATTCACCACACCCACTGTCTTGGTCACTGTCTCACTGTCTGGTATTATTTTGTAAATATTTATTGGTGATAATATTCAAGTGCCCTCCATTGAAATACTCTATTTGCCTCTGGAAAAACCTGATGATTTCAGGATTTCACTAGGATTGCGAGTGTGGCTGCCTCAATTCATTTTCACCTATATAAATATAGGCACACAAGGCTTACATGTGAACATAGGCATTGGTATTTTAATTTTATAGATGCTTGAAAATATGGCAATGACAACAAAAGAATGAATATCCATCCCATGTTGATTAAAAGGCTGTGTTTTGGTTGCGATCAGCTGTTTTCTCAGCATAGCCCATCCGAGTGTAAATAGCTTGTTAAACAGCTTGGTGCGCTACAATCGCCAGCTGTTACACAGTCTAGTACGGGAGTTGACCTCTAGACTCTATATACAAGTTCTCTGCTTTCTCTCAAACTCAAAGCTTAAGTTAGGTTTAAGCCCAGTTAACTTAAGGCAATAAGGGTTGTCGTCATCTCACTCTCAGCCCAGGTCTGATTTTGTACCATACTGATTTTGTTTATTAACATATTATCGTTACGCTTTTATTAAAAATATATATGTTTACTTTCGGTTCTAAGATTAGGACACACGAATACTAGTCATCAATAAAATTATAAGATTCGCTGACCGAAGACAAACATTCAAGTTCACGACTCACACGCTGACAGCATCAGACACAAGCAGACGACATTATTAGGTTATGGCGAAAACAAATCACTCCATATTACGGGATAGTTATTGCAGATATTTGGTAAATATAGCATATAGATAAAATAATTACCATACCCTACAAACTAAATATAATCACGATGTCTAATGACAATGTTATATAAATAAAGACATTCTACGGTAACACTCGTTCTACGGTAGTCGCCATTGCTGTCGACCGGGAACTGAGTATTTTGTTTATAATTCGCTGACACTAAAGAGAGAGAGAGAGAGAGACAGAGTTTAATGATTTCTTTTATATGGTCATAAGAATTGAATTAAGCTTGGTATCAATTAGTTCTAAATCGTCTGTTATCAATAGTTCTCTCTCTCTCTCTCTCTCTATATATATATATATATATATATATATATATGTGTATGTATGTTATGTATATATATATATATATATATATATATATATATATTGATTCGTTAATTGATTGATTGGTTGGTTGGTATCTTCGTTTCACGATATATGATCATGAAACAGGGAGAGCACTTATTTCCAGTATGGTCCCTTTTATTGAGCAGTACGAAAAGATGGAGCCGAAATACTCCGAGGGTGGTCACTGCCAGAATGTAATACGTCCTCAGTGAATACGAACGTCCCCCTTTTTAATTAATTCAGTGGAGACGGCAGCGCCGCTTAATGTGGTCAGCCACCAACAATGTTGTGAGCCGAGAAATTAATCCCTGGAAAAGTTTCGACCTTTTGACGGGATCGAACCTGTGATCCTTGGCGGTTAGACCAAATCCGCCGTTTAGCACAAAGTGCAACGTGCTTAGCCGTAAGACCAGTGGAGCTGACTGCATATACAGTGCGGCTCCGTTATGACGCGGACCAGCAAAACACGAAATCAGCTATAACACGTCGAATCTTGGACCCCAATTCGCGGGATGCACGATATTGCATTTTCCGCGAAATGGCATGAAATCTACCACTGACCGATCAATTATTTAATGGCGTTTTCACAGTTAGTAATTCGTGCATAAAATCATAGCCACTGGCCACAAATAACCCATCAGTAGATTTGTTTAACCAAATCAATCAACCAAACAAAGATCCCAATCATAACCACTAAGTAAGTTCGATTCTTTTTGTTAATTCACAACTATTTTATGTTTTATTTTGTGTTTAACAAACCTCTGTTTTAATCATATTATATCGTATCTCAAATGCCAGTTTTCATATACAACATTACTTCAAGATGCCAAAACGAAAAAAAACCATACACTGTTAAAGAGAAACTGGAGGTTGTTACAAGAGGTAAACAGCGCGGTGAAGCCCAAACTAATTTTGTATTTTTATATCTCCATATCATATGATACAATTATTAAATTTACATTCCAGCAGTTTAAGGAGGGGTCGTTTTCTAAAAAGTGAAAGGGTTGTAGCCAAACATTTTGTTTGATAGAAAATGCCTTGGAAAAAAAAACACTATTGGGACAAATATTATGACAAAAATGGCATGAGCAATGTAAATGTCCTATCAGATTTATTATCCTACTGCAGTGTGTGCACGTACCGGTTGTTTCATTCACAAATATTCAGAAAATGTCACTTGACCTGTCTCTTAAAACACTTTCTAGACATTGCTGTACATGTCGTTTGGGGAAGCGCAGACCAGAATTTTGGGCCATTGTATAAAAATGACATGCCCGCTTTATGTGTACGTTGACTTTGTACATGAATATGGTGCCTTTGTCGTGTATTATGCCCATGAATATCAATTCTGGCGGATGAACATCATCAATCAAAAATGGCTGTTACCTTTTGCACATTTTTGCAGAAACATTTTATTTTCCCACACGAATACTCGGATAAGATTTGTCTCTAAGTCAACAAACCATGAAACACTAACTTGGAACATTTGTAAAATAAACAGTTGTATACGATCTCCAAGGATGGTGAAAACGAGTTGAATACATAATCTCCCGATATATATATATATTAGATAGATTTAGTATAAACAACCATTTCAGTCATATAAACAGCCATTTCAGTCATATAAACAGCCATTTCAGTCATATAAACAGCCATTTCAGTCATATAAACAGGTTCGAACCCCGTAAGAGGTCGAAACTTTTCCAGGGATTAATTTCTCGGCTCACTACATCGTGGGTGGCTGACCACGTTAAATGGCGCTGCCGTCTCCACTAAATTATTTAAAATAAAGGGGGACGTTAAAAAATCCCTGAGGACGTAAAACACTCTGGCAGTGACCACCCTCAGGGTATTTCGGCTCATCTTTCCGTACTGCTCCCTGTGAGTGGTGGGGGAGGAGGTTTCTCAACCACTCCAACATAGAGGCTGTGCTGATTAAGCGACAGCCTGGGGATTCTCCCCGAACAACAAAACCATTTCAGATTAACTCGTCTTGTTTTCACATGGTTCACGGAAAACTAGATGGGAGTACCATTACATGTTGAAAATTATTAAGCGAAACAAGGAACATATAAGTGCTAAACGTATGTTTGAAAGGTTTATCGGGCACAGGTCTCTGAGCTGAGGTTAAACAAATTCTTGGTCATCACAATACTATGCCAAATACAGTAGATGACATTGAGGGTGGTTCTAATATTGAGGATATATTCCAGGAAAAATATAAGTCATTATATAATTGTGTGTCATTTATTGATCCTCACCAAATGGCAGCATTGTTGGAAGAGACAAATCTTCACATTGGTAATATGTTTATCATTGATGATAATAACTCTTAACTATTTTATTACTGAAACCTGGTAAATCTGGTGGTGTGTCAGGAAGTTCATCGGGTCACATTATCGATGGTACTCTTAAACGTCGTGACCATATTACTATTTTATTCAATATCATGATATCTCATGGATTCGCATCTATAGATTTTAGATCGTCAACTCTTGTTACGAATCCCAAAAATAAGCGCAAATCAATAATCGTGTCTGACAACTACCGAGCGATTGTTCTTAGGAGCATTCTCGGTAAGTACTTGGATAACCTGATCCCGCTTAAGTATCATGACGTTTTTAGTACCTCTGATATGTAATTTGGGTTTAAGAAGTCCCATAATGCAACACAGTGTACATATGTTGTTAATGAAATTAACCAATATTACCAAAATAATGATACAAATGTTTATGTCACTCTCTTGGACTCCAGTAGAGCATTTGACAAAGTAACTCATGTAAAAATATTACGTTTGCTTCTAAAGCGTCAGTTATGTCCACTAATGTTACGTTTTCTGATTGTATTTTACAAAAACCAGAGCATACGTATTCAATGGGGTTAATCTATGTCAACGATATGTTCTGTCTCTAATGATGTAAAGCAGGATGGAGTTTTGTCACCTATACTTTTAACAGTATATATATTGATGAACTTTTGTCTCGATTATCTGCCGCCAAACTTGGATGTTACATTGACAATATATGTTGTAGGGCTTTAGGATATGCAGATGATATTACACTTCTTGCTCCAACACTTTCTAGTTTAAAATATATGCTGAATATATGTCATCAATTTGCTGAAGCTTATGATGTTATGTTTATTTAATTCGTCTAAAAGCAAACTATTATTTTTTGGTCGGTCGGACTCCAAATCTTGTGTTCACGTACTTCATGTTGAGGTTAATGATTCTCTTATTGAATTAGTTAAACATGATAAACATCTTGGCAATGTCATTGGACGAAATTGTTCTATACATATAGAAGATTGTTTGAATGCCTTCAACGGTAAAGTAAATATGGTTTAAATCTC
The DNA here is from genome assembly GCA_025642065.1 of Paralvinella palmiformis. NCBI lineage: Eukaryota > Metazoa > Annelida > Polychaeta > Terebellida > Alvinellidae > Paralvinella > Paralvinella palmiformis. Next base: position 375,138 of record JAODUP010000210.1, on the reverse strand, counting down.
ATTTCGGACACACTGACTTTGATAGTCTATATCAAATATTTAAAACATACTGCATGCTTTGATTTGAGTTGAGTTTATTCAGAATTCATGTACATAAAAATACAATACATAGAATACAATATTGTAACATTAGGTACATGTATGGTTCCCAGCTTTGAGATTATGATAATAAAATTAGCGATACCTTCAATGTTACAGGGCGAAAGACTATTCGCAGGTTACTCAACCTGCCAACCACAACCCATTGTAATTTAATACCATGTATCTGTGATGATATACCACCAAACTTACAATTATATAAGCGAGTTATCTCTTTTGTTAATGGCTTATCAAAATCTACTAATGTTATCACATCTCTTTGTTATCGATTAGATGTTAATGGTAGTGGCTCTTCTGTAAGCAATACAATATTAATCTTATCATCAATATGGTATGAACTACCAACCAAAATACTTACCCTGTACCTACATGCATTGATGACAGCTTAGCTATCACTGGCAGAATGATAAGCGATGCTTTACACAAGATACATATTAATAATTATTTCCCAAATATCTGCATATTTAATGACTCGGAATTACATCGGATCTTAAATACACTCTGCACAGAATAATTACTGCACATGCATATATTAGCTGTAAATACACAATGTTGTATATTTAATATCGGTTTGCTTCTTCAATTGTGTTTGTATTTTGTTTTTGTGATAGTATATTCTTATGAATATGAAATAAATAATAATAATAATAATAATAATAATAATAATAATAATAATAATAATAATAATAATAATAATAATAATAAGCCTAAGCTAGTCACACAGCCAGCAATCGTGCATGGCTTCTTTCTGACACCGTCGCTTAAACTCCAGCCACAAACGATCCTGATTGGCCAGCAGTCGGATGACAAGCAGACGATTAAATTAACGTATTCTTTAATGAACATAAACTAGGCTACATTATGACCCAAATCTGTCCAAAAACAAGCAACAGCCCGGGGATACTCCCCGAACTACAAGCAAGCAAGCAAACAAACACAGAGGCTGTGCCGAATAAGCAACAGACTGGGGATTCTCCCCGAACATCAAAACAAATAAAACAAATCCGTTAGATGCTCCTTAATTTGCTCTGTGGAGATTATTGATCTCGGAAATATTAAAACTAATTAATGTCGTACAATGGCATCAACGTCTTTTCAAGAACATACCAGAATGTGAGTCTGATTCTTGCAAAGCAACATGTAAACACAGTAGGATTCTTATTTGTGTAATATCCATTATTTGTAATCATGATTGCTTTACAATGTAATCGTATTCGATTACATTAAAAATGAATCGTAATCATGGTATTCTCAGATAATCGATTACGATTATCTGGGTCCTGTAATCGCCCCAACCATGATTTCCATCAACCTGTATTTCCCAAATGTAATAGTGTGTATTATTTTAATATTTATTCCATCTGTAACAATTATTGTGGTATATATATATATATATATATATATATATATATATATATATATATATATATATATATATATATACTAGGGCGATTGCCTAACCGTCAAGGATCACAGGTTTGACCTCGCCAAAAAATCGAACTTTTCCAGGAATTAATTTCTCGGCTCATAACATCGTGGGTGGCTGGCCACGTTAAATGGCACTGCCCTCTTCACTGAATTAATTACAAAAAGAGGGGTGTTAAAGACCCCCATAGGACATAACACACTCGATCTGGCCGTGAACACCCTCGGGGTATTTCGGCTTTATTTTTTTCATCGGGATCCGGTCTTTTGCCCCCCAGTCTTTTGCCCCTTAGGTAATTTGTCCCTTCGGTCTTTTGTCCCTCGTTCTTTACCCCGTTTAGTTACCCATAGTGTGACTTCTGCGATTGCGAGTGAAAATTAAACAAAATAAAATGACACACTTTAATCACACATTTTATTGTTGTTTAAAACGGAATGTGTGTCTAATGGCCTTTAGTGCACCTGACAGTCATCTGGTGCCAGCAAGGTGTGAAGAGCACAAGTAAATAATCTGTCCAGTAGTTGCTTAGTGTTGCGTCGAAGACGTTTTTGTGTGTGTGTGTGGGGGGGGGGGTTCTCGGCGCTGGTCTAAAAACATAGCTGATTCAACGATGGCATACTCCTTGCGAATAGCTTCGATGAGAGCCCGTAGAGTTGGATGAACATGTCAAATTAATGAAGTAAATGCACGATTCCACGCCTCATTTAGATTGCTTGTTCGAGCTTCACCTTTGAGGGTCGCCTCATTCATATTCCATAAAGTAGGAGGTTACAATGGAGGTACACGACGCATACGTAGAGGCGGGATAGTACCATCAAGAAAGGGTGGCGGTTGGATACGCCGGAATGATCCAGAGACATATGTGCACTCGAAGTATTCCAGAAGAGTCTCCAGACCATCTGGTGTGTTTTCTTTCAGGAATTGAAGCCCATTAACCACACAATCCACTGGCAGAAAGGCCAGTCCATTCAGCATATTCTGTTGGCTAAATGTCCTTGGCTAAATGTCCGGACACCGATAAAATCAGCCATGTATGTGGACATGAGGGCCTATGGTATTAGTAACTGCATCGATAGCAGCCTGTTCAAAGTCCATGATCACGGTGATAGGATCAGGTTGAAATCCCAGGTCATTGCAACGATTCTGGATGGCACTAATGAGCTCCTCATATGTCGACTGGGATTTGTCACTAAGCAGGGCATAAACACAACTGATTGATGACTCACCAAGGGGGGGGGGGGCTCGAATTACATAGAGCTGGGAGAATATATTTGGAGCAGTGTCAAATGTACCATCCATCATCCATGTACTTGAAGGAGCATGCTACTTCTGGAATCTGGGCCATTGTCGTACACGAGGAAATTTTTCTGGATTATCACCACGAGGTGTCTTCCATTCATCAAGGATCATCAACCTTGTGGCCGTAGGGCGATTTTTTGGACGGTGTTTGGCCCTCTGACGACGCATAGTCCGCTTGATGACTTCTGGATCGTCCATGGCTGCACGGACACCACTAGCTGGATTTACAGTTAAATCTATTCTTAGCTACCCTGGAGTTGCTCGGTTAACAGTGTGCGCCTTTTGCTTCAGAGATTCCTTCACTTTGGCCGCTTGTACCTTAGCCACATCGGCCCCATGGGAATGTTCTGTTACACCGACCACCTTAATAATTTTTCAAATAATAATTTTTTAATGAATTTTTCTCACCCATATTGTTTATATAAGGTTAATACAATATTTATCTATAAACAATTTGTTTGCATCAGATTTGATTGCAATAAAATACCTAAAACACTGAGAATCACCACTCAATAAAGGGGACCACATTGGAAACAAGTGCTGGCACTTTCGTGTACTATCCCTGTTTCATGATCATGAAAAGAAATCAATAAATCAATCAATCAATACTTCAAAACCGATATGTTTTCCTAATATTTCACGAGAGTGTATTAAACTGAAATTACTGTGACGGGTAAGGCTTTTTATTAATACTGAACCAATGTTATTTATGACAAGTAGATTAGAGCTAATCTTGAATGCCATAGTACAGACTGGCCATAACTGGACGCGAGCTGTGTCCAATGTCCACCGCTCGAGATGCGTGCAGTGTTTCTATTCCTGAGTCAGGAGTACATTATAATGCTTTAAGAGCGTACTGTGTCTGCTACAGTCATTTAAATGCTGGATAACCAGGTCAAGACATTTAAATGGCGTCCCTCCAAAGACGCAACTAGTACGTGTTGTGTGTTGTGTGTGTGTGTGTGTGTGTCTGTCTGTCTCCATGTATAAGGTATATAACTCTACCGTTCAATGTTAGCTATCTGTATAAAATTGAGCTGCCGTTGTGTTTAGCCAACAATCCTATTAGCAGTAATTCATTTATTCATAATAGCAATATATATAAAAATACTGTTATAAACACAGTAATCAATATTTTGTTCAGCTCAGTATATCGTCTGTCTAATAACTGTCAGCTAATATGACCTGTCAATCTATATGATATGGTTGAGTACTGACACATTGGTCTATTAATAAGACTTGACGGGTATTGGGAATATTATGTGTGTGTGTATGTTTGTATATGTGTGTGTGTTTGTATCTATATATATATATATATATATATATATATATATATATATATATATATATATATATATATTTATATGATGTGTGTGTGTGTGTGTGTGTGTGTGTGTGTGTGTGTGTGTGTATGTGTGTGTGTGTGTGAGAGAGAGAGAGAGAGAGAGAGAGAGATAGATAGATAGATAGATATATATAGATATAGAGAGAGAGAGAGATAATACACTATTGCACACACACACACACACACACACACACACACACACACACACACACACATACACCCCCCCCCCACACACACACACACAAAACATACTTTGATTTATTCCTCTTCAAATGGTGGTAATGTTTACACAGTGTCTACTTAATTGATCATTATGTCTTTTAAGTGATACTGTCCTATCGATCCAAACACCCCCCCCCCCCTCAGAATTAGCCTGTTGTCACAATAAGAGACAGTAGAACCCCCCCCCCTCTGGCCGTGTGTTATTATCATTATAAAGATATAGTTGACATATTATTTGTACAGGAGGTGGCTCTCGTCATGTGGTCCTAGAACTTTGCTGGGATACCTTTGTAAAGGATAGACATGGTCTATTTCTAAATGTAAGGGATAATACAGAAGTTGTCTAACACACACCTGAGTGTCAAGGGCCTGACTTGACGACGGATCAGTTGTCCGACCCAGTTGTTGCTTGACACAGGACTTGTTTGACACAGAACTTGTTTGACACAGGAGATGTTTGACACAGGAGTTGTCCGATCCAGGTGTTGTTTGATTGACTTAGGAGTTGTTTGACACAGGTGTTGCTTGACACATGAGTTGTCCGACCCAGGTGTTGTTTGATTGACTTAGGAGTTGTTTGACACAGGAGTTGTTTGACACAGCTGCGCGACAAAAATAAGAGCGACTTTACGAAGAAGCTATTTGACAGAAGAGGTAGGCCACATGATAATGGCATCGTTTGATACAAGTATTGTTTGACACAGTGTTCACTGACAAAAAATGTCGTTTAACACGGCTATTGTCTTATATAGGTATACAACTGTTGTCTGACATAAAGGAGTCGTTTGAGAGGGGCGTTTATTTATTTTTATTTTGTCAATTATGAAGATTGTGCCGTAATAACTTCTAGATCGTGTGCAATGTCTCTCTCTGTTTAGGTGGTGTATGGCTCAATTTTGACACATAATAATACGCCTTTGTCTGGATATTTGCGTGTGCGTGCATGTGGGCCTGCGTGCGTATGTAAATATTACTGTTTTACGGCCAATTTTGTGGACTCGGCAGTTTAAATGGGTCGAGGGAACTTTCAAAAGTAAAGAGGCGACGTAAAAGATGAACACCTTTCTGACAGTCCAGTTGAGATTCGAACCCAGACACTAGAGTTATGTGAGCAACCGCCCTACCAATTAAACCGTGGAGACGCCTTGTTTAACTAATCGTATAGGATCTTTAGAATCATAACGTTTTATTACATCTTCCGGTGATGGTGTTAGTGGGAATGTTGCGTCAATTAATCACGCACGAGCGACAAATATTGCTAACTTTTCCATTTCATTAATCCCTTTTGACAATGCGCTAATATTATCATTTCAACCGTATCAATCAAAATTGTCATAATGACCACACGCCATTTTTGATCATAATGCGACCTTTCAGACGGCCGACAACGTAATATCATACGTTCCGGTTAAAGATTAGGAGGTGCACTAAAAGACGTCATTCCTAATCCAGGGGGCGAGCCCAAACAACGGTTCCGGGTGACCGCACGGATGTCTGGCGATCGCCCACAGGCTCCAGCTTGCAGGCGAACGCTTCCAGGCGTACCCTGCATAAAGGAACGGGACCAACTACTAGCCCCGGCAGGTGTCGCTGCCATCCAGGTGTCGGCCAAACAAAACCTATTTACATAATCCCACCGCGGCTAATCGCGCGCACACATATAACAAATTCGCTTCACGCCAAGACGAGATCGCCTAATACAACCCGCACTCATGGATACGGTCCACTAGCTAAACTATAGTCCTAATCCGACCCACAGACGGGTACCAACGGATTAAAGAACGAATACACGACCAAAACATAACAAAACAAAAAAGTTTCCGTTCCATTTGAGCTAATTTCTCTTATACGACGCATGGCACCGATACCCCCCCCCCGACTCTTCGTCATATCGGCCCGTCTTCGCTCAAAGAACACATCGATTTCTCAATTGGCTGTGTTAAAAGTCAGGGATATTTCTCGTAGACTTGTTACGTAGTTCACGTGCGACGACGTGACCAGACCACCGGAGTCCGGATAGGTTTGTTTCGGGATCTACTCTAGGTAATTTTTTCTCCTGTTGGCTTCCGAGGCGACAGTTGTTGGCTTTTATTTTTGTCATCGATTATGACCGGTAACGGCGCGGCTACTGCGCGTACCAGCTGCGTCGTCGTCGGCTGTATCCAGCTGGGCAGTTGTTAAATGGTTTGTTGACGTCGAGGAAATTGTTGGATTATTGCTCTATCGTCGGGAAAGAAAACTTGGATTTATTGAGGCTGGTTTGTTGTCAGGAATTGATAAACACACACACACACACACACACACACACACACGAAGGGGAGGTTACAATTTAATGAAGTTGATAAAAAATTCAGATAATGTAGATTAATCTCAAATCTTATCTTATAACCCCCCCCCCCCAAATGGCGCCAAAAAAAACCCAGACAATTCTCAACTAGAGAGCGATATCAAAGTATCACTCATTCGAGGACGGATCCAGAATAAGTCGGACAATCAGAGGACACCGTTAGGCCGGTACCAGGCAGAATTCCGGATCAGCGAACTCACTCTGACTGAATCCACCACGCGCCAGAGGTCGCTTTTAATCAATCGGCAGCATTAGCCTATTACGAATTGGCGGGAACACCAGGAAGTAACACCAACGCGCCCCCTGGTAACTAATGTAAACGCTGGCATGTGCCCTATCCCCACCCCAGGCTAACCAATAATTAAGACACGTGTCTCTATCCTGGATAAAGAGCCTTCTGGATCGATGGCCGCAAATTGACCGGATATTGCCGGGACATTCCCTCTAATAATCCCTAATCGGGGAGCGTCCAGTCAGGCCGGCGAACGGCGGCGAATCGATGAATCACGTGACCCGCACGTGACGCGCCGTCACCGACACGAGGACGAGCGCCACGAGCCCAGAAGTCGACTTACTCGAGCCGGGCACGCTCCATAAGTCGATCGGCGCCTTGATTGGTTACCACGGCGACGCGAACGCCAACCGGTAACTAGGGACGCTCGCCGTTATGGTCTGTCTAAATACCACGTACACTCGGTGACACGTCGTTGGAGATGAGACGCTGACGCGGCTAATCGGATGACACTTTGTGTGACAATGTTTCTGACGGCTGACATCGATTAGGTTACCTTAATTAGAGAACGGGTCGTGTTCAGGTGATGTAAACAGTGAGCGGGCAATAATTATCGTTTACCGTGACAGGTAGCAGATATGTACATTGGACTGGCGACGACTAGACACTTATTGTTGGACAGGCTGGATATGTGTATTGTTGATCGTGATCAGTATCGTCGTTCATCATCATCATCGTCGTCGCCGTGACCATCATCATCATCATCATTATCATCGTTGTGAGGTGTTGTTGTTGTTGTTGTTGTTGCTGTTGTCTATTGGAGATAGTCGTTCGCTTATCTCGAAAAATGAACAATAACACGGAGGAGAAGTCCCACGGTGGCGGAGACAAGAGCCCAAAGACAGGTCAAAAGGTCGAGATCCAGGTAGGTCGGATCGTCATTTGTCCTATTATAACGAGGTCAACGTGACCCAGTTCTATTTTGTGTGGTTTTGTGTCGTTTCAGTTTTGTTGTATTCTTGTTGTGGATATGTTTTGGCTTTGCGGTGTCCTTGTCGGGTCCTTTTTTTAGTGTCGGTGTGTCTTTGTTGCAGTATTGCTGTGACCTTGTTGCAGTTACGTGGTGCGATTGCGTTCCGACATTGTTCCGGTCCTGCAGTGATCCTGTCGTGTTCTTGTAGTGCGTTTATACGGCCTTGTTGTGGTGACCTTGCTGTAGGCCTGTTGTGGCCCTTTCTAGTCCTTTTTTGGTGTTTGTTTGTGATATAAACAAGTGACACGGTTGTTTTTGCATATATTATTCTGATCGTGATGTAGTTTTAGTAAAGTCAACATTGTTGTAATCACGTTGTTATAATCCGATAGTCATAAGACAGTCATGTTATAGTCATAAGACAGTCATGTTATAGTCATATGACAGTCCTGTTATAGTCACGTGACAGTCATGTTATAGTCATATGACAGTCATGTTATAGTCTTATAACAGTCATGTTATAGTCGTGTGACAGTTATGTTATAGTCGTATGAGAGTCATGTTATAGTAATGTGACAGTCATGTTATAATAATGTGAACGTCATGTTATAGTCATATGAAAATCATCTTATAGTCATATGATAGTCCTGCTGTGTTAATGTTCCCGTCATATTACAGTCCCTGGCATATCGACGTTTCTAAACCAAATCTCTCTCATCCAGAAATGGATTTTGTTTCACGTTTCGTGTTAGCTCTTGTCGTACACTTTTGAAGCGGTTTTCCGGTCAGTCAGTGCAAATCCCCTGAAATCCCTCATCTACAACCCTCTGGCGATACCCCTACAAACGCACCAACCCCACACACTAATGAGACAATACATGTCACAACATGAAAAGCTCCCTTGATGGAATGATGCCCCTGATAAATCGTCCACGTGTTGTATCCACGACGTATGATTACCTGTACCAACCCCGTTTTCAAAGCAAGCACGCACACACGCACGCATGCACGCACACGCACGCACGCACACACACACGCACACACATATACACACACACACTAATTATATGACATCAGGCGTACCTTTACGTGACGTCATTAATCCAATAATCCACATAAACAACTTTTGTTTACTTATAATTTTCTCAATAATTCTCTATAATCCTCTCCACCTCAAACACCCCCGGATCAGGATCCCCCCCCACACACACACGAAATCTATGATTAGCCGCTTAATGGTTTTATGTAATTCTAGATCCAGATCCGCTACCGCTTGATTGGAAAGTCCGGTTCATTTCCTATCGTTCCGGATCACGTTTATCTAAACAGGTGTTAATGAGGACATTTACCTGGCAGCTAATTAGTATCAGGTTCTTTGAAGAACCGATCCACGGAACCGCGGAATGTTCGACGAGTAGACGGTTTTTTTGTAACGTAATTCAACTGTTAAGTAAAGGGTTGGAAAGTGGGCGTTTCTTGGGTCGAATCCATCAGCTGGCTGTTGGTCTTTCCTGATTTTATTAGCCAACAACGAGATTGTAAATACAGTAGGAACTGAAACCTCCCGTGGGCGTTTAGAATGTCACAGGACTGTACAGGTGCATGATCGGGGCGTGTGCAAACAGATTTCCTACTACTACTACTGCTAATAATAATAATAATAATAATAATAATAATAATAGCAGCAATAGTAAAAAAAATAGTAACAACCTTAGAGGGCGCCTCCGTGGCCTAAATGCCATATGATAGAGCGGTCGGCCACATATCAATAGTATCTGAGTCCAAACCCCCGCCGGTCTATGTCAGAAGGGTGTTTCATCTATCACTTCTCCTCATTACCTTTGGACGTCGCTCGGCCCATTTAGCCTAATTTGTGCACAAAAGTGGCCTTAAAACATCAACATTTTACATTTGATCTGAGCTTATTGTTACTGTTTGGGGTTGTGTATCTTCACGGATTGACACTGTCTCCCGACAAGAGCCGGCTCAGCGAGGTGGGTGGTAAGAATGATATTCTCAGACATATAATGATTATAATAAGTACGACTAGTTGTACCGTAGATGGATAGAGTGACAGTGTGGAGATCCAGAGATCCTGGTCTTGGAATAACGCAACGCCGCAATGACTTTTCAACCGCTCACTGATCAAACGTATAATGAGTGGCGCTGAAAGAAATCGGAGCTACCTAGGAGTAGGGGGGAGATTCTCCGACTATATCCGAATGTACGGATATCCGTTCAATCCAGAAGTTCATCGGGATATTATCCGGTCATAATTTTGAGCCATTATACGTGTTAGTTTGTTCTAGAATATTAGGTGTATACAACTTCACAGGGTGTGTGAACGCTTGATGATGATTAGACAACATTTCAACGACAACAACAACAACAACAGAAATAACAACAACGACAATAATAATAATAATAACACACAACAACAACATAATATATATATATATATATATATATATATATATATATATATATATATATATATATATATATATATAAAAAAGTAGAACTAATATATTCCATAGTTTTAATGGGAACAAGCGTAATCGAAGCAGCTGAAAAATTGAATGACGTAGATCACACGGATATCTTCAGTGGCTCATCATCTGGATCCGAAATAGTTCAGACGATTCAAAGATGGACAAACCGATGTATTGGACGAGCTCCGTTCCGGACGTCCGCTCGTTTGTATAACTCTTGAAGGGAAGATGATCGGACCTTTCGATGGGTAACAATGGGGGGAGGGGAGGCGCAGGGGGCGGCTGAAGTAGGATTCAGTTTATACGATGGTGCCTATCTATTGTTATCTGTGTGCGTTATGAATATCTTTCAAGCGCGGTAAGTCGATGTCACGTGTTTCATCAGAAACCAAACGATAACAAACAGTGAACATCTTCGCTTCATCTCTCTGACTGACTGTGATCAAGAGACATTCCTTAACCGAATCATGACAAGCGTTGAGTGAGTGAGTGAGTGAGTGGATGAGTGAGTGGATGAGTGAGTGAGTGAGTGAGTGAGTGAGTGAGTGAGTGAGTGAGTGTGTGAGTGATTTGTTTATCGTTGTCAATGGTCACACACCTATAGGACATAATACCGACGGCTACACCCAAAGCTGATTGTTTAAGAAGAGAGATACATCTAAAACAATAGATCCACCTTTAGTGGATTAAGCCGAATATAAATCAGTTGGAAACTAATCGGACAATAACGTCTGACGTCAAGCCATCAACGCCTCATCGAGCTAGATGAGGCAATGGTTAAAATTGTGTTTCTTTTAAATGCTTATTAAAAAGTGAACTTTCCACGCGCGTGCGCCCCATCACCCCCCCCCTCCCCCTCCTCTCTCTCTCTCCTCACCAAGTCACCCCTCTTAGGCGCATACCAGATGAGTAAGGTTGTAACATATCCATGAACTGTTGATTCACAATCTTTAGCAGAAATAAACCACCAGAAAAGGTTGAAGGTCAAAATGACATTGAAAGATGCGTTTTGTTGTTGTTGTTTTGTTGTTATTGTTGTCTAATAGATAACTGTCTTTATTATATCATTAATGAAACACTGAAAGCTCTTTTTGTCATCACTGCTTTATAAAGATCTATCTAATACTCGACGAGGATATATTGCATCAGTAACATAATCCTTGTTAAAAGCAATTCTTTATTATCCGATATCTACAACCGATTATTTTAATAACAATAACTTTTATTGCTACCGTTAGTCACTCTATCGCTTATAATAATGCGTAATGTTGACGCAACGAGAGTGACGACGTTATACACACGTCGTCGGGTTCAGCTTCAGGCGCGGCTCTATCAAAACACGCCTATGTTGATGACGTCAGTACGCAATTCTGTCCGGCCACTAGCACGACGAAATCTACCGAATAAAACCGGAGAAAACCGAGTATTCATGAGATTGGTAAATGGTCCGAATCTCGGTCTACCCGTAAATACATTATGAACGTATTTTATTGTTATTAGTGTTTAATAATTTTATAATTGTGATAATGAAAAAATATGAACTGGTTGGAATTAGTATTCTGGTAGTTGAGGTCTGGCTTTTCGTGGAATTGATTACTAAATGCATTATGAGAAAAATGCCACTTAGACGCCCCCGCACGTACGCACACACGCACATACGCACATACGCATGCACACACGCATGCACACGCACACACACGCATACATACACACGCATGCATGCACGCGCACACACACACACATACGCATGCACACACACACACACACACACACACACTGCTTCTACCTGTAAATGTCTGCATTTTCTTATCCGAAATGATAGCATTATGGACGAGTCTTTTTGTCGTGTCGTCTTTAGGGTTCTGGATCCAAAATGACATATAATGAAAACTTTAACATAGTGTCAGTCTCAGTCCACTCAGTTTTAGATCAGTATCTCTCTCAGTCCACTCACCTATAGATCAGTATGTCTCAGTCCACTCAGCTATAGATCAGTATGCAGATCCTGCTACGATTACTTACAGATTATAGGATTACCTGAGGACAATTATGTTTTAATGTTGAAGTATTTAGTCCATCTCACTGATAAATAGTTGTTATATAAAAGCAATTAGTGTTGTTGTTGTTGGTATAGTTGATGTTGTTGCTGCTGTTACTTTTATTGCATTGTTGACGTTTGCATTGTATTTAATAATAATAATAATAATAATAATAATAATAATAATAATAATACTCTTATTGCTGTTTGTTGCTGTTATTGTTATTATAAAATTTGTTGTTACTGCTGTTGTTTTTAATGTTGTTGTTCATGTAGTAGTTATGCTGCTGCTACTACTACTGCAGGTGCTGCTAATGACTATATATTTATTATTATTATTATTATTATTATTATTATTATTATTATTATTATTATTATTCACCAGATCGCCAGTCACAGTTCCATAGCTAGGCTGGCTACTAAAGAGGATGCCGACAGACCGCCCTCCACTGAGCTGACCATTCAGGATCGCCAGGCGCTAGAGGGCGCCACCGGCCAATCCCGACCCAACACCACGGGTCGGATGCCGTCCAAGTTGAGTCACGCCCTATTGTCCAGATCGTCATACGTCTCCGACGCCGACTATTCTAGCGACAGCGATGAGGACAGCGAGGGATTCCTCATCACCGAGGTGAAACACAACTCGAACGACGACACCTGGAGGGCGGTTGATGAGTCGAAGAAACGATCATCGAAACTGACGTCAGCGTTTGAGGATTACGAGGATGATGACGGATATTGGGATACGGATCTGGAGATAGAAGGTTAATGATGATGATAACTGGTATATTGGGTGTTATGGATATTTGGGTATGATGACTGATATATTGGGTGTTATGGATATTTGGGTATGATGACTGATATATTGGGTGTTATGGATATGATGATATATATGATATGGGATGCATAACTGATTTTTATATATATTTTTATATATATATATATATATATATATATATATATATATATATATATATATATATATATATATATATATATATCAGTATGTGTGTTCCTATGTTACAGACGAGAGAGAGGAACACGATCCTACAGGACGTACACAATACGCCAGCGCCTGTCAAAGACTCGGTATTGTACCAGTCAGTTATTTCGCACGCCACCTACCGGACACCGAGATCGTAATGAGATATCACGGTCTGGGACCACTCGGAGCTAAAGCTATAGCTAAAGTATTACGGGTAAGTGTGAGTGTATGTTAGTGTTTTGGTTAGTCTGGGAAAACATCCCATAAATACAGGTATTACTGGGATCCGAACCTTTGACGGGAGCTTTGCTCTATCCACCGCGCTGTGTGAAGTATCCGGTGGAATGGGTGACATGTTATTATAAATTAACCGTTATTAATTAATTAATTTATTATGAATGAATGAATGAATGAATGAATGAATGAATTAATTAATTAATTAATTAATCTTCATTCGTAATTTCTATAAATTTAACTTTGTACGTCATCATGATCATGATCACCACCACCATCATCATCATCATCATCATCATCATCATAAACCTGCTATCATCATTAACACACTACCATAATTTACGCCGTTCCACTTTCAGTCCAACTTCACGATGGAGAAGCTAAATCTTTCCGGAAACTGGATCCAAGCGGAAGGTGGGATGTATATGTCTAAAATGATGATGGAGAATGATAATATTAATTATCTGGTAAGATAATCCCCCCCCCCTCTCCCCCCCCCTCTCTCTATCTGTGTGTGTGTGTAGGTGTGTGCATGTGCGTAGGCGCCCGTGTGCCCTATACAAAGCGATGCAATGTATTGCACAAAACGTTCGTATAAATTATCCATCAAATACACCAAACCAGGTCTAGTCTAGCCACTCAGACTCTGTCTGGATCGTTTCGAGTTTTAAATTCTCATGTATTCCTAACAATTCTATGGGCAAATCACCATAAACACGGATAGTAATAGTAGATAATATCTCAGTGAAAATAACCAGTTTATACAGATAATAACCTAAAGGCTAAGGTTACAGTGACGTCCTATAAAATCCGAATATGTTTAGTCGGACAACTTAACAATCCGACCAAGACTACCTCGGTAGCGATATTATCATCGGCACTGTGAAGCATTATCGCCACCATAAAAGGGTTGGTCCTTATTGGACAGCGTATGTATAATCCGGCATATCACGTGCATGTTTTTAAGTATTTATTTGGAATATCCAGGATTAACTGTAACTGTTAACGCCAGTAGTTTCCTCTAGTTTATGATGTTGTGCTTTATTTCAGAATTTATCGGAAAACAAATTAGGTCCCGAAGGTGGCCATTTTATAGCGAAGATGCTTTTGGTAAACGTCACGTTGAAGGTTCTTGATGTATCAGGTAAGATATTACTGTTGTCTCATGTGGTCATTAGGATACCCGATATGTTATATAAAATCCAAATGTAGCTGATAAATAGCCTATATACAACTTTTCAGTAATAAATTTATCGGCTATTACAACTAGTGATTCTTAGACTTCTAACCCGAGACCGTAGTGTGAAATTCAGCCGCATGGTGGCGCCAGGAGGTAATTGAATCGGTCTATTGATGAATATATTTTAGCTATCACGCAGGCTGATGTTTCTTTAAAATAATTTAAAATAGATCAGGCGAAAGTGCATCAACAAATTTTGCTCTTATATCCCTGGATAAACGATAAGCGCATTGAAGTCTCTCAGCGTACCAAGATAAATGATACACGTAAATTAATTGTCGAATCCAGCGACAAAATGACTGAAGTACAACAATATAATATGTTGCTACACATAATAGATCATACTGATATTGAGGTCTCCCAAAATATCATGATATGGTCTACCATGTGACAGTTCAAATCCAGTATAAGTGTATAATTCTGGAGCAATCATTCAAATGATTAGTTGGTATTTAAGCACTAACTAAAGATGAACCAGTCGTATTTGTGGACTCTATGTGTGTGTAATGTGTGTGTGTGGGGGGGGGGGTGGGGGAATCACACATTTATTTATTTATTTTTAATACATTTCACTAATTTCTAATTACAGAGAATGATTTTGGCGACGAAACAGTGGGAGTTTTTGCTGAAGCGATAGAAGTAAGCATAGTGTCATAATAGTAATATTGGACAAGAAATAATAATAATAATAATAACAATAATAATACAGCATAACTCATACACATTATTGTTGTTATTATTATTGTTCCGAGTTTTACGTTAATATGCTGTTTATTTCATCCTCAGAACAGTAAAACTCTAAAAGAACTATCTTTAGCCCGGAACAGATTTGGCGAACTTGGAGGACAACTCCTTGGTCCAGTCATAGGTAAGGTACAAAACTGGTCAGGTCATAGGTAATGGATAAAAACTGGTCCGGTCATAGGTAAGGGATAAAACCGGTCATAGGTAAAGGACAAAACTGGTCCGATCATAGGTAAGGGATAAAACCGGCATCGGGTCTGTTCGTAACCAAACTCGATCGTACCACACAACTTGGTAAACAACAACACTCGAATGACAGAAATGATAAATGGAAAAATGGGTTTTACTTCTGGAAAACAATTTCGAAAATATTCCCTGTGAATGTTTACATTTAGAATGTCTGACGATGTTTTGGTTTTTATGGTTTTTATACATGATTCCTAAGTCCTAAACACTGGTTCATCCTCCTATATATATATATATATATATATATATATATATATATATATATATATATATATATATATATATAGTACAGTTAGTTATGAGTTCCATCACAATAATCTCTTTGTTCGACTAATGTTCCGATTTGTGGTCAACAGGTGCAAATGACGTCCTGGATCATCTGGATATCAGCTGGAATATGATCCGGCGTTCTGGAGCTGTGGCTGTAGCCGCTGGTCTGAAGGTCTGTATCTTCATAATACTGGATAGGGATACTGATGAGGGTGGATTTTATGTGGGATTAATTATCGACTGAGTGAGTGAGGGAGTGAGTGAGTGAGTGAGTTATTTACTAAGTAACTAATTCACTGACTGTTTCTCTCTCTCTCTCTCTCTCTCTCTCTCTCTCTATATATATATATATATATATATATGTATATGTATCTAATATATATATATGTATCTAATGCGTGTGTGTGTGTTCTGTTGATCGACTGACTGACTGACTGACTGACTGACTGACTGACTGACTGACTGACTGACTGACTGACTGACCGACCGACCGACCGACTGGCTCACTCAGTTACTCACTCAACCACTCATCCATTCTCTCCAATTCCAGGAGAACGTTCGCCTAAAGACCTGTAACATATCGTGGAATGGTTTTGGGCCGGAAGGTGGCGTTGTTGTAGCCGACGCCATTGCTGTCAACGAGTCTCTACAGGAACTGGATATCAGCGGAAACCGACTGGACGTCAACTCAGCGATCCTGATAGCGAAAGCTCTCCATAAAAACGAGGAACTCAAGGTCTTAAAGGTAACAATCACAAAACATCAAAACGAGGGATTCATGGTCTTAAAGGTAACAATCACAAAACATAAAAACGAGGATCTCAAGGTCTTAAAGGTAACAATCACAAAACATCAAAACAAGGGATTCATGGTCTTAAAGGTAACAATCACAAACATAAAAACGAGGATCTCAAGGTCTTAAAGGTAACAATCACAAAACATCAAAACAAGGGATTCATGGTCTTAAAGGTAACAATCACAAACATCAAAACAAGGGATTCATGGTCTTAAAGGTAACAATCACAAAACATCAAAACGATGAACTCAAGGTCTTAAAGGTAACAATCACAAAACATCAGTGACTGATTTATTCCGGATCTCTCCGGTGAGTGTCCTTTGATTGATTGGTTGATATATTTCGTTTCATGATATATGACCTGTTATCTATGATCGTGAAACAGGAATAAAACACGAAAATGCGAGCATTTATTTTCAGTGTGGTCCGTTTTATTGAGTGGTTGTTCAATAATCCTCCCCCGATCAGCAGGATGAAAAGTTTGAGCCGAGAAATGCCACGAGGGTAGTCACTGCCAGATGGTATTATGCCATATGGGGGTCTTAAACTTCCCCTCTTTTTTAATTAACTCAATAGAGACGGCAGCGCCATTTAACGTGTTCAGCCACCCACGATGTGGTGAGCCGAGTAATCAATTCTGGGAAAAGTTCGATTTTTTTTGGACGAGATCTGACCTGTGTTCCATGGCGGTTAGCGTAAATCCGTCCCTTAGCATAAAGTGAAAAGCCCCCCCCCCAGCCCACTATCATAAGTCTTTTGTGTAATTTGTCTTATTCTACGTGTTCATTTTGTATAATGATGATGATGATGATGATGATGATGATGATCACGATGATAATGATGATGACTTGTTTAAAACCTTTTACTAAAGAAAACATAAGAGCCGAGGCTAAAGAAAATCCGTTACGTAATGATTAATATGAAATAAAAGCTTAGCGCTGAAACGATGCGTTTTTGTGGCGCCCTCTATTGGTGTGTAAAGAAAATGTTCAGACTGTGTCACAGACCACAGATGAGGCAAACGTCGCATTTCAGTGAGAACATTAAAAAAAGCAACAACAATAACGGCAATTATAACAACGACAAGAATAACGGCAACAACAGCCTTATCATCCTCCTCCTCCTCATTATCATCATCAACAACAAAACAAACAAACTTCTTAGGGAACAGAGATGGGTCCAAGTATAAGTTAATTGTTGTACACCAAGTACAGTACATCACTTGTACTTGGCCATGTATGAACCAGCACGCACGCACGCACGCACACAGACGTACTGTATTTAATTACCACTCAACCCCCTGGTACCTTACACGTCCCTTCCACACCCACCCCCCGTCCCAGCTGCAATTGAGCTGTCACATGATTACGATCACAATTGACCGACCACAAATAAACGACAATTGAGAATGGTATGCTTGACAGGCAGTTAATTAATAATAATAATAATAATAATAATAATAATAATAATAATAACAATAATAATAATAATGTTGTTTTAATAAAGTGCCCTTTCTATCATGAGCCATTCAGATATTATTTATTACAAAAAGAAACATTAAACAGATAAATAGATCTAAACGATTCTTTAAATTATTTAATATTCGTGAATTTGAAATACGAAAAACGTGTCTCGTAAATTATAATTTTCACTAATTATAATCTATACACTTAGGATAAAGGAATTACTACCAGAATTGTACCACGTGACCCGTTACAGGTCTGTCTTCGGGAGAGATAGTCGGGATGATGCCGGATGACGAATAATTAAACATGGATCGTATTTTGTGATCCATTGGCCGGAGTGACTAAATCTTAAGACGTCACCCGTACGAATCCGACAATGCTACTCCGTATAATGTTAAGATGGTCGGCTCAGAACCCGCCACCCCCGACGCTCCCCCCGAGAATGGCCTGAAAGATGTGCTCAATTGTCTATCCTGTAGATCAACAACATCATGAACTTGTCAGTCAATTAATATAGTTATAATCCAGATGGCGGCCGTCTGTCAGATTTAGCACGAATATCGATTTATAAACTTTGAACTCGTATATTGTTTAATATGTATCCGTTATGACCCTGAAAAGACGTGTACGAGTCCTTTATGATGGCAACGTCACAATCAAATATATTACAACCAAAAGGTGAAATGATTGAATCTCTGACTTCAAATATATTTCTGATTAACAACAACTGACTCGGTTGGTGTTATGTTGTTGTTGTAATATATTGGTATTGTAATTATTTCCATTAATTACTGTAATTATTCTTATTTTCAGATGGGCTACAATCCCATTACCACGGCTGGATGTGTTGCCATAGCAGCAGCTATAAACGAATGTGACAGCTGCGCGTTGAAAAAGCTGGATTTACAGGTTATTATTATTATTATTATTATTATTATTATTATTGTTGTTACTACTACTACTACTACTATTTTTTTTAAAATTATTATTACTATTATAATTTCAGGATATCCCAGTAGAATACGAATTTTTGAGGTTGATTAGTGAAATCCAGAAGAAGCGAGATTTTCAGGTCGTTCACGGATCCGTGCTAAGATCTGGAAACACGTCATCAGATATAGGCAAACCGGCCATAGATCCCGTGTCAAACAAGGATCCTCTGTTGATCCTTAGAGAACATATCGTCGTCAATGACACTAGGATCTTCGATATTCTGAAAAAATATGACGTCAACGAGACGTTTAGCGTTAAACCTGAACAATTTGCTGCCGCGTTACAGGTAAATGATGACATTATGATATAATGATTAATTATCATAACGAGTAATACAGAGATATACGAGAAAATGTGTGCGTGTGTGCGTGTGTGCGTGTGTGTGTGTGTGTGCGCGCGCGCGCGTGCGTGCGTAAACACTAATGCATGATTTAGGCTGATATCGGATTCACCTTTACGCCACTTTTCTAGAGTAAATCAGCGAACGTCATTACGTTCGACGTCACTCAGCTACATCACCTACGTCATAATAAAATGACGTGAAGTAAATTAATTAATGCTTAAAGAAAAAAGAAGATAATAAAAACTATTTAAAAACAATAAGAACACATTAATATTATTTTTGGAACTAATTAACGACGTATGTCAGGATGTGACTATATATATATATATATATATATATATATATATATATATATATATATATATATATATATAGAGAGAGAGAGAGAGAGAGAGAATATTTAAATGTTATATGAATAAATTTAATAATAATAACAATAATAACAATAATAAAAATAATTATTATTAATATAAAGTAGCTACATGTCGATCTGATTTGCTACACCGAGTACAGCGAAGATTTAAGCATTTTGGAGTAAACATTCTGACGGAGCTTAATATTAATATTTTGAGATTTTATTTATCAAATAAAAGAGAACATCTATAAGATGTCAACTTGACATTAATTTAATTGTATCAGTTTTAGAATGAGCGTAATTAATGAACTGCTCGAAACAGGTGATAGAATGGAAGCTCATTAGGGAATTAATTAAAATTGAGTAAAACTGTCTTTAAATGATAAAGTTTTGTATCCATATAGAGTACTCTAAGTTATATAACACGATCCTAGATTTCAATTGTAAGTCTCTACACGATCGTTATACAGTGATGCCCCCCCCCCCCATCTTCTGGATACAGTAAATATTCAGACTGAGCGATTTGCTATTCTCGATTGAATGTTCAGATGAACCATCCAGATGCTGCATTCACAATTTGCGAAGCTGTACCACTTTTGTTCCATTCCCTTATATTCCGACGACCAGAGGTTGGAACCGCGAGTACGCTGTCTCCGTACCAGGGATTCTTCAAATATTCATAACAGAGCCCAGTTAGCTGGAAGCCGAAAATTGTATTTCTTCTTCTTATTTTTCAGGAATTAGGAGTCCCAATAAGTGAAGATCAGCTGAATAACATCACGAAAAAACTGGATAAAAACTCTGATGGCAATATATATTATGGGTACGTTAGCATATGTGATGTGATATTTATGATAATAAAATATACGATGTTTATGATAATAAAATATATTATATTTATGATAATAACATATATTACATTGTCCCGGCGTATAAAAGCTGTGAATTGACATGAAAACAAGGGATATGTGGTGGGAGGGGAACTTGCTCTACCGTTTGCTAGAAGATGAGTGATCGGGAGAGAAACATCGAATGTTAGACGTGTAAGGTGTGATCTAGAGGCTCATCTGATTGGCCGAGCACATCGGGTAGCACTGCCAGGGATAGCAAACGTAATAATTAAAGGGTGCTAAGGGTCGGATGGTGCAGCGATACTCCCCCCGTTTCAACAGAGTTAATTGATATTTCAATCACCTATAAATACGTACGAAAACGTTATGCCAAATTGGCATAACGTAAACATTGAATTCTAGATATAAATGTACAATTTTTGTGCGTCTGTGTGCGTCTGTGCGTGTGTCTGTGTTTCTGTGCGTTCTCTCTCTCTCTCTCTCTCTATATATATATATATATATATATATATATATATATGTGTGTGTGTGTGTGTGTGTGTGTGTGTGTGTGTGTGTGTGTGTGTGTGCGTCTGTCTGTCTCTCTGCCTGTCTGTCTATGTTCAACTCACCCAAATCACACCCATTGCTACCATTACAGAGACATGCTGAACCAAATTGAAGCGGCTGGAGGTACATCTTTCGACACAAAGACCACGGATTCATCTCGCACTCCCTAGGCGGCAGCACCATCTAGGCGGGTGACCCGGCCCGCGGCCAAGCCGTCCAGTGATGCCAAACGTCAACAAGATGGAGAAGCCAGCGACCAATTAGCCTTAATGACATTAACTTGGCATCCTTTGTTTGCTAATTACGGTACATTTCGGAGCCCTATCCGGCTTTGTCTGTTCTAAAATGCTCTGAAACATATCCCGGTCAGTGTGTCGCGATCAATGCTTCCACTAGGTGTCGTGGGAAGCAGTTATCTTGTCAATAAATAATAATAATATTTTTAACCTACTATAAATAAGTAATAACACACACATACAAACACACACGCGCAAGCACACACACACACATACACACACATGCACATTTCTCTTTCTAACTCATATACACACAGGGAGTTATTTTCAGTACTTGATATAGACTAGCTGATATTTCCCTATGTCCAATATTCTACAAATATAAAAATGGCTAACCGGCTAAATTATAACAAAAACACAGGTTTAAAGGGTCATACGTTGTAGTACAACGTTAATTAACCCGCTGACACGGATGATTGGTTGTCACATTAACATATTAATGAGGCCGAACAGAGACGCAATAACTGTTCAGAACTCGATGGAAAATTAAAACTATTATCTGTTGTCAACGTTTGTCTGTGATGTTAATCGTTTAGTTTGTTTGGAGTTATAATAGAATTTATGACAAAACTGTGACGAGACGTGATATTATAGGGATTTGTGTGTATGTGTGTGTGTGTGTATGTGTCAGTTGATCGGATTTCGAGTGGACTCCACGGAGTTACCTTAATTTATGTTTCCGTCCAGCTTTCTTAATTGTAGACAATCAAACAGAGAGTTATGATATTAATAATAATCATTAGTATTATAATATAATTAACGCTAACAAAAATCGACATCCAATTATGTATAGCCAAATGTAATATGTATATATATATATATATATATATATATATATATATATATATATAATATATATATATATAATTTATTCTACCGTGTGTCCTCAACAAACGTGAAGATAACGTTTATCACTTATCTGACATTAATCTTCCATAATGTCAGAATGTTGGGCGTCAACTGAGCCACGCCCCAGTCGACGAAAGCGAGATGAGACAGAGACCAGACGGTGGTGCCACCTGACGGCGCTTATCGTCACTATTTCCGCCTTCGTATTCGCGAGCCATTGTTTGATGATAAGAAATAAATCCTTGTCTCCCTACAATCTGTCTGCTTGTTTATTTGTTTGTCGGCTTGAATGTCTGCCTGTTTACTGGCGTCTATCAAAAGGGCGCTGATCGAATGACCAGTTTTTCCAAGTAAAATAGTTTTAGCAAATCGCTTAAAAAATTTGGCTCGACGCCGCCATGGCGCAGGCCGTAGAGCGCGGCCAATCTAGGCCTTTAGGCATTGGGATCAACGCCCAGTGTTATCCGTGTTTGTGGGATATTTCATCTACATGTCTGTGGGATATTTCATCTAATAATCAAATAAAATATTCAGATTTGGCTTTGTATTCCAGTCGTGACCAGCCTCGAAGATAAACAAACACTGACTCATTCCCTGACACAATTAATAACACTAACTTGTCAGACTGATATTTATGGAATTATTAATAAATGATAACTGTTTAATATTTTATGACGCTGAATAGATCAAGAGGAGTCTTAATTTACATATTGTACGTGCGTAAAGGTAAAATTATTTAAATTAACTAACTAATGAATATTTA
This sequence comes from Paralvinella palmiformis, assembly GCA_025642065.1. Classification (NCBI taxonomy): domain Eukaryota; kingdom Metazoa; phylum Annelida; class Polychaeta; order Terebellida; family Alvinellidae; genus Paralvinella; species Paralvinella palmiformis. The sequence goes on along the minus strand of JAODUP010000210.1, from coordinate 351,685 downwards.
AAATAATTGATGATTTATTGTTGTATAACGTTATTGAGATCATTAACTAATAAAGTGTTGTATTGATAAATGTCCTCAATGTGTTATACTGTCCTCAGTGTGTTATAGTGTCATCAATATGCTAGAGTGTCCTCAATATTTTACAGTAACATCAGACTTTACATTGGATCAACAAGAGTTCTTGTCACGTTGTAATATCATCATCATCACACCATCATCACATAATATCATCACCACATTATAATATCATCATCATTACATTATAATTTATCATCAACAAATAATATCATCATCACATTACAATATCATAATAACATAATATCATCATCACATAATATCATCACCACATTATAGTATCATCATCATTACATTATAATTTATCATCATCACATAATATCATCATCACATTACAATATCATAATAACATAATATCATCATCACATTATAACATATCATCAAATTATATCATCACATTATAATATCATCATCACATTATAATATCATCATCATTATAATAATATTATCACATTATAATAATATTATCACATTATTATTTATTCACCAGTTAATTAATAATAATATCTACATTCTACATCTATATTATAAATAACGTAAATATCACGTTAAAATAACGTCGGGTTACTGGATGTTAGTTTACATCAAATTTTAACAAAATAACTACAACATCTACTCGTTGCTTGTTGTTGTTGTTAATTATGATTTGTTAATGTTGTTGTTGTTAGTTTGTTATTGTGGTCAAGCTCTTTTTGCTGCTTACTGTTAACAATGCTATCGCTGTTTTTATTATTATCGTTGTTTATATTGTTGTTATTGCTATTGCTGTTTTTAATATTATTGTTGCTATCGCTGTTTTTATTATTATCGTTGTTTATATTGTTGTTGTTGATATTGCTGTTTTTAATATTATTGTTGCTATCGCTGTTTTTATTATTATCGTTGTTTATATTGTTGTTATTGCTATTGCTGTTTTTAATATTATTGTTGCTATTGCTGTTTTTAATATTATATAATTGTTTATATTGTTGTTGTTGGTATTGCTGTTTTTAATATTATTGTTGCTATTGCTGTTTTTAATATTATATAATTGTTTATATTGTTGTTGTTGCTATTGCTGTTTTTAATATTATTGTTGCTATTGCTCTTTTTAATATTATATAATTGTTTATATTGTTGTTATTACTATTGCTGTTGTTAATATTATTGTTGCTATTGCTGTTTTTAATATTATATAATTGTTTATATTGTTGTTGTTGCTATTGCTATTTTTAATATTATTGTTGCTATTGCTCTTTTTAATATTATTGCTGTTGTTGATATTGCTGTTTTTAATATTATTGTTGCTATTGCTGCTTTTAATATTATTGTTGTTTATATTGTTGTTATTGCTATTGCTGTTTTTAATATTATTGTTGCTATTGGGAGTATTGCTGTTTTCAATATTATTGTTGTTGTTGCTATTGCTGTTTTTAATATTATTCTTGCTATTGCTGTTTTTAATATTATCGTTGTTTATATTGTTGTTGTTCATATTGTTGTTGGTAATATTGTTGCAGTTGATATTGTTATTCTTAATATTGCTGTTGTTGATGTTGTTGTTATAAATATTGTTGTTGTTGTTGTTTATGCAGTTTTTGTTAATATATTTGTTGTCAATATTGCTATTGTCGATATTGTTGTTGTTGTGATTATAATTGTTGTTGTTGTTGTTATTGTCTTTTATACAACATTTACTATATAACATATATCAACTCATCATATAATATTTTTATATAAAACTGAAATAACAAGAACTGTCCATTTGAGACAGATAATGTCAACATACTCAAACTGTCAAAAATAATATCTACGTCATCTGTCTATCAAAATGGTGTCATCATATTCTATCTTTTAAAATGATGTCACAATACTCTATCTTTTAAAATGATACCAACATATTCAATCTATATCAGAACGAGTTCAACGTACTCCATCTCCAAGACAAGCCGATATCGTCGTCTTGACACCTCCCCTTATATGATTATTGTCACCAGACGTGTTAAGTATCTCATCATTATCAATTATGATAATCGGCAGAACATCTTCTATCAGCTGAGACAATAAGCCGCCGTTAATTACACTTCATCCACCGCATCAGACACATCAATTGACACACTTAATACACACTAATACCAAGACATGCAGCCACACACAGAGACAGGTACACACACAGGCAGACACATACACATACGCACATACATACACACGCACACTGACACACACACGCACACGCACACCACACCACACACACACACGACACAACACACACACACATACAACACACACATACACACACAAACATACACACACACATACAACACACACAACAACACACAAGAGAAGAGAGAGAGAGAGAGAGAGAGAGAGAGAGAGAGAGAGAGAGAGAGAGAGAGAGAGAGAGAGAGAGAGAGAGAGAGAGAGAGAGAGAGAGAGACTACATACATACATACATACATACATACATACATACATATACACGCACATACACATACACGCACACATGCACAACACACACAAACACAGACAGACAGACAGACACACATCAGCAGATAGATCATCCTTGCCTCCTCATCAACCAGTCAAAGATGACGAGACGCCGTCAGACGTAACTACGTCATCGACTCGGCCGACGTACGTCTGACATGCCAGGTAGCGTTACGTCAGAGATCAGATAGCGAGAGACTTAGAGTGATGTCTCGACATCTGTGTTTTCGTTGTGAAGGAGTTAAATAGTTAGATCTACAGAGAATCTATATGGCCGAACTGATAGTGTGTTGAGAGGTTCTACGGGTCGACGGACTACTGGGGTTCGAGGGTCAATGGACTAACTGACTGACGGACAGACGGACGATTGTGTGGTGACGTAATTGTTGGACAATGGTGCAGGTGTATGTTGTTATAACGAGTGATGAAGAATATGTTCCCGGGGGAGGGGGGACGGGTGGGTGTCCGGGTGATTGAAGTGGGTGGAATTGGGTTATGAACCCATCCATTAATCCATCCATCCGAAAGAACACATATTTAAATCTACATTAACGTGCATTGAAGCAACCAACCAAAATACGGATACACACACAGACACATACATACATACATACATACATACATACATACACACAAATACACATACATACATACATACATACATACATACATACACGCACGGGCTCGTACGCCCATGCGCGCGAGTGTGTGCGGATAAGCGCGCACACGCATACACACTTACAGCGAACCCCCTTACTACTGCTGCCGCCAACAGAAGATCAAAATACCACCTGTCAGGCGAAAACCTTCCTCGTGTCAACCGGGAATCATCTCTACTCATCACTGTTATCTCTTGTTGTCTCCGTGTTGATGTTACGGTTTACTCGCATACCTGGTCCCAACGTCTGCCAAAACTACACCGAATTGGAATGGAAGATGGGGGTGGGGGGAGGGGGGGGGGAATGTGAGTCGGGAGTAGTGAGGGATTGTGGGTGGGAAGCATATATCTCTCCACATAAGATGACACCACATGATAATAGATCATTCCATTGTCATCTCCATTATAAAGTCGATGATCTACTGGCGACGTGTGACGTCACGGTGATGTCACACGTCGGTGACGTCAGACGTAGCTCGGTTGTGAGGCACGAGCAGATTGTTGTCCGTGTGTATGTTTGTGGATGAGATTAGACTTGAGTCGGTCAGTTAATAGGTAACAGCCTTATGTTTCGGCCGGGGCAGTGGGGGACAGTGATTTCTCTTGTCCGGTCTCATCCCTGTGTGTCATCATTGTGTGTCATCGAAATGTGAAGTTAGCAGATAGATAACCCGAGTCAGGTGTCTTCGGTGTCTTATAAGGTGAATGGTATTCTATATAGAGTATGGGTTGGTGAGTGAGTGAGTGAGTGAGTAGGCGAATGAGTGGGTGAGTGAGTCAGTGTGTGCTTGCTTGATTGATTGCGGTAGTGAGTGAGTGAGTGAGTGAGTGAGTGGTACCCGTTTGCTTGACAACTGTCTCTTATGGACGGCTTTTGGTTTTAGGGAATCGCGACACGACATTCATTTAAAAGAAATTAATTTATATACACAATGATAATATAATGAGATAATTAACTAATTATAGCAAGACCATTATTCAGTGGTGTGTATATATATATATATATATATATATATATATATATATATATATATATATATATATATATATATATATATATATATATATATGATATACATATATAATATATAAAAATAATAACTCACTATTATATTTATATTTTCTATTTATTAGACTTTGTTTATATTCGTGAAGCATCTTGTTAGTTTAGTTTTTCCAACAATAAATAGGTCATATTTATTCGGAACAGTTTGATCCTGATTTCGTCTTCTCGGACTGTTGAGTCATTCATTACACGTGAAAGGTCGCTCGCTTCTCATGCAGGATCCAGTTCATTGAGGAATCGACTAGAGGCTGTATTCCTGATTGAAGATTCTCTGAGCCAGTGCGTTGCGTTATCTCACGTTGCTGACACACACACAAACACGAACACGCGCACACGCACAGGCGTACACACGCACAGGCGTACACACGCACACACACGCATACACGAACGGCGCGCCACACACACACACACACACACACACACACACACACACACACACACACACTACCTCGTTCAGTGGCCATTTGGGTTCAAACTGATATCGAGTCAGCCCAGATCCATGAATCAGGTTGACATCTAATATATCGTAATATATTATTCCCCCCCCCCCCCCCCCCCGTCCTCATCACCAAACAATCCAGACACAGTCACAGTCGATATAAGGATATGTAGTGAAATCTGACATAAAGTGCCACATGAAATCACGTGACACGGACGGACTACCTTGGGAAGTCTTCGGGGAAAGAGTTCCAGACGCCGATTTGACGAATCCCGGTGTTTCTGGATAACTCCGAAACACCGAAGACGGGTACAGTTAGTGGTTAAGAGAAAAGATATAAATATAGACAATTAGACAGTTAATTTAGACAGTCAGACAACTACCATTGTCTAATTTGGGTATGTCACTGTCGGGCATCCCGACTGTATAGGGGAGTCGCTTTGGAAGGGGTCACTTAGGGATTGATGAAGCATTACGCTTGTTTTAGAATGAAAAGTTGCTTATCCGGATCCATTACCTTGATAAATCGTCCCCGAGTTGTACTAACGATTCGTGATTCTCTGAGCCAGGGCTTTATTCTCAACTTGTAAAATGGTCACACGCATACGCGCGCGCATACACGCAAGCACACACACACACACACACAGTGGATTTTCATACATTATCAGCACACACGCACGAACGAACGAACGGACGTATGCACATACTCACTCACGTACGCATGCAGGCACGCCAGCACACACGCACGTAATCACATACAGAGAGAGAGAGAGTGAGAGAGAGGGGGGAGGGGCGCGCATCGGCAGAGCCCATCCAACAATTACAAATAATTACCATATGACCTCCAGATGAAACAATTGCTAAAGTAATCTAGACCCCCGATATTACGCCGATATCGACCTCGAACTATGCAAATAAACACCGAACACCGTCTGGTGATATCAATTACAACATTTACACCGTCGTCAATAGCGACAGCGAAAAATAAAACTATTATAATTACAAAAGGTGTTTCGTGTGTAATCCTGGCTAAGTAATTAATTCTTAACACGTCTTGAGACGGGCTCAAAACACGACAGAAACCTCTATCGTATTACACAGATTGGCTTAGAGGGCACAGACTGGTGACGTAATGCGCAGGAAGTGCTCATCGGCAGCGAGCGTAATGCTGGCCGCTGATTGGCTGACGGAGGCTTTTGAACTGATAATGACTGTATTTGTCAGGAAGGATTAGGACTGACTTAGTGTGGCGCTAGACAGGTGGTGTTAGTTAGACGGATAGATATATATATACTTTTAGACAGAGACAGAATGATAGACGGATGGATAGACACAAGACAAACAGATACATATTTAGATAGTTATATTGACATATAGATAGATAGTTAGATAAATAGATAGATTGGTTATATACATTGATAGACAGTCAGACAGACATATAGGCATGCTGATAGATGGACATGCACATACATACATACATACATACATACATACATACATACATACATACTATACATACATACATACACATACATATATACATATACATACATACATACATACATACATACATACATACATACATACATATACATACATAGATGGATGGATGCATACATGCCATATACTATATCATACCATACCGTTCCATATATCATACCATACGATACGATACGATACGATACGATACGATACGATACCATACCATACCATACCATACCATACCATACCATACCATACCATACCATACCATACCATACCATACCATGCCATATACTATACCATACCAAACATCATGTATGTATATATGTTTGTATGCATGCATGTATGTATGTAGATACATACATATATACACGCATGAAACATATATACATGTATGCATACATACACGCTGAACTATACCATACCATACCATACCTATACCATACCATACCATACCATACCATACCATACCATACTATATATATTATATATATATATATATATATATATATATATATATATATATATATATATATATATATATATATATATATATATATATATAACACACACACACACATATATATAATTGAAAAATGGATAAATTGACAGACATAGGCGAACACACCGATGAACAGACAGACGGACAGACATTAAACTATGTCACGTGATGAAGAGAGATTAAAAACCTGTTTCGATTACAATTTGTCATCAAATATTATTATTCATATGATATTATTAGGGTGGGTGGGTTATAGAGGGGGCTAGAGGAGAGATGGGACTCGGGATTCATCTAAAAAAAACGGGATTAGATAATGTCATACTTTGTTAGAATTTTCGTCGTGGTTTTAGATGGGAATTAGTATTTCCGTCGTCATGACAACAGGGTCGCGTCAATGCTTTGGTAGTCAGGGCATTTAAAAGGCGACCGATTAGTTCCCGTAGCTAGGTTATGTGTCCGCATCCTCATTATCATCCTCATCATCCTCATCATCATTATCATCATCATCCTCATCATCATCATCATCATCACGATCATCATCATCATTCAAACGTATACATTAGTATACTAGCTCGAGGTAAGACCTATACAATCCTGTCCGGGAGTATACTGGTTTTATGATATCTTCGTGATGATGATGATGATGATGATAATGATGAAGAAGAAGATGAATATTATGATGATGGTGATGCATTTTAATTCATATGATAGATAATTTTATATCTTTGATGTCATATGACAACTCTATCATCGTGACAGCCGTGTGTGTCTTTTCCTCTTACAGTACATATGACAGCCAATAAGAGAGCTGACGTAGAAGTCCATGCACTTTTAACAGCTAAATGACACTCAACACGACAGCCAAGGTATCAGATCCTCTTATAGAACATAGGAGATCCCGTATGTCTGTAGCTCTTAGGGGCTATCATACAGCATATGACAGCCAATATGACAGCCAATAGGTCCGTCCCTCTTATCAGCAGTCAATATGGTAGCTTGGCCTATTAGACAGCCGACATGACAGCCGACATGACAGCGCTGAGCGTGACAGCCGACATGTTAGAAATTCACAGCACACCATCTAACCAATTATATGAGGGATTTAGCGCCGTGAAGTGGCTGAGGCGATAGTGTTCGTCGTACGTAAACCGATATCCTTCTGAAGGCGAAACCTCAATATTCTTACTACTACTACTAATAATAATAATAAATAATACGTGATATTTATATAGTTTTTTTTTGGATGAGTGAACCAGTCGCCAAATGACAACATTGCAGCTCACGGAGCTTCGAACCCGCGACCCTTCGGCTGCGAGTCCTACGCTCTAACTAACTGCGCTATACTAGTAGGTGTTGTAGCAACAGCCAAGAGTTGCAGCAGCAATATCGGCTCAACAACAGCTGAAACAGCTGTCGTCACGAACAACTGTAACAGTAAGAATTGTAAAAGCAACGATAGCAAGAACAACGACGACGACAACAACAACAACAACAACAACAACAGCAGCAGCAGCAACAGCTGTAGCAACAAAAGTTGTAGTAGCATCAGCAATAGGCCTAGACGACAATCTCTCCTAAATTAGAGCTTGGCCCCGGATTCTGGGACGAGAATGATCCGGAGAACATCAACAGTGTCCGGATAATATCATTATCGAGATTCTGAAGGTCATCCATCGGGCACCAATGTCAAACGGCGAACAGATGTAGGAATCAGAGAGTATGGTGCCGGGGGGCGGCAAGGGGGAGCGAGCGATGGGTGGAAGATTGGGTGTGTGAGGTGGGTGTTTGTGGTTTGATATGGTGGTGGTATAGGGGGTATGGGGGTTCGCCGAGATGTGGGCGGGGTGGGGGTTCGGGTGGGGGGATGGGTTGGCTTTAAGAGGATGTCCTAAACCAATCTAATAAACTCTGTCCTTTTATCTTGTCACCGGAGTGACACACAGATGGTAACATCCGATAACAACATCTCCCCCCCACAACACACACACATACACATACGCGTGCGCGCGCGCACACGCGCACACACACACACACATACCAACACACATAAACACACACGCGAAAACACACGCGCGCGCGTGCGCATACAAACACATACACACACAAAAGACGCACAGAGACAGATACACACACGCACACGTACACACATTCCCATCTTCGCCGGCCGAACGGCATTACCGCGAATTAGATGCAACGCGCATGCGCTCTTGTGCCGATATGCGATTATAGCGCCATCTAGCGGCGAGGTGGGAAATCTTCGCCGTAATGGCACGTGGATGTTCGAAATACGTCGCCGAAATGAATTTTGTCGCTCGTTAAGTACGTCACGCCGATGGAGTGGGAGGAGGAGGTGGCGGCTATGACGTCAGCAAAGACGTAATGAAACGCGTAAAAATCTTCCGGCTAATGCGAGGACTAGCTGCGCCATTATTGTGCGCAAAGCGCCAGTTTGTGTTCATTTCGTCTTCAGCCATATTGTTCATTTTGCGGGAATTTTTCTCTCTCTTTCTTCATTCACTCTTCTTACTCGACGGGGCTCCTCAATTGCCTCAAAGATATCTTCCGCTGAGGGCGTCCCTCAATGTGATTTGTTCCCTTTGAGGATGCTGATTGTCCGGTCCTCAGACGAGTCCTCTCGCGCCCGTCCCCGTTGAGTGTTTTCCACGTTTCTTCAATCATCTTCTTCGGCGACAGATCCTCAAAGATGAGGATCTGTTGAGGAATTAGACGTCGCCCGAGCACGTATTGTGTCCCGGTATGAATAAGCGGGCTCCATTATCGCCCACGAGAAGGTTAATATTTCGCTTCATCGACCTCCCCCCCTCTTCCCTTAGCCGCCGCTAGAAACGCCACTAATCTTCATCGATCGTTCGGAGCGGTGCTCCTAGTAATTCCGGATTAGCGGCGACACGACGCGTAACTCGCTGTTCCGGATTTGTAATCACCGACAGAGACCGTTACGGGATAGGAAGCGAGTTCTGTATCCTGTGTTTTTTTTATCCCGCCCTCATGCCATCCCAATGTCGCAAAAACAAATCCCTAATCCCTACAATGCGGGCGAGTGGCGTAATAAATCCGCCTCCATTCTGATCCGGAACACATGTCCTTTGGCTGGTCTTCGGATCGGCTTTCACGTTCGGCTCGATGACGTCGAGCATCCCTATCCGTTACCGGGTCGCCGTACCCCGCGCACATACGTACATACCGATAATTCTACTTCCGGTTCCAGTCGGCGCACCGCGCCATCTCGCGGTCGGCTCACGTACCCGCGGGATGGGCACCGTCTAATTGCGGGCTGTCTAACTTCCGCTCGCCATTTGCATTGTTTAATTGCGATGCGCCGACGTCGAGCGCCGCCTAGTGCCGGAAATCCAATTACTTTGATCACGTGCCGCCGTCGCGCGGTCAGCGGCTCCCAGAATTCCGCGCCGGCCACGTGACGCTTGCCAACAAATTAAGTTGCCCGGTAACGTGGTTAGTCACGTGTCCAGGGGGAAATTGGGCAAACAGATTACATCGGCAGAAACAGTATATTTCTCGGTAATGGGTCTGTATCCGGAATATCCCCACTCGCTGACGTCATCGGATCACGTGGTAACAGGGTTCGTCGTGAAAGCGGACCGGACAGAGCGGCCAGAGGTCATATCGGTTCCGACCGATGGCCGCCAGGAGGCGCTCCTCAGGGCGCCGGCACCGATCCGGTTTCCGGTTTCTCTTCGATGACCGGAAGAGGTCAAACATGGCGGGTAACCGTAGCCTCGCCGTGGGACGGAGACTGCGCACTGCGTTAACTCGGTGGAGCCGGATTACAAAATGGCGGACGGGTTTTAGCTAATGGCGCCTAAACTGTGGTCACGTGACGAGATAATCCGGACAAGTGCTTCAATCCGGGTTTAATTTTATAAAAGTCGGCCGCCGACCGACAGACAGACAGACAAACATACTTACTGACTGACTGACGGATAGCGGCCATTAGTGAGTGTCATTGACATGACCTCTAACTGGGATAAGTTATTGTAGAGGGGTGGACCTTATATTACTATGGTGTGTAAGGGTTAGGTGTGTACGAGGATCGGTGGGTGGGTGGATAGGAGGGTGGGTGTCTGTGCGGGTGGTTGTATTTATGGATGAGGTATATGCTTTATCAGTAGCCTATTTGAAAAGACCCTGGCAACAGACAGACAGACAGACAGACAGACGGCATACGGACGGACGGACGGACGGACGGACGGACGGACGGACACACACACACACACACACACACATCAATGTCGATATAAACGGCCGTAGAGATTCAAAACTCGTGATTACGTCATCGTGATGGCAGACAGATACACAGACACACATATAGAGATATATAGAGAGACAGACAGACAGACAGACATACAGACAGATATACAGACAGGAACAAATTATCCCCACCACCGACACACCAACTATCTATGTCAATACCGTTGTCAACAAACAAAGATTATAAACTAGCCACCAATTACAATATTAACGACATATCCCCTCAAACCAGATTTTGGTGAAATTGTGTTAGGTCTCCGCCATGAAAGGGATCAGCCTCACTTTGGTACTCAGAGGATGAGGGGGGGGATGAGGGAAAAGACTACACCCTCCCACCACACTAACCTCGGGGCCATAATATGGCTGAGATAGCAAACATAGCCGACAGGTATTTAATCTCTACAAGAGTTTGGTGACAACATGGATTGGTCGTGTTATAGAGTCTAGCCCTGTGGGGGTATTTGGGGGAGGGTGGGAATTGGTGGGCTTATTGGGTTAGAGAGAGTGAGAGAGAAAGAGAGAGACACTGAGAGAAAGACAAAGATGAGAGAGAGAGAGAGAGAGAGAGAGAGAGAGAGAGGAGAGAGAGATGAATATATATATATATATATATATATATAGAGAGAGAGAGAGAGAGAGAGAGAGAGAGGAGAGAGAGAGAGAGAGAGAGAGAAGAGAGAGAGACTGAGAGAAAGACAAAGATAATGAGAGAGAGAAGGGGAGTGAAAGAGAGGATGGGTGTTTGATACAAACGGAGGGAAATCCTTATAGGGAGCTTAGATTTACTGAATAAAATATCTCAGCTTTAATTGTTTGGAGTACTCTGTCTGTCTGCCTGTCTGTTTGTCTGTCTGTCTGTCAATAATTGTCATTATATAATACACAAATAACACATTAATTCATCACAAATTCGCGCCATTCATAATTTGTTTCATTAAAGACGTGGATCTATCATGTCTGACCTTTCGCCAGATCCAGACGCTTATTGGACGACTCCTATTAACTAGGTCAGTCTTATAGCCAATCGTTTCACACTGACCCAAAATACTGTGGCGCAATTGGCTGTCCAGCCAGCTCGTTCATTAGCCAAGTATGTTGTGTTTATCTTAACTTCTAGAAAGCTTGAGTGGCGAATGAGATTCGAATATTTGGCACATATCCCTTATGTACCTAGATTATAACCACGACGTCTATATCCCCCCCCCCCATCCATATAACTCACACGGTGCTACATTCTCACATAATACAGTACCGATATATAAAACTTGGTAAAACCTTATATATATATATATATATATATATATATATATATATGTCCTACATCGTCATATCCCATACTTCCCATATCCCACATAATTCTTACCGAATACTGTCACATATTATCGCCATACGTCCCTTTTTGCAGTTCTCACCACTTTTTCACCACTTTCCAGTGCCCTATATCCCTTGTCACACTGTTTGTCCTAGCACTCTACATAAGTTGTCACATACCACGCCATATCTTGTTATATCAGACCATACCCCCTCCCCCGATATATCACCATATCCCAGTAGGCACTGCCCTAGAGCCGTACCATGTCCCACTAAAATGGTCGCATATTTCACGATATCACGCCAAGACACGTCACATACCCTGTGATATACCATCGCCATATTCTATCATATCCCGACGACACCTGCTTTTATCCCATTAAGCCCTTATACCCCACCGCATCCCGCCGTGACATACCTCACCAACCACATCCACCACCTCACCCCCCGTCACATATCCCACCCGTCCCCCACACTAAGTACTAATTTCCCTATCTCCCCCTCCCTCCCCCCGGTATCAATCCATATTGTCCTATCAATATCCCCATATCGGCTATCAATCGACTTTGTTCCTCATCAATTACTCACAATATACACCGTCCGGATTAAGTCGAGTCATCGCTACGCATGCGCAGCGAGCACTTCCGCTTCTAGAGCGTCCATGATGACGTCGAGAGTAGGTCATTGTCTGACGATTGTTGACAGGTGGGAGGGGGCAATGTCGAGTGGAAATGGGGAGTGGGTGGGTGGTTCGGGGGGAGAAGGGGGGTGATTTATCGTCGGGAAAGAAAAGGGAGGGTGATTTTATCAGATAGATCCCAGTTCTCTGATCCAGGTGTACGTCATCGGGAACTGAGAACAAACTGGCCGCCATATTAACTATTAATATCACGGCCGTCTCTCACACGACGCGGATTACTTTGTCATGACGGCCGCGCCAAATCGGATATCCGGTTTCAGTTGGCGCTCACGTGACGGTTGTTCGGCGGCGGCCATTATCGCCTGATCCGGTCGTCCTGTTGGACGGCCATGAATAAGTGATGTTTCGCTCCGTCAGGGGGCGCTTTTCATCGAGCTCGCCGCACGCACGCGCCGCCGAGCTAGGCGATTATAGCTCACTCAGTCGGCGTCATTGCGTCATGAGCGATAATAGGGTGTTCCGGTATTGCCTGACTTTAGGGATGTGATTGATTCTTCTAAAATCTAGCTAGTTCACTCACTCACTCACTCACTCACTCACTCACTCACTCACTAATATATATATATATATATATATATATATATATATATATATATATATATATATATATATATATATATATATATATAAATATATATATTCGTATTTATATAATCTCACTCACTCACTCACTCACTCACTCACTCACTCACTCACTCACTCACTCACTCACTCACTCACTCACTCACTCACTCACTCACTCACTCACTCACTCACTCACTCACTCACTCACCTATTCAGTCTTTTGGTCTGTCTACCTGCCTCTGTGTCTGTCTGTGTTTATATTTGTCAAACTGTCTGTCTGTATGTCTGGTCTATTCATCTCTAGATCTGTTGGTCTGTCTGTTTGCCCGTCTGTCTGTCCATCCGTTAATATCTACGTTTATCTGTCCGTCTAATTATTGGTGTCGAGCATATTTGTCAATCAGAATTTGTCTATTTGTCTGTCTGTCTGTCTGTCTATCTGTCTGTGTGTCTGTCTGTCTGTCTGTCTACCAATATCAGTCTGTCTATCAGTCTGTCTGTCTAAAAAATTATACAACCGATATCATTAATTCATCATCATCATCATAGACTAACCGTGGCTAGTTACAATTATACCGGATTCTGGACACTTTCTCCCGGATCCGACAAACATTTTATCGGACTTCATCCAAATATTGACATCATTTCCGCCTGACATCCTATCCGCCATTGTTCTGGCACGTGATCCGATCAAAGGCTCCCGTCGTCTTTATTGTTCAGCCGCGCGTGTGCGCGCTATTTGTATCGTATGACGTCGTGTGACGTAGCATACCGGAAGTGACGAAAGCCATTCACATTGAAATGAGCCATAATGGCGACGAGACGTGCTTCGGTTAGTTTTGTTGTCACTAGATGTCGCCACAGTGTATAGCTTTGATTACGTACGCAGTCCGCCGGCCTGAATGCTTCCGGTTTCGGCAGCCATTTTTCTCTCGCGATTTCTCTTATATCCTCGGCTGGCGCCATCTGACCGGAAGTGTGCGACCGCCACTTGTAATTAACATTCGTCTATACAGGATAGCGAGTACAACAAGGCGAATGAATGCGATTGGTCGATTCGCCGAACACATCCCCAACGAATCAGCGATCCGGAGAACTTGATCCAGAAAATAATCTGATGGAAACCCGTTCGTTCTGGATCTGACGCGCTAACGAATAGAAGTGACAGTAAGCGCTAAATGAAATCATAAAATAATAAAGATAGTAATAAAAATAATATCCGCACACATTCAGGATTCAAGAATCCTGAATGGCGTGACATTGACGTGACATTGGGCGCGTGATGTTTCAACAACGGAAACCAGATCCGTGACCCTTTAGCGCCATAACCGCTTCCTTTTCACGAATTTATTTATACATGGTGTAAGGTCTGGAGAGTAGACTAGAAAGGGCGGGTGGGGTGGTGTAGAAACGGAAGTGGACAGGCAGCCATTTTGATGAGTGCCGTTAACGGCGGCGCCCATGTCTGACACGTCATCGAACACGGAGATCGGACATCACAGAGCACGTGACAGGTGGATCTCGGTTACATCGCGTGAAAGCGAGTCGCTGTCAGGCGGCCGCCATCTTGACCAGCCGCGAACCACGTGACGACGTGCGACAGGTCGCGTCAAGTCTCACGCGATATTCCGTACGCTTTCCGGCGGCCCGCCACCGATGCCGCGAGAGGGCACGCACCGATCCTCCGGTCCGCTCACGTGACCCGGTTCGACGGCGTACAAGGCGACATCTGGTGGCGATAATCGAGAGCAAAACCGACATCAAAAGTTTCAATTTGTTGCCAGTTCGCCGCCGAACCGCGAATGTACGCTTCGTCCGGTCACGTGCCACCAGCTGTAACAGGGACTAATTGGTCACGTGGTCAGCGATTGGCGCGACCCCGGCGTCAGATGTTACTAGGCGCGGGTCAATCGAAAATAAACAAAATACGGATAAGGCTAATTTAAACTTTTAATATCTTCTTATAGCATATTTTTGTCTGAGAAATCTGGACAAATAAATTCGAGGCCTTTTTATCTGAAAGAAAATAATTAAAAAAATAAAGAAATATGTCTTGTCCGTCCGTCTGTCTAGTTCTCTGTTTGTCAGTCTGCCATTATAATTTGGTCTAACACGTGATGTGATCGCTGGCGGAGTCGCTATGTCTGACGGAGAGGTTCTTCCGGTTTAGAAATCTGTTCAGAAATGAGTAAATTATCGCGAACTATGGTGGTGGGAAGATGAGGGACGAGGGGGGACGTTACCCCCCACCCCCCACACCTACATTACACGTGATTTAAAATCCAAACAATGGCGCGAACCTATTTCGTGGATAGCGCAAAAACCGTAAAACGGCACCGATCGAAGACAGTACCGTGCATGCGCACCTGAGCGAAGGCCGGCGACCGGAAGCGTGGCCTTCGTTATCCGCATCCCTCTGACGAGCCGATGATTACGGCACGTGCGTGTGTGCGTGTGTGCGCAGCTGCTTTGCGTGTGCGCATCGCCGACGTGTTCGTTCGTCATCTGACGTCATCAAAACCGATTCGACTTCCGAAAGGGCTTTCCCGACCTTCCGGATCGATGCCGGTAAACGCCAACAGGTGTCGCTCAGGGATTAAACGAAACACGCCGCTCGATCGCCTCGTTCTGGCAGCGCCGCGCAGCGTCTAGACGAACACCGGAAATCAAACACGTCCGCTGACCAAAAAGTCAACAAGCACGCGTCGTTGGCGCGATCGCTAATTAGCCGAACAAAACCACGTGTTCGGCACGTGATTTCACCTCGTCGACCACGCCGGCCCGACCGGACGTCCGGTGGTTTTGTCGTGCGTCGCAAAAGCGCCATCATTAGAAAGGCAAATACGAGAGCTGGCGAGAGGGACAGTAACCTTGACCTATGCACCTGGCTTCGGCGTTCGCTGCCGTCGTCACGTGGTGCATAATTAATCGGCCGACCACAGGATGTCACTCGCCCACCATCGCTAAGACGTTAGTTGGTCAGAATCGATCGATAATCGATAAAATCCAGTTTTCACCCATTTCTGTTTATAAAAACAATATTTATACAACTGGCTGAAGTAAATATTCCAAACTCCACGTAATTTTTATATATAATTCAAGACGTCTTGAAAAATTAAATCCGGGACAATT
>JAODUP010000210.1:310000-332500 GCA_025642065.1 Paralvinella palmiformis | reverse complement strand
GGATGTATGGGATTACCCATGAATATGTATTAGTACTCAGAATATATATATATATATATATATATATATATATATATATATATATATATATATATATCAGGGGTTTATAACCTAACCCAAATACCATTACATTAACTATTGACGACATTAGAGACCTTTTGCAAGCCACAAAACAGACAACAAACATGTCCGGATTATCGCGAAATCATTCACCATTAACATGGGTAAGCCCTCTCACAAACACAACCAGTCACAACAACAACAACAACAACAACAGCAGTAACAACAACAATAACAACAACAAACATACAGCAACAACACGTCAGCGACGACAAAACAAAAAAAAAACGGGCCATTCTTCTAGCTCCTTTCGTAACAGGCCGAATACCAACCGACGAAGTAAACCCGCAACCGGCAACCCGCAACCCTCATCAACAGCCTCCCACCACCGCCGACAGAGCCGCCGCCATCGCCTAACATCAACAATCGGTCACAATATGAGTGTTTTCCTTCGAGATTTAGCCATTTTACGCCATTATTTAGCCAGTAATATAAAACCAGACAGATTATTGTGTTGGTTTTCGATTAGCGGGCCTCCATTAAGGGGCACAGAGGGGGGGGGAGAGGCTGTTTTCATTTCGTCCCGTAGCTAAACGGACCATTGTTTTTTCGGCCACTGTTCCGCACGTGTTCGCCGGGCGGAGAACAACGGCGAGCGGGAAAACAACGGCCCGACGCTAAGACGACGACGACAACAACGGGTTATGGTGGGGTAGAACAACGTAGAGCTAATTGGAGCATTGTTCGGGCGGGAAAATATTAGCATTTTGAGCATTTCGTCTCGGACGACATATAAATGCTGTCCTCTCTCTCTCTCTCTCTCTCTCTCCCCCCCGCCCCTATCTCTCACTAACTCCCTGACTCAGTGACTGACTCACTCATCGACTCATTCACTGCCTGACTCACTGACTCACAGCAGTACAACAGACAAACAGATTCATACAGACAGACAGACAGACAGACAGACAGACAGACGACGACAGGACGAGGGACGGACGACGACGACTGACTGACTGACTGACTGACTGACTGACTCACTGCACTCACTCACTCACTCACTCATCATCTCATCACTCATTCACTCACTCACTCAGACACGATCAACATGTTTACTCGAAGACAGCACACGACCAACATGTTTACTTGAAGGAAGCACACGATCAACATGTTTACTCGAAGAAAGCACACGATCAACATGTTTATCGAAGAAAACACCCGATCAACATGCTTATTCGAATAGAGCACACGATCAAGATGTTTACTTGAAGGAAGGACAGGACTAACATGCTTACTCGAAGAAAGCATACGATCAACATGTTTGCTTCTGGAAAAGCAGACGATAACGGTGCTTAGGCAAAGAAGGTGGGGAGGGGGGTGTTTCTGATTCGGCGTGTTTACTTTGGGAAAAAGCAGACGACGATGATGTTTACAAAGCGAGCATCAAGCCAGACAGTTTATAAATGTCCCCGAGGGTGCGATATTTGTTGATGAAAAACGATAAATGTCACTTTGTATCATATCATTGCCCATCATCAATAACATGGCTCTTTTTGCTCGTATTCCATTACACGGCCATTCACCGACGAACACCTGGAATGGCTGTCCTAGCCCCCCAGACACAATCAGCGTGCACACACACACACACACGGGCGCGCGCGCACGCACACACGCACGCGCACGCGCACGCTGTGGTTACCATTTCCCAATGACAACAAAGATAAGTAGAGCATTTGTGTCGAGAAATAATTAATATCTACTCATAACGCCCTGGAAACAATGCCCAAAGCTTGATGCACGCACGCACCCACACCCGTACACACCCATTCGCGCACGCGCACACACGCCGCCAACGAAACCCAATCGGCGGACGTTTTGTGACAACCCGCAACAAACAAACGAAGCCTCTCTCCCGACTACAAACCTATTCCGGATCGGGTGACGTCACGTCAACAGTATCCAGTTCCGCGGCGAGGGCGGCACTATCCGGAATGTTATAATGGCGTACCATTGTCACCGGGGCCAATTAAGGGAGATAACTGGAAGATAACCCCGTAGACACCCTAGTCGATCTACCGAACCCACTGACTCACCAACCGACTCACAGCATCGTTCATTGCATATCTGTTATATATTTTTCGCACGGGAATAGCTCTTGATGCATTAAGCACCCAGTAAACCACCCACCCGTCGAACACCCACCAAATCCTCTTTGTGATTACCCAGGAATCCAGTCAGCTCACTTGTACATAACACCCAGACACAGGCACGTAACACCCAGACGCAGGCACGTAACACCCAGACACAGGCACGTAACACCCAATTGTCACAGACCCAAGATACTGTCACAGACCAATAACTCTCAGTCGTTGACACATAACACCCAGTCATAGACCTATGACACCCAGTCATAGACCTATAACACCCAATTGTCACAGATCCATAACACCCATTCACAGGCCCATAACACCCATTCACAGACCCATAATACCCAGTCACAGACCCATAACACCCAGTCAGACATTCATACACCCTATACAATGCCCATCAAAATTACCCAGTTACCCAGTCACCGACCAGGACACACAGACATAGTACAAGATACAACGTGATACACCCATAACACCAAATCGATCACCCATATCACCCAGTCGTGTTTCCTACCACCTATTTAAGCACCCAAGTAGAAATCAGTTTCAGGCGCGCACCCAGAGCGGCAGAAATGCAATACGCTTCCCACGGTTATTACATCGACGTGTCTCCCAGCCACCCAACCACCCAGCCACCCAGCCACCCAACCGGTCGAGCCGATATCCCATAACCCACAATATGGCTGATGTGCTTCAATTGTGGGCCCGTAGTGTGCCGGTAATAGAACCCGGTTTGGGCGATAATAGGTGATAGTGTGTCGTTATTTCGGCTAATTATTAACCGATAGGTAAAGGTGTCGTGTATTGTCAGGGCCCTGTATCGGGTCGCCGCCCTGTCCAGGCCTGCCTGACACTCACACCCATCACCACTGTTCCTCGTTTTCAATGGGCCGTCGTTAGTTCGGCGGGACGGTGGGTGGTGATGGTTGGGTGGCGTCCGGTGGGTGGCGTAGACCCCCACCCCCTGGGGTGCCCGGCCCACGGCTCCCAGAGTTTATAATTGGATCGAGTTTATAGAAGATTGACTGAGTAATATAATAGGGGGTATATAAAGGTGTGTGTGCGTGTGACTGTATGTGTGTGTGTGTGTCTGTATGTGTGTGTGTGTATGTGTGTGTATATATGTGTGTGTATGTATGTGTGTGTGTATTTATGTATGTGCTTATATATATATATATATATATATATATATATATATACTGTGTGTGTGTTTAAAAAAATGATACCTACCCACTCAGATTCATGCGAGCGCGTGTTTGGCGCTCCCTGATGAACGGACACGCACACACAACTCTTCACCAGTAGCCCCGGTAACCAAATTCCTCGTCTTATATAGTATAGTTACAGTTTTCCCACGCTGATAACTAACCAGCTATTGACAAAGCTAATGTTGTTACCACGTCGTATTGACGTTCGGTGCTAGATGTCAGAAACCCGGCCACAATTGTTGTTATTACCTAATTAGATCAGCTAATATCAGCTTAGAACTAGCTGTCACATCTTCCCTACTCCACTGTCGTGTAAGAAGGGTCAGCGACAAGGTCAGTGACAAGGTCAGCGACAATAGCTTTGACAAGGTTAGTTGAGAGGTCACCTGCGTAATGGCTGGGCCTGTGCTAATTATCTAACCTAACTTGTTTGAATCAGTCCACATTTGTCTGTGAATGTGCGTGCACGTGTGCGTGTGCGTGCTTGCGCGCGTGTGTGTGTGTGTGTATGTAGGATAGGGGTCTGGCCGAGGGTTAGGGTGGCTAAATTTCAGAGACATACTTTTATTTCCTTTGATCCACTCAAAGGCTCTGATATAGGTAAGGGTTTGTTTACTTTAGGAATGTTACTTTGATTATACTTGATGCCAGGTAATGTGTGAATCATTCCATATGGTGTATGTGTATGTGTGTGTATGAGTGCGTTTCTATGTATGTATGCGCATATGTACGTATATATATATATATATATATATATATATATATATATATATATATATATATATATATATATATATATATATATATATATAGTAGTACCACGATTCAATAGTACAAAAATTACTACGAATACTAATACAGAATAAAAACAAACACACCCATGCACACGCACGCACACACGCACACATATACACCGGCACGCACGCACGAGCGCACGCACTGTTGTATCATTTCCGACATCGGCTGTATCATGTATCTATCGCTATAAATGGATGCAAATAAAGAATTTCTTAATTTTAAATACATTTGTATATTTGTGTGCGTGCGTGTGCGTGCGTGTGTTTGTTTTTATTCTGTATTAGTATTCGTAGTAATTTTTGTACTATTCTTGGAATTCGTGGTACTACTACTACTACTACTACTATTACTACTACTATTACTACTACTACTACTAGTAGTAGTAACTACTACTAGTAGTAGTAGTACGTTTTATAAAAGGCGCTTACTCGCAGAAAACATGCACAGACACACACAGGGAGGGAGAGAGAGGGGCTGAATAAGTGGGAGAGAGGGGGGCCCCCTCTCTCCCACTTATTCACTGAAGGGTGAAAATAAATAAACAAAGATGAACATTCCTACAGATTGAACACTACTATGATAACGAAGATGATGATGATAATGATGATGTTAATGATGATGATAATGATTATTATTATTATTATTATTGTTGTTGTTGCTGTTGTTATATAGTCTATCTTGTGATATTTCTATCAACTATAATTATAATTAACTTGTTTATATCAGCTTATTTGTATATGTGTGTGTGTGTGTGTGTGTATGTGTGTGTGTGGGAGGAGGTCGTTGATATGCACATACCTGTAGGCACCTACACATATACCATGAGGAAAATATCTTGGAATTTCGGGAGGGGGGGGGGTCTTCAGCACGAATAACTAAATATGTATACAGATGATAAAATCTGAGCAAACATTTAATAATAATAATTTGCTCGTATAAAATGATGCGCCACATTCATAAATATTGCGATTTTCCACACACACACACACACACACACACACACACACACACACACACACACACACACACACGCGCGCGCGCGCGCGCGCGGGGGGAGAGAGCGGATGGGTAAGTGGGAGAGAGGGAGGGAGGAGGGGGAGAGAGAAAATAAATAAACAAACTTGAACATTCCCACAGATTGAGTTCTGTCCCCTGATTAATCGTCCATATTTACTATATATACCTACTTGTGGTGCTCTGTGCCAGTGCCTTTCAATACATGCCTAACACGCACACGCGCGCGCACACACACACACACACGATAACCCCCCCACCCTCCTCCAACAACCACACACCCACACAACCGTAAGCCATCAAGTCTTCAGTAACAAGATCAGTACCGACCCCCAGATGTTAACACATAATCAGTAACAAGGATCAGTAACTAGGTCCAGACGAGGACATAATGGACTTTGGCGAAATGTCATCACTTCTAACACATAAACATAGAGTGAGGCTTAAAGGTGGACAGATAAGTGGATCATCACGGCATCATAGGAGCATCTTTGTGTCTCTTCTTGGCCGTATTAATACTGAGCTGGGGCAGGCATGGGGCGATATGGATGTACTTAGTGACCTCTGTAGGTAGTGCCGTATATCCTGATAGTAAGTTGTGTGTGTGCGTGCTGGTTGTGCGTGCGTGCGTGCTGCGTATATATATATATATATATATATATATATATATATATATATATATATATATATACATATATATATATATATATATATTATACACACGCACATAATAATACATATGTCTCGGCATGAAGGGTTAATTACCTGATGAATCGTCCATACTTTGAATTCACGATTCGATATTCTCTGTGCCTTTGTCTTATCTCACACGACTAAATCACATGCGCGCGTCCGCACATACACTTACACATACACATACATAATGAGAGAGGTAGAGGGAGTGTGTGTGTGTGTGTGTGTGTGTGTGTGTGTGTGTGTGTGTGTGTGTGTGTGTGTGTGTGTGCCTGTCTCTATCTGTGTGTGTTTATGTTACATATAATATAATATATCTTATATTTAATCAAACTTTCATCTACCATCCATCATGAAACATGTCCAAAGTGCAGGAAAAATACGCATAATTAATAAAATCTAAAACTATTACTAAACGTTGCCAACAATTCCGAGAACATTATAATAAATATAACGATTTATTCTGTGGGTTCATCAGGGGACCTATATCAGTATCTCCGTATTTATATCTCACTCTCTTCCTTTCCGCCCAGAGAGAGAGAGAGAGAGAGAGACGATTTACGGCGGATGTACATTATTAATTACTCGGGTATTATTCCAGTCATTATCCATATTACGGTACTAATGGCCGCTATATGTCAGCGACGATGTATAATTCGGCGGTCGGTGGCCGTTTTGTCGACTTTACGATAGCTAGAAGCCAGTGGCGGGTCCCCGTTTACACCAGCCCCATCACTTAACGTCACCTGGCTCGAGAGCCGCCATAGCAGGCCCGGAGCGATGACGGACGGCGACGCCGATTGGTCGACGGCCGGTCGGCGGGCCAGCCAATCAGCGCCCGCCGCCGGCCGGCTAGCCCCGCAGAGGGCGGACGGTGTCATGGCCGCCCGAGGGGAGATCTACGAGGCTAAGGCAATGGCTTCCGTAACTGACACTCACCGGCGAGCACGCTCGCACGTAGAGATCTAGACCCACCGAGAGATTGATACGGCGCGGGGTTGCGTGTAAGAGAGCGAGCGAGAGAGAGAGAGAGAGGCGGGCGACCGACGGATGATGAGCCGTGGCAATAAAACACTGACTCCTCCCCCTGACACTGCCATTGAGTGTTATTACTGCTTATGATCGTGAAACCGAGCTCAGATGAAGAGTTTGAAAGCGAGAGGCCATCTAGCTGGTCACAGATACCGGGCCGAGACTGTTAGCTTGTAGAGAGAGAGAGATAGCGAGAGGCCCCGAATACCACATAGCCGCTTCTGAGTCTAAATAGTCGCGAGATAGACGTTCGTCGGATCATCAAGCCGCGGCCCAACCATCGACGACCAAGAACTCTCCGAGATTATCAAACTCGGCGAATCTCGCCCGACTCTGACGCCGGGCGTTCGGTCGGCGGGTCGGCGATACGCCGTTCAGCGCCCATCTATCCGCGATAAGTACCCCGCGGGTCGTCGAGCGGAAGGAAATCGGCCGATATCGGGCCCCGAGATGGCAGTCAGTTAGGGAACGCCGACTGGTCGATGACTATACCGCCAAAGGCCGAGGCGAAACTCGCCGATGACGTACCAACGGACGTACCCAATGCAGACCGCGTACGACCGATGAGGGGATCGGACGGTAGATAAGTTCGTGGCATATCGATACTACGTTCGGTGCACCGACGTCCCGACGCACACACACACACACACACACACATATCCGTTGACGACGATCCCGTCACGATGCGCGGTTGAAGCAGTCGGGATGACACGGATCTGGCTTAGTGTACGGACTACGGTGATTTTGAACGCTCGCTTTTGCTAGGACTTCGTTTTTTAGGTAAATATAGAATTGGCGAGCGGTTTGTTTGTTTGTTTGTCGACTCGTTCAATTGTTAGTTCGTTCGTTTGTTTGTACGCTCGCTCGCTCGCTCGCTAGTAGGCAGGCTAACATCCAGTCGTAGATGGTCAACATGTTTGCCCTGCAGAGTTTAGCTCCCGAACAACTTGGGGTACGCTCGTTGGCCGGCGTGCCGGGAATGTTGTCGCCGGCACGTACCGCAGCAGGTGTACCCGCGGGCTCGCCGACGTCGCCGCCAGTCGCCGCGGCCACGGCAGCGGCGGCGGCGGCAGCAGCCGCGGCAGCCGCGGCCACCGGCACCCTGAAGCAGGGCTCCATGGAGTCGATCGTACAGAGTCTCTGGGCTCGCCAGATGATGTTTCCTCCGGCCCTACCGATGCTGAACTTCACCCCGAGCCAGGTGGCGCAGGTGTGCGAAACGCTCGAGGAAAGTGGCGACATCGAGCGGCTGGGCCGCTTCCTCTGGTCGCTGCCCGTCAACCCGTCGGCCCACGAGGCCTTGAACAAGACGGAGGCCGTCCTCCGGGCTCGCTGCCTGGTCGCCTTCCATACGGGCAACTTCAAGGACCTCTACCACATCCTCGAGAACCACAAGTTCTCCAAGGAATCGCACCCGAAGCTGCAAGCCATGTGGCTCGAGGCGCACTACCAGGAGGCCGAGCGACTGCGGGGTCGACCCCTCGGGCCCGTCGACAAGTACCGCGTCCGGAAGAAGTTCCCGATGCCGCGCACGATCTGGGACGGCGAGCAGAAGACGCACTGCTTCAAAGAGCGCACCCGCAACCTGCTCCGGGAGTGGTACCTTCAGGATCCGTACCCAAATCCAGCCAAGAAACGGGAACTCGCTCAGGCTACAGGTCTGACGCCGACACAAGTAGGCAACTGGTTTAAGAACAGAAGACAACGGGATAGAGCGGCAGCAGCGAAAAATAGGTAAGTTTATACTATATATATATATATATATATATATATATATATATATATATATATATATATATATATATATAAATCATTTTATATATATAATATATATATATATATATATATATATATATATATATATATATATATATATATATATATATACACATTTTATCATACACATACTATATTGGATGAAGATTCGTCATCTAAAGCCAATTTAAAACTCCCTTCATAATACTTACATGTTCAAGATGCTGTTTTTAACTAAATAACAATTTATTGTTCAAAATTTCTTAAAACTTACCTATAGATTGACTTCTACCTCATTTTGTAAGGGCATAACATTAAATAAAAATTATATATATATATATATATATATATATATATTACGCGTGCGCTTCGGAATTGTTCATTAATGCAATCAGCGAATTTCAAGTATAATAACTTCGATGGATTCCTATTTTTATTTCCGAGCCATTTTCTTATCTTTGTGCTCTCTATCTCCATCTCTATTCTCTATCTATCATTAACTACAGACTAGATCAATTTTGTGGTCGTATTACGAGCTGACGGGTTTCGGTGACCCCTAAAATATTTCTCAAGGTCGGTGGGATAAGGTGTTTTTTACAGACGTCATCAAGATTAAGTTTCACGAGAAAGAAAAGAGCCGATTCGTAGACAGCTTGAACACGTTTAAATAGAAGGATCACTGTTGGGATACACACACACACACACACACACACACACACACACACACACACACACACACACACACACACACACACACACACACACACACACACACACACACACACACACACACACACACACACACACACATATATATATATTTAAAACATACTACATACAGACAGACAGACACACACACACACACGCACCCAGGCACACACCAACACACACACATACACACGCACACACACATCATACACACACACACACAGACAGACACAAGCTATGCTATACACTATCTGTATTATCAACAATCTGTTCAGATATTGATAAGCGTGACACAGCTGGAGACAACACGGTGTCATCACCTCAATAGAATCTATCATTTCTATTATACTGAAAATAAAATCTATTGAATTAGTTGTAAACTGAGTTAACAATAGTGTTACTTTCTAGTAAGCATTTATTATATATATATGTGTTATATATATATATATATATATATATATATATATATATATATATATATATATATATATATTTCAGATTACTGATATATATATATATATATCCAATATAAAATATATATATATATATATATATATATATATATATATTATATATATATATATATATATATTTTATATATATATATTAATCTGATATATATATATATATATATATATATATATATATATATATATAAAATATATATATATATATATATATATATATATATATATATATATATATATATATATATATATATAAACCCCAGGTTCTGAAATCAATATAAACCTTTCGCGAGGCTACAATATTTGTTATTTAAATAAAACAGATTTATTTTCATAGTATACTTATCCCTTGGCCCCGCCATTATCAATCTCCCTCACTAATTTTAACAATAATCACCTCCATTATTGTTGTATAATTGGTGTACTCTTGTCACCGAAGATCGGCGCCCATTGTGTCCACTCAGGTGTGCCAACTTGTGTCAACTAATTTGGGCTAAATCGCAGTCTATTTTCCGTCGCCACTCCACACACAGACACAGGCACAGACACTCACAGACACACACAGACACTCCATAGGACACTCGGCGTAGACTATGCACACACTCTCTAGATACACGGTAGACATGCCGTTGATGAGAGCGGACCGATAACTCGGTGACAAAGAGATCACGGCTCGCGCATCTTCGACGCCCATCACAAGGGTGGCGCCATCTGTTGGTTATTTCCAGGTGTCGCCGAGCCCGGTGTGATGGGACGAAACGTATTCCGGGGGGAAAATCCACCCGTTTTGCGGCCACGAAAATAAAACGACGGCAAAACTGATCAAATTAGTATTACCGACAATCGTAATTATATACGCCGATGGGTGTCTGTTAAACCGTGACGCTGATCGGGAAAATTACCGAATTAACAACAAAACACCATTAATTGGGATTATTCAGCTTTGGTATAAGACTTTTTGTCGTTCCTTGTTGTGCGTTCTAGCTCGGTAGAGTTGTACAGAAGATTGGATGTAAACAGTGTTAGGTCGAAATATGTCGATTGGTGTAGATTGACCGTTTATTGATGATGGTTTAAGGCGGTGTTCTGACTGACATAGGGTGATGTTACGGATAGTTTACGCTGGTGTTTTTTACGGGTCCCTGGTGGTATTGTGTCTGGTCTAGGGTGGTGTTCTGACTGACCTACGGTGATGTTATGACGGGTCCAGGGTGGTGTCGTGTCGGGTCTAGGGTGGTGTTCTGACTGACCCGCGGTGATGCTGTGGGTAGTTTACGGTGGTGTCATGACGGATCCAGGTTAGTGTGTCCGGTCTAGGGTGGTGTTCTGTCTGGTCTAGGGTGGATGATCTAATGACTCACACCAACATCGCGTCCTAGCTGACCTAGACTGATATTATGGCTGGCTTAGGATGCTGTGGTCACCGGCCCATAGGATAATGCTACATAACAAGCCGAGGCGATGATGTGATTGACCTAGGATGGTGTTTTTATCGTCCTAGCTTGACCTAGAGGGTTAGTATTATTGACGGTCTATGACCCAGTAGTGTGTCTGATACGCGGTGACTCGTCAATATCCGACCTAGGACAGCACCAATCCTGCCGCATAATCCAGACGATTATTGTTCCGGATACGGGCCAGTATAATGCTGGCCTAAGATGGTCCTATGGCCGAGCTAAATCAGTGATTGTCGTAATACTTTTTGTGTACTATCCGACCTAGCCGTATGCTACACTTGACCTAAGTGGTTGCTTTCTTTTTCTGACCTATAGTCGCGTGCTATAACCGACCTAGCTGCATGTTATACTCTATCAAGTTATATGCTATTCAAGACCTAGCTATGTGCTATGCTGGAGATAACTGTGTGCTATTCCCGACCTAGCTGCGAGCAACGCCCGACCTAGACTGGTCTAGACAATTACCATTCCCGACCTAAATCGGCTACGGATGTGCGCCGTATCGTTTCTAGGCCAGACTTCACACCGTCGGCCTAGGCTCGTCCTAGCTAGGCCCGACAGAAGCCATTTCGAGATCGGGATGTTTAAAGAGCCGATCTGGAAATGGAGATCTTGACCTTCGTTTCCGTATCAAGGTCATCATAATTGAATGTGTACCGACATAATGAACTTCGCTTCGATCTTCCTATAGAGGGCGCCGTCTTAGCGTAATGGAGGACTGCCGACGGGCGGGAGGGGGGTGCCATCTGTCGGCTATCGCCGCCAGCGGAGATCACTTCCGGGTCACGGGTGTGGCGAGGCGACAAAATGGTTACTGTATCCAGGAGCGCCCAACCAAATGGCGCCTCCTGTCTTCCCTCATCCTCCATCTGTCTCACTTCTCCCCCGCTGTAACAAACTTCCCCTTCCATCACTTCCCCGTCCGTATCACTCCCCCTCTCATGCAGCTTCTCATCACCTATACTTCTTTTCGCATAATCTTTCCTGTCTGTCGCATTTTCTCCCCGTCATCTGCATCTCTCTTAACTGCCCTTTTCTCTGCCCTTTCTATCCCTTTCTATATCACCATTCCCCCTCTCTCCCCGTATCCTCCTCTCTTTTGTATAGTCCCTTTTCTCTCTCTCTCTCTCTCTCTCTCTCTCTCTCTCTCTCTCTCTCTCCTCTCTCTTCATTCCCGGTATTTTCCATCTCTTCCCCTCATCTCCCAGTTTATCTCTCTAGTCGCGACCCCCCCTCCCATTCTCCCATCTCCTCGCCATATCTATCTCTCTCCCATCTACTTATCCCAACAAGACACCATACACCACTCACCATAAGCCCCTCAGCATGTCCTTGAGATGACCTTTGACACCATCAGGACATTGTTAGTAATACGACATGTTGACAAACTGTAGAACACGATACGTCACTGTGACGTGTACCGACTGACCGAGCTCCATAGCAACTAGTAGGAGTCTGGTCACAACTTCAGGAGCTCTTCACTCCCGGTTCACTTCGAATCGGTTCCTTGTTGTTGTTGGGAACTACTTTCCGAGCGATGTATACACGCACATATACACAACTCACGTGTACACCCTCGTCACACACAAACACACACACACACACACACAAGTGCGCGCACGCACTCACGCTCACGCATGCACGCATGCACAAAAATTTTTAAAATAAATAACTCAATAACCAATATATATATATATATATATATATATATTCACGAATTCACGCATACTCCTTTCTATGAATAATACATATCTAATCGAAGTATGTAGAGGTTATTTAACTAATAAATAAATAAATACTATTACTTTCTACTACTACTACTAATAGTTTGTATATTTTTGTTTTGTATATATATATATATATATATTATATATATATATATATATATATATATATATATATATATCACATAGTAACGTAACCGATATTAAAATATCAATTATTGTTACCATAACACGAAGAAAAAAGATCAAATCCCATTACAGTTTGTGTTTAATAATATTTTTCTTCTTCTAATTTATCCTCGTTCAGAGATTTGTAAATATTTTTACAACTATTTATTATTTTTTCTGACAAATATTTTGGTCGACATATTAAATATTGATCCTAATAACCGAGTACCTATTGTTAACTATAGTGACGTCAGGCAAACAGTGTCGTGTTAACCGGAAACTGGTTATAGCGCATAGATCATAATTGGTCTGTCTGTCTGTCTGTCTGTCTGTCTGTCTTTTGTCTGTCTGTCTGTCTGTCTGTCTGTCTGTCTGTCTGTCTGTCTGTCTGTCTGTCTGTCTGTCTGTCTGTCTGTCTGTCTGTCTGTCTGTCTGTCTGTCTGTCTGTCTGTCTGTCTGTCTGTCTGTCTGTCTGTCTGTCTGTCCTTTTTCTTTCCCTGTCATTATCTGTCTACCTATAGATCTATATATCTATGTATCTATCTATCTATTTATCTAACTTCAAACATCAAAGCGACGTGATCTTGACGTAACATCCGGTTGCCTGAAATCGAATGACGTCATAAAACCGCTAGAACATGACCGACGTTTCGTGATCGACGGCGGCACAGCCGGGGAAAATGAAATTAATCCAGTTAGGCTGGCAGGAAGTGCGCAGGCGCGCGCGCAGCCGCGCCGTCGATTCAATTGTCTATTAGAGGTGGGCCTGTATATAGGCGAGGATCGGCGGTCGTCTGCTCGCAATATTTACCTCGGTGCTCTAGACAAATTGAACAGATCACTTTCCATTGGCCGATCGATATCGATCCGAGAAAGTGACACAGTTATTAGTCGGCGCTGATCGATTGGTTTTAGCGCCACTCAGACGTCACGAGGCCGGGGTTGAGAGTACCTGGTTGAACTTAGGGACGAGAGTATGGGTAAATATGGCGGCTCACATTGTGTGTGTGTATATGTGTGTGGGGGGAAATGGGAAGGATGGTGACCTGAGGTGTATCTTCTGTATCTGTCTCTCTGTCTGTATGTGTGTGTGTGTGTGTGTGTATGTGTGTGTGTGTGTGTGTGTGTGTGTGTGTGGTGAGTAGCAGTCAGTCAGTCAGTCAGTCAGTCAGTCAGTCAGTAGTATATAAATAAATAAATAAATAAATAAATAAATAAATAAATAAATAAATAAATAAATAAATAAATAAATAAATAAATAAATAAATAAATAAATAAATAAATAAAAGGCGTGCGTGAACGAACACACACACACACACACACACACACACACACACACACACACACACACCGCGCGCGCGCACGTAGCACGTAGTTACTAATAACTAACCGATCTGAACTCAGGCTATCTTCATAACCCTCAGACCGTGGCGCCCCCTATCAGAGTTCTTCAGTGTTAATGTCGGTCACATTGTTGTCGTGTATCCAGAGCTGTCCATGTATTTACTTCGTCAATATTGACACAGATCCAGTGTCGCATAACACTCGGCTAGCAGTCACGTGACCGCGTTAGCGTGGATCGTGACGTCACACTGTAAGGCGCCCGATGTCCGATAATTTCCAATCAGGATCGTATATCAGCCTCGATCCGGTCAGATCGGCCGGGATAGTAAGCGGGACTCGTCCCAATACGGGATATTAACGGTCAGAAGGGGGATGAGGCGTTGGTAGGAGGCTGATTGATCCGGAACGGGAAATGTGGCGAAGACATTTTCCGGACTTCTGGGTGGTCTATTGATCCAGGTCAGAAGTTTTAATGACAGATGGCTTGAGATCCTTAACATTAGTATTGATTGGGAAACATTCCGGGTTTGGCATCTTAGTGGGTGGGATATAAGATTTGGTATATCAGTGTGGGGGATATAAAATTTGGGATATCAGTGGGTGGGATATAAGATTTGGGATATCATTGGGTGGGATATCTGTAGGCTATTATCCAGAACAACATATCATAGAACCAAAATTCAGAATATGGGATAATAATGTGGGAATGTGGAATGTGGGAATGTGGAATAATATGAGAATGTGGAATAATATGAGAATGTGGAATAATATATGAATGTGGAATAATATATGAATGTGGAATAATATATGAATGTGGAATAATATGTGAATGTGGAATAATAGGCGAATGTGGGATAATATCAGAATGTGGGAAAATTTCAGAATGTGGGATATCAGCCCTTCGAACCATCGGGTTGGGAATTCGGCCGGTTTGGGATACGTGGGATTATATCACCACTCGCCGATATCAACATCACCACCCCCCCCCCCCCCCCCGGCATATCTCGAACTGTTTACGATCTCTTCCCGTTGTGACGTCATTCTTTGTTGTGTGATACGTATCACGCGTAGGGTCGAAAGCCACTCGGCTTTTTGTGAGGAAATGTTTCACGGGAAAAAATTCTATAGACCAGATAGAATTTTGCTCTCGTCGTCAACAGATCGAGAGATTGTGGTACAAGTTTACTTTTGTTGTTTGTGTGTTTGTGTAGAAAAAGACAGGGAAAAAAATCTTTGTTTGTTCACCGACTTACAGACAGACAGACATACAGACAAACAGACATACTGCATGACTGACTGATAGATCGTGGTATATAGTATATAAAGATATAACTGGAAACATCGGTACTATACGGTATATTGTACCGTATATATATATATATATATATATATATATATATATATATATATATATATATAAATATATATATATATATATATATATATATATATATAAAATAAAAAAATAGGGAGCTTTGATTTACACTCTTCTGTAAATAAAATAAAATAAATAGAGAAATAAATCAAATAAAATATATATATATATATTATATATATATATATATTTATATATATATATATATATATATATATATATATATATATATATATATATATATAATAATAGCTTTTAAGACTTTACAATGATGGGAATTTTTTTAATGCTAATTATTACCATTACGTACACCAAATAGTATTTTACGCTTAAGCCATCAAGCCTCCCCCTCCCCCGTACCGTGATGCTAAAACTAATATTTAATAAATATTTAAATTTACTTTCTAAATATCCATAAGATACGAATGT
The DNA here is from genome assembly GCA_025642065.1 of Paralvinella palmiformis. Taxonomy (NCBI): domain Eukaryota; kingdom Metazoa; phylum Annelida; class Polychaeta; order Terebellida; family Alvinellidae; genus Paralvinella; species Paralvinella palmiformis. The sequence continues at coordinate 316,121 of JAODUP010000210.1, read as the reverse complement.
GAATTTAGCGAAATTTTCTCGAAATGAAAATATAAATACCGGCAATAATAATAATAATAATAATAATAATAATAATAATAACGTCCTTGTTTATGTGTGAAAGCATAATTCATATTTATATATTGATATAATTGTTTATTAGCTAAATCATTCATCCAAATGTCAGAAAATTCGATGACGTCTCGTTGCAATAAATTATCGATATAACTGATGTGAGAAAATAATTAAATAAAATTTAATATTTAGAATAATTGATGTAGAATTAATTATTTCTAAAACGAAAAATATCCTTCTTATTTATTTCGGTGTGCGGCGGGGGGTGGGGGGGAAGCTATGTATCACTGAGGTAAAAATACACCCCTCCATATTTCCGTGGCGGTTTGTTTGTTTTTTTACCCCTTCGACCCCGACCTCCCCCCCCCCATCCAACCATCACCCACTCGACAAACCAGCCGACAAACAATACACTTAGATAGGTCAATTCTATTGTCTGGCTGATAAAGGTGATATTTTATTATAAACGCCTTCCATCTTCGCGGCAAGTATTCCTCACAAAAGACGCGGACATCTCCGATATCTCTCGACCGCTGCTGGCTCTGTGTGTGGGATGAGGCGAGTGGGGTGTCATCACCGGTGTCACGCCGGTGTCTCGTATCGGCGTCGTCCCCGCCCCCCCCCCTTCCCCGATTTGAGGTGGCTGGCTGGATGTCCGCCAAATTAGCCGACCGTCATCAGATACTGACGGAATGTCGGCAGACTTGACACCTGTCACCTCGTAAGCTTATTAGCGCCGGTGATGGCTCGGAGACAGACAGTAAAGATGCGCCACCCCCCCCCTTATCTGTCCGCCTGTCTATCTATGCGTATATCTATCTATCTATCTATCTGCCTATCTATGTGTCTGTGTCATCGATGTACTGTCCTCTGGAAATAAACGCTTTAGTCAGAGAAGTGATGGGGCAGGAGATAGCTTCGAAGAAAATTATTCACCCTCAACCCTCCCCTCCCCACACCCGCCCCGCCCCCCGGTATCCGTCTAGTACGGTTTCACCCCTACCTCTGTCAGGTTCTGGGGGCTGGAAGTGGGTATAATTAATTTCTAGAGTTTCTTCCCGAAATTAGAACCGACAATGGTTTGAATATAATTGTTTGCCGGTTGTATTTAACATCCTATATATATATATATGTGGCGGGTATGTCTGAGCAAATATCTGAAGGTGGCAGGGGTCTGTCCGACGGGTCTACTTGACCACGACAGGTATGTCTGAAGGCTGAAGCTGCCCACAGCAGGTATGGCTAACGGATTATCTGAAGGTTGCGGGTATTCTGACCCTATGTCTGACGTGTACCCGACCACAACGTTTATATCTGACGGGAACCCGACAACGATATTTATACCTGACGGGTGCCTAACCACGACCTGCCTATATATCTGCCGGGTTAGATCATGTTCAACAATTAACCTGACCTATATTTATTTAAACTCTGTTACCCTTGGCACAATCCTTTATAATTTTCATCAAACAGTTTGTATGATTTTATTTACAATGTATTATCATTACTACTACTACTACTACTACTACTACTACTACTACTACCACGAATTCCATGAATAGTACGAAAATTAATACAAATACTACTACGAATACTAATACAGATTATTAAATTTGACATACACGCGCGCGCACCCACACACACGTGCGCGCGCGCACACACTATTCTATCATTTCCAATATCGACTTCCGTTGGACAACGACCACTCGTGTCACTCCGTTCGGCGAACACAATCTATTATCGCCCCACATTCGGCGCTGGTCGCCGATCAACTTCCGGTTCCGATACGGACACCGTACACAATTGGACATCAGTACAAACATCACTTCACACCAGGAGGCGTCTTACAATAAAACGGAAGCCGTCCTCTCGCTAGATTGACGTCGTTTTGGCGGGAAGACAAACGCCGCCGATCGACTCGTATCGTCTGCTAATACGATAACGGATGATCGTCTGCTTTTTGGCGCGCCATCTGCTGTTTGCACTCGTTCTCTGAATGGATTCTTTGATTCGGTTTTGATAATATTTTGTTAATTTGTCGACGTCTTGGGTTATTCTTGTGCCGTTGTACTAGGTTTATTTCAGTTTTTCCTATTTTGTTTAAAAGAAACTGCGCGCGCGCGAGCACGTGTTTACGCACTTGCGAGCGGGTACGCACGTACACGGGGTCGTTAGCTTTGAATAGCCGTTTGTCTGAGGAGTGTAATATTGGGATATTTTATTGATGAATTTTCGCTCAAAAGTCTCCTTATTGTCTGACACGCCTTAATCTCACCCTCCCCTTCCCCCGAGCTTTGTGGAAATAGGGAAATACGTTATTGATATTGCCGAATAAGTGTAAAAAACGTTTCCTAAATACTTAGTTACTAAATTGTAAACAAACTCATTTTCCAGATAATTCTTAAATCATTATTTACAATGGTTTCAGAAAATAAACAAGGGATGACGTCATACTAGTTTATAAATCAATAATAAAGAAATGACAGACACTTAAAATAAAAAAAATTACAAACAAAATATATTTACATAATTTAGTAATATTCCAATATTTCTTAAGCTAAAATATTCTGAGCGTTGTTATGTTTTAAATTTAGCTTAGCATAAACTGCTTATATATATATATATATATATAATATATATATATATATATATATATATATATATATATAATTATTATAACACTTATTATTATTAACTTATTTCTCGCTAATTTCTCTCCCACCAGACTTATGCACCAACAACACCATGGACACCAGACTAACAACAGGTCATCATCCGACCAGCCGCTGAATTGCACCATGACGCGATCACCGTCGCCGCTAGACGGCGCCACGCGCCTCTCACGTGACATCGACGACGATAGGCCCGGAAGTGCGCTGTCCAACTCGTCCGACGCTCCTAGTCTCTCATTATCGCCCCCCAGCTCTCCATCGAGTCCGATAGATCTACACCATCCAATACGGGATCAGCTCCATTGACAATGATATTATCGAAAATCTGCATGATCCACGTGATCTGTGGGAACTATTATGATCCACGTGATCTATCGACATTGATCTACATAAATTATATGATCTGCAACGATCTTCATGATCTATCATCCGGCTAACGTTCATCTACATTATATATATATATATATATATATATATATATATATATATATATATATATATATATATATATATATATATAACAAAGTAGATCGTGAATAATTAATTAGCGCACGGACGTGGTCCAATGCTTGCAATGACAGCTTATGAGGTTCATCAGTTTCTGGTTCAACACTGAGGGTTCATCATGCCGCCTTTTATGGCAGTCTGGATAGGCGTCTGATCCGGAAAAACGCTGCACGCACGCACCGGGCGTGCGCGTGCTAGACCGACAACCAAGCTTATGGAATCTCCCGCCGAGACCGGCCCGATGAACACCCAGTGTGACCGTTTATATGTCGTGGTGTGAGCCACTGGTCTACGCCAATCTGATTGGTCGGCTATGTTATACTGTTTGCTGGGGGGAGGTGTCCATCCGAGTACATGTCAGCATATATATATATATATATATATATATATGTTTGTGTATATGTTGTGTTTGTGTATGTGTGTATGTATGCACGTGCGTGCGTGCGTGCGTGTGCGTGCGCGAGTGTGTCTTTCTATCTTTGTCTGTATTTTTGTTTGTGTTTACACGCGTATGTGAATCACAGAGAATTACATTTGTGCTATATTTTGACTGGTAATGGTGTCCTATACACGTCTGTTTGCTAGTTCTCGATGTTAGCCGCGATATCAGGGTAAAAGGTCAAATTGGCTGAAGGTCGCTCAGTCTATTAGGTCTGAAGATTATTATTATTATTACGATAATTATTATTATTATTATTATTATTGTCATAATAATAAAAAATAATAATGATTATTGCTATTATTATTATTATTATTATTATTATTAAATGTTTCGTCTGTACTTGGCGTTATTCGTGTAGCAATGACACGTCGTTTCTGTTTACGTTCTCCAGTTTTATAATTTCGCCCGTCGGCCGGCGGTCTACGGGCTAACGCGTCATCCGTTATCCGGGCGTTGATTGGCTGCCGCCGCCGATCTGAATATGCATGATGTGCGCGGCCCGATGCGTGCATGGTATGACTCCATACTCCACCCCCGCGCCTTGGACCATAACGAGAGCATTGAATGCCGACGACAACAGTTGTGAGGCTTCATCCAGAGCCGCAATTCAGTGCTTCTGTTAATTAATTAATTGCAATTATCGAGCGAACGAGAACTGAACGATAAGTAGAGGTTTTTTTTGGGATAAACCACTCATATTTTCACGCATACGCACACATGCATACGCACACACACACACACACACACACACACACATACACCAACCGATACACAGTGCTTAGGATTCAATATGTCTATCACGTGATGTATAGTGATGACTTAGTGTACATAACAATATCTATTACTATCAATGTGACAATGTTTCATTATTAATAAATTGGTATTCGTCAGGATTATATATTTATTGTGATAAAAGTCGGTTTATAACTATATATATATATATATATATATATATATATATGTGTGTGTGTGTGTGTGTGTGTGTGTGCTTGTGTGCGCGTACTTGATTAGTTTATGTTTGTATATTTGACTGTCTGTCTGACTGTCGCCTGTATTATGACCGCTTGTCTGTCTGCCTGTCTGTGTCCTTTATTACTGATGAATCGTCCACAGATTGTATACAAGATTCGTTATTATCTGTGGCACTGCACTATCACATACTGCTAATACACACGTGCGTAATGGTATTACACATGTTCGTTTATATATATATATATATATATATATATATATATATATATATATATACAGACAGACAGACACGCAGACAGACAGACAGACAGACAGACACGCAGACACACGCACACGCGCACACGCACGCACGATACGCAAGCTGAGGCACAAAGAGAGTTGTAGACAGACAGTTATAAGAAAGCAATGGCTAACCTCCAGCATTCTGTTTGAAATATTTTATGTAAATATCAACATTTATATAGAAGACACACTGTCAGCCGACCTCTCTCTCTCTCTCTCTCCCTCTCTCTCACTTCCCCCCCCTCTCTCTCCAAACAACTGACACATAATGGTCGACCATTAGCTGAAAAGACCATTATCTATCAGATATAATGGTCTATATTGTGTAGATGTCCCGCCATTTTCCGCTATAGACCGATCGCCATTGAATGGATTCTGTCGAGAAAATGGCGGACGGTTTGTTGTCGTTTGGCGAACGATTTGATCTGACGTAAAGTGAAACAAACCTTGAACAATGTCAATATTATGGCTTTAACTCGGTTGTATCGACACCTTCAATCTGTTTACTGCTTTATATATATATATATATATATATATATATATATATATATATTTCTATGTCTCTCTCCCTCTCTCCCTCTCTCTCTCTCTCTGTGTGTAGGTAGGTAGGCAGGTAAGTTGGTTGGTAGAGAGTGAGTATGTGTGTGTTTGTGTTGTGTGTGTCTCTCTCTCTCTCTCTCTCTCTCTCTGTGTGTGTGTGTGTGTGTGTGTGTGCATGAGAGAGAGAGAGAGAGAGAGAGAGAGAGGAGATAAGGGACTATACAACGCAAGAGATTCGGAGACGGGGAGAGAGGGGGAAGTGTGATATAGAGAGGGATAGAAAGGGCAGAGAAAAGAGGCAGATAAATTGATATGCAAATGACAGATTCTGATTTAAACCCCTTTTTTTTGGGTGGGTTGTGAGGGGTGTGTTGATCGACATTTATTCAGCTGATTCGAGTAACAATAACTTTCATTTGCATTAATTAGTCACTCTGTCGCTTATATCTGCCATTTATAAGTTTCTGTTTACACGGATCACGTTGAACTGACTACCACATGGCTAATTAATTATACAGCAGAAAATGCGCGCATGCTCGGTGTCGGCCCTAAGATAGCCAATGATGACGTTACAACGTACACAACTCAGCAAAATACCATCGCTCTACCAAAACACAAAATCATTATACAACTCGCGATCTGCCTATATAGG
>JAODUP010000210.1:267500-305000 GCA_025642065.1 Paralvinella palmiformis | reverse complement strand
ACCCAGACACAGACAGACGGTGAGTGAGTGAATGAGTGAGTGTGTGTGTCAGTCAGTCAGTCAGTCAGTCAGTCAGTCAGTCAGTCAGTCAGTCAGTCAGTCAGTCAGTCAGTCAGTCAGTCAGTCATAGTTATATACATACATTAAAATATTTGCGGAGAGGCTGTATGGGTGTACGGGTGGGTAAAAGCCACATGCAACATTCTTTATTTGAACCCCCGGGACCGGCTTCCGTCCTTTATTGTCTAAATTAACATTAAGATATATCAATGGCGGTGTCATCGGATGGGTAAAGATAAACAGGTGACCTGATTAATTGGTGCACATGACAACACTAGTAGACATCAACTGACATTTCTCAACCAGCTGTAAGTGCGTGTCTCACCCACTCCCACACACAACACGGACGTATTGTCAACCAGTCCTACACACAACACGGACGTATTCTCACCCAGTCTCACACACAATACGGACGTATTCTCACCCAGTCTCACACACAACACAGACGTTTTCTCACCCAGTCCCACACACAACATGGACTTATTGTTACCTAGTCCCACACAACACGGACATATTTTCACCCAGGCCCACGCACAACACGGACGTATTCTCACCCAGCCCCACACACAACACGGACATACCCCACCCAGTTCCGGATGCTCTAACCCAGTCCGAAATACTGTCACCCAGACACCGCCGTATACTACCAGGCACCGAACCCCGAAAATAAAGTCGTCAAGGTTCAAGTACCGCACCACTACTGATCGATCGGAGCCACCCCCGAAAACAATAACTCTACCCACCTATTATAGACCCTGATCTATTTCAGTGAGTGTAATTTTCTTCAAATATCGCTCGGTTAAACATCAATTAAAATAAACTCGCCAAGAACCTGACAATAAATTATTCGGTGACCCATAAACGGGTCATGTATAATCTACCTCGACTTTAGACAAACAGAGACGACGGATCGAGTCGAAAAATGGCCCTCCCGCCCAGACAAATAAAAAAAAACAGCCCCGAGGGGTCATCTCGTCCCACGGGTGTGTCATGTCGTCTTGTCGGTGGGGCATTACAGTGCCAGGTCAGCGGTTTATAACCTCTGACCCGAGGGACTAAGAAATCAAAGTGTTGGTCGGCGAATTAAAACATTTATCGTATCGTGGGGGGGGGTTGATGGTGGTCGAATTGTTCTAATATAAAATAGACAGACAATTAGCAGTACTTGTGGCGCCCCCGGGTGGGTGTTACGGGGGTGGATGATGCAGACCGTGGCTGCTGCTGACTGCACCGATTGAAATAGTTTGTTGGTAGTCTCGGCCGAATGGCGGCCATATTGGATCCATTGCCAATGGCAACCGGCTGGACGCCAGAAGTCAACAGGTCATCGAGGTCGGTTTGAGTGTAGCGTTTCTGATGTAGCTGATTATTATCCTAACAGTGGGACACTCGGTACAACAGTCTGTACGGGGACAGTGTGTGTGTGTGTGTGGGGGGGGTGTATAGTATGAACGAGAGAGTACCGTGTGGGGGGGGGAGCCTTTCATTTTGTGATGATATGAGCTCGCTAAACTAAACGAACGAAATGAAGATGTCATCATAGAGAATAATTGATATGACAACCGCTTTAATATGGGGTCAAGGTCGATAGGTTGATAGGAACAAATATGGCGATTGTACTGTAAAACGGTTAACGTTGGCGACGAGCATAGCATGGGACAACAACAATAACAACAACCACAACAACAATAATAATAATAATAATAATAATAATAATAATAATAATAATAACAAAAGACACACATATACACATACATACATATATACACACGGGCACACACACATACACTGAGAAAGAGGGGGCGGGCGGAAATGGGTGGGAAAGTACAAAGCAACAAAACAACAACAACAACAACAACAACAACAAAGACAACCACAAAAACTGATCAATTCCTCAACCACTTCTGACAACAGACGGAGACAAAGAGCTAGACACTCACATATCACCTAGACACACACACACACACACACACACACACACACACACACACACACACACACACACACACACACATACACACACACACACCGAGAGAGAGAGAGAGAGAGAGAGAGAGAGAGACTTGTTTCTCTCGACAGAAACCGAAACAATTAATTACAGGTAAGCTAAGTATTCGGCCAGTAATTCTCTCTAGTAACGCGATATCTCGCCCACAATGGCGACGTCTCGGTGTGAAAGGGCCCGCTCCGGTTGTCAGGGACGCCAGATTGGCAAATTGCCGATCGCTGATTGGCGGTTTGGTGTCCAGGCACTCGGAGTCCGACCGACAAATTACGGACCAGCCCGGATATATGGTTACCTGTCGTCCAATTGTTGTCCAGGTGTTAACCGGAAACTGGATATAGGCTGTCTTAAGCGCTGTACCACTGGCGCATTGTTTACGGTTTGGGGTATGGAACAGCACTCTGAGGAATGAAAGCGATCCGGAAGGGCGTAGGGCGTTTAGAAATGGGCGTGGCGGGGGTTGATGCGAATGATATAGGTTCGTCCAATCAGCAATCAACTCCTTGTGGGTTATCCGGAGGTGAGTGGTGTTAGGAAGTTATTGTTGTCCGGATCTTGATCGTTCCGGAAGCGACTAGTGGCTGCCAAGTGACGTCCGAGTCGACGTCCAGATTTGCGCTCCGAAATTCAGGCCCACGGATATGACGGACGCGCACCCGCTTGGATCGCCATCTACCGGTGTACTCCGTGTACTCCGTGAACTCCGCGATGCTGACGTCGCCATTAAGGCGACGACAATACCGGAAGTTGGCCGCTGTCCGCCGATAGCGATCGTAGCTCGGGGCTACGGCACGACGGCGGCCATTATCAATCCGGTCGCCGTAACAGTACGGATCGCTCATGAATAAAACAAGAGACTCGTTGTTCGGGATCCCGACGTCGTTCGTCGGCCCGCAATCCCGACGTCGACGCCAGTACCGTCGACGTCATCGACGACGTTAATTGTCCCCCGATAAGCCGATCTCACAATGGCCGCCGATTACATTATGGTGGGCGATAATAGATGTATAAAGTCCGTTATTATCGCTCATTGCCCGACAAATATTTCCATGACAGTGCCAACCAGTGAGGAACGTACCACGTGCCGATCATAACTAATTGGGGGGGGGGGCGGCGCCGCATCTCGTCGGCTCGTCCCGTCTCGTCCCGGATCGGGGGCCAGCCGCCTCCGTCGGGAGACGAGGCGTCCGGCTCCGATCCCCGTATCCGGGTCTCGTCGATCGGAAGAGGCGTCATTCACGGCCAACCCCGGATCCGGAAGCGTTCAATGCGCCGTCTGAATGCCGTGAATTAGAAGCGAATAACGTAATCACGCGCCTCTGTCGGTCGGCCAGACGTCCGCCATTTATGGTCGGCGGTGGATGGCTGGCCCAATAACGGGTCGGGCGTCCCCGTGGGCAAGGGCCCGGCTGAATACTGGCCACTGGGAATAGGAGGAACAGGAGAGAGAGAGAGAGAGAGAGAGAGAGAGAGAGAGAGAGAGAGAGAGAGAGAGAGAGAGAGAGCAGAGGGAACAGAGGGAACAGAGGGAACAGCGGGAAGGTTGTCCGAACGGGAACAGAATAAAGAAAACCCCAGAGTGGAGTCGTAAGGAACATGACCGGACGGGAACACAGTGATATAGAGGGAGCACTGTCATATATCGGGAACAAGGTAATATAGAAGGAACGCAATGACACAGAGGGAACATCAAGCAAGCCAGTGATATACCGAAGGAACAGATGACGTGGAACACGGGAACAAACCTAGTCTTATACATCACGATGTTGTTGTCGGGATATATTCTTACCGAGAGACGAAGATGTCCTGGAACAAATACCATGATGTCATAACCGAGATAGAAAGATGTCCTCACCCATGCCCCAGGATATACTCACCTATATAGACACCAGGATGTCATTATCCAGGCACTATGATGTCCTGACACTATGATGTCATCGGAGGACACTAAGATGTCCTCACCTATAGACACCAGGACGACCTCATGCATCTTAACACTAAAATGTTCTCACTCAGACATCAATAAATCCTCACCCATTTACTAGAACATCCTCACCCAGACAAGAGGATGTATTATGTATTATGATTTCCTCATCCAGAAATCAGGATGTCCGCATCCTAACGCTAGGATGTCCTCACCCAGATACCATGATGTCCTCACCCAGACACCAGGATATCTTTATCCAGGCACTAGGATATCCTCACTCAGTTATCACGATGTCATCACCATAACGCTTAAATGTCTTCACTCAGATGTCATCATCGAGACATCGGGATTAGCTCACCCAGACACCATGGTGTCATCACCAAGACACTAAGATGTCCTCACTCAGATACTGGGGTGTCCTCACTCTCGTCGATCGTATAAAGACACATATAACTTGATAGAAACCTCCTGACGTCACCATCATGGAACTGCCGTGATGAGCACAATCGATCCGGATTACCTCGCTATCAGCGCCACCTTCCGGCGGTCCAATCATGATTATCCTACTCGATCGCTCGGGGAGACAATTATTTTGGACATTTTTCTGATCGGGTGAATCCCGGCAAATCTCTGGATCTATGGATCCGTCAGGGAATTAATGGGAAGTGATCTGCCCTTCTCTTTGACTGTTTATCGGTCTGTCTTGTCTGTACGACCGTCCATCCATATGTCTGTCTGTCTGTCTATCCGTTCGTCTATCCGTCCGTCCGTCCGTCTGTCCGTATGTCCGTCTGTCTGTCTGTCTGTCTGTCTCTCTATCCATCTATCCATCTATCCGTCCATCAATCTGTCTGTCTGTCTGTCTGTCTGTCTGTCTGTCTGTCTGTCTGTCCTGTCTGTCTCTCTATCCATCTATCCATCTATCCGTCCATCAATCTGTCTGTCTGTCTGTCTGTCTGTCTGTCTGTCTGTCTGTCTGTCTGTCTGTCTGTCTGTCTGTCTGTCTGTCTGTCTGTCTGTCTGTCTGTCTGTCATTTGCTAACAGAATATTGCTGCTGGTTCCTATCAGATATCACATGGGTAATGTAATAAACTAGTTGATAGTTCGGTAAGTCTTACCCAACATAGACATTATGAACAGTTGACCCATCTTCGGTTATTATGATTTGTGTGGGTCACCCAGACAACCTTAGATGGTATTTGATAATAAGCCCTAGGTGGGTAAGCTAGAATAGCTTGGACTATTCTACCCACTCCGTTTAGAACACCCCATGCTATGGTCTAGTACGGATGATGGGTTGATTTTACCCATCGCGGATACCCATTTTGAGAAATGACCCATTCTCCATTTTCTAACCCATTCAATCTGTTACAAGCACCCCCCCCCAAAAAAAAAACCACATACCGTATATATGTCTGTTTTGGATGCATTATGTGTGTGTGTGTCTGTGTGTGTGTGTGTGTGTGTGTGTGCAAAGTGAATAAGTACATGTGTGTTTGTGTGTGTGTGTGCGTGTGTATATATGTGCGCGTTTGTGTGTGTGTGTTTGTGCGTGTGTGTGTGTGTGTGTGTATGTGGGTGCGTGCATGCATGCGCATCTCTGTGTGAGTGCGTGTGTGTGTGAGTGCGTGCGTGTGCGTGCGTGCGTGCTTATATACATTCGTATGTATATGTGTGTCCGACTGCCTGTGAAAACACAGCCATTCATTGCACGCCTTACAGGAGCATCCCAGCCACGGGGAGTGAATTAAACCGACCTGGCCCATCTGGGCTTGTTGGACCGGGGGCATCTCCAGCCGAACTACCCTCTGAGATGAGCCGACCGATATATCTCCCATCCCACGGAACTCGTCTTTCCCACCTCCGCGGGCTATCCCGGCCCGTTATAATCATGTTATGGTTCTAATGTATTTGACCATCTGGGCCCCCGACATGACAATCTGCACTCAGATTGAATGACAGTAACACTTGTCTGACACCAGCCGACTCAATCACTACTCACGTCTACTCATCGGCGATGAGTCACTGAACTACTAGGTCAGTGGATGAGCCAAATCAATCATTCAATCAATCAATCAGTCAATCAATCAATCAATATTTCATTCAATCGTTTATTCATTCATTCAGGTAGGCAGTCGAACAGTAGCTGATTCATAAATTGTCTCACTCACTCACTCACTCACTCACTCACTCACTCACTCACTCACTCACTCACTCACTCACTCACTCACTCACTCACTCACTCACTCACTCACTCACTCACTCACTCACTCACTCACTCACTCACTCACTCACTCACTCACTCACTCACTCACTCACTCACTCACTCACTCACTCACTCACTCACTCACCACCACTCACTCACTCACTCACTCACTCACCTCACTCACTCACTCACTCACTCACTCACTCACTCACTCACTCACTCACTCACTCACTCACTCACTCACTCACCACCACTCACTCACCTCATCCACCCACCCATCAACTCACTCATCCACCTATAAAGCCATAATCACCCTCATTTCATCACTCATCAAACCCATCTAACCACCCAGTCACCCATACACCTTATAAATCATTCATCACACCCACCCATCCTCTTACCAATATTCAGCCATAATAATTAGCCAGGTCAGAAGCCATCGTCACAACGCCTGAAACCACGTGACCAACACCGTAAAATTGCCGGAACAGAGCATGAAATGGCGGCGATATCACGTGACACGTTACGTCGCCAATAATCACAGCCACCATGTTAACATGACCGTAATAGGGAGGATAGGCTGTCAGTGTCCGTAATAGTGAGGATAAGCTGTCAATAACCGCTATAGCGAGGATAGGCCGTCAATGACCGCTACAGCGAAGACAGGCTGTCATTGACCGCTACAGCGAAGACAGGTTGTCATTGACCGCTATAGCGAAGACAGACTATCTATGACCGCTATAGCGAAGACAGGCTGTCTATGACCGCTATAGCGAAGATAGGCTGTCTATGGCCGCTATGGCGAAGATAGGCTGTCAATCTCTAGAATAAGAAGTATTGGTTGTCAATAACTCTATTAGTGAGGATAGGCTGTCAATCATCTTATTAACGACTATAGGCAGCCTATGACGTAGATAGGCCGTGGTCAGTAGACCGTGAAGACATGGCGCCCTCTATGGACCAGCTAATTGAATATCGCCGTCTGGTGGCTGTTGACAACACTAACAAGCTATCGTAGATCGGATTACACGTCACATACCACAGGATGACGTCATCAAGCTGGAGTACTTAGTGATTTCTGTGACAATCTCAGGTCCATTAACAGAAACTGGCAGAGGATGGGGGGGGGGGTGACCACATAGATAGATAGATAGATAGATAGATAGATAGATAGATAGATAGATAGATAGATAGATAGATAGATAAATAGATAGATAGATAGATAAATAGATAGATAGATAGATAGATAGATAGATAGATAGATAGATAGATAGATAGATAGATAGATCAAGCGATATTTAGGTAGATAGATATATAGATAAAAGTATAGAGAAGGGGGTTTCAGAAAATTAGATGATTTTGAGATATAGCTAGAGACAGAAGGAGATCGCGGAGAGACCGAGAAAAGTGAGAAAGGACGGAAATAGGAGGGGGGGGGTCTTAGGGGAGATAATATTTTCACGGAGGTCTTCTCCGTCTTAAAGGCCTCACAAGTTACATCCCCGACCACTAGCCACGCTCGTGGTATATATATATATATATATATATATATATATATATATATATATCGGCACCCGGTAGGCCCGCTGGTGGGGGATGATTGCAAACACTGTATTGTGTAAGCTACACTTTGTCAACACGAGTTCAGTCATTATGGGGCCCCGCTCCTGTGTGTGTGTAGAGAGAAAGAGACTCGACCAAAAAAGTGACACGGCCATTGAGCGGTTTTCGGGAGGTTTTTCGCCCGTTAGAAACCCGCACCGTCGCCGGTACCACCGCCGTCACCACCGGGCACCGCCGCCCATAGTACTACGACGGGCGACGGGCGGGCCGATGTCGGGCTGAAAGCGGGTCGTAACCTCGGCTTGGTCGTCTTTTGTGCCGACTCTATGCCGACGACAATGGCTGGAGCCGGCCAACGAGCTCTCTCTCAGGTGCCTCGGTGTTGATTCAGAGAGCGAGCTGATGGACATGTCCAGAGCTAGGAGTTATCCGTACGTACTAGCTGTCGGGTCTGATGTCGGGGGCCCAGGAGGAACCCTCGGGCGGGGGCTGCCTGGTGGAGGGGGGGTGATGGGTGCCTTAGGGCCGTCTCGAGGCCGTCAGTTTCGGGTTACGATTCGTTCTCGACGACGTATCCATCGCCTTCGGGGTTAGAGGAAGGAAGGAACGAACACTCGGAATTTTGTCGAAAGTTGAACGTGTCGGGAGCTTCAACGCGAATAACACACAACTTGGGGGGATTATGTCACTGAGTGAGTGAGTGAGTGAGTGAGTGAGTGAGTGAGTGAGTGAGTGAGTGAGTGAGTGAGTGAGTGAGTGAGTGAGTGAGTGAGTGAGTGAGTGAGTGAGTGAGTGAGTGAGTGAGTGAGTGAGTGAGTGAGTGAGTGAGTGAGTGAGTGAGTGAGTGAGTGAGTGAGTGAGTGAGTGAGTGAGTGAGTGAGTGAGTGAGTGAGTGAGTGAGTGAGTGAGTGAGTGAGTGAGTGAGTGAGTGAGTGAGTGAGTGAGTGAGTGGTGCATGTGAACCTATTCTATATAAAGGACCCTTGATCAGTGATCGATTGCCCATCCTATCATATTTATTATCACCTGTCCACTGATGTCTACACCTTAGTCTAGTTATATGCCACAAAAGGGGCTTCCTCTAGAATAACGAGCAATTACCATATTATAGTCCATGCCAGCTAGAGTCTTGATAATGCCATTTAGGATGTGTTTATTATCAATCCTATGCCACCATAATGCCGACAGACGGACGGCCGGCCAGCCCGACCGACCGACCGACCGACCGACTAACCGACCATTTATCTCCCTCTCTCTCTCTCTCTCTCTCTCTCTCTCTCTCTCTGTAAATAAATATGTACATTTGGTTCTGTCGAGGACAAAGACTACCATACCGGACTGCTCTAACGTGCGGCCCTAGCACAATGTCAACAACGATCTTCACTTAGGGTCCCGAAGGCAAATAACGCCGCCTACCGGAGTTCACTTAAACACCGCGGTACCGACACTTCGTGGGGTTCGAGATAGGGGTTGAGGTGGGAGTCAGGGATAATGTAGGGACTTGGGCCCTATCTCGTCGTACGAACACTTTTAGGTTCGGGAATTATGGAACGCTGCCGAAGGAATGTAACGGTTCCGTTCGGCCATGTTCGGCCATTTCCGACTTTGTTCGTCGATTTCGGTTATCTCGTTCGGGTCAGTGTTGAATGCGCCCTGGGGTGTTGTGCGGATGGGGCGGTTGTCGCCTTTGGTCGGAGAGCGGTTGCGTAAAATTTATTTAAAGTGCTTAGAACATCTCTGTAGTCGATGATTGGTCATTATGTAAGTTGTCAAAGTGATAAAATAATTAGGCGAAGACTTCAGGCACTCTGATTGGCAACAACAACAACAACAACAACAACAATAATAATAATAATAATAATAATAATAATAATAATAATAATAGATTTAATCAATTATCCTATTAAATTATCTGAAATACTTTAGTTAAAGAGAGTATCAAATTATTTGATTTATACTTTTATTTTGTATGTGGTTCAAATTTGTTATAGTTTGGTTTAATTTGGTTTGATGTTTTTGTTGTATGGTATTATGTGAGTTGATATCATTAGTTCGGTATGTAGTTATGTGGTTTGATCTTTGTTGGTATGGTGATATGTGGTTCGTTACCGTTTTATTGTATTTGGTTTGATGTACTGTGGATGTTCTGGTGTGGTGTGGTGTGGTATGGTGTGGTATGGTATGGTATGGTATGGTATGGTATGGTATGGTATGGTATGGTATGGTATGGTATGGTATGGTATGGTATGGCTTAGTCTTATTTGGATCAGTTTGATTCGAAGTGATTGCGTTTGATCACGTTTCGTTTTGTGTGGTTTGTTTGGGTTCGATGTGGTTTCGTTTGGTCGGGACGACAGATGATGCTCCGCGTATCTCGTTCGCCTCTGGTGGGCCGCTCTCAGGCCGACGTCGAGCCGCTGTTATGATGGAGATAGACCGTTGTTAATCGTGTGAGAACGAAGGTGACAACGTGTGTGTGTGAGAGAGAGAGAGAGAGAGAGAGAGAGAGAGAGAGAGAGAGAGAGAGAGAGAGAGAGAGAGAGAGAGAGAGAGAGTCATATGATGCCTTCATCCTTCGTCCAACGCTCTTCTCGACAGAGCGAAAAATGCCGCTTCATATTTCAAACGGACTCCGCCCCTAGCAGCCCGTCGCCCCGGGGCACCCGTCCATTAGACTGGTGGCTGGCGAGGGGAGCTCTCCGCGGGGGATGGTGGCGGGGTTCGCGTCCGCCCCTCGGTCGCCGCACCTCCCGCGGGGATGTGTGCGGGGTCGCCATCCGGCGTAAGAAAGCGACGGGCGGGGCACCGCTTCTAGCGAGGAGTAAATTACTGAGTGGCCGCCGAGGCCATTGGCTAGGACGTCGGGACGGGACGACAGGTCGGCCGTATCCGATCTGTCGGCCAGGATCCGGTATCACTCGAGTCGGCCTGTACTGTCACGTGGTCATCGAACACGTGACCCTGACGATAAGACGCTCCCCTAACCGGTCGTTATCTTCTCCAGTTGCCGATGAGGGACCGTCTCGTGTTAAGTCGGCGGCCATTTTGTCCAGAGAAATTGGAGGAGGGAGGGTGGTGCTATAAAGATAGAGAGATAAATAGACAAATAGATCAACTGATTGATATATAGATAGTTAGATAGATAGATAGATAGATAGATATAGCTAAATAAATATATAGATGGTGTGTGTGTGTGTGTGTATATATATATATATATATATATATATATATATATATATATATATATATATATATATATATATATATATAGTTAGATAGACAGACAGATAGATAGATGTTTGAAATAAAAGGAATATATAAAGTTGAGAGAGTCCACGGAGCGAGTCAGAGTTAGTCAATTACCCCATCAACAAATGTCAGATCTGTCACCGGTCAATGGCCCATCGACGGCTGATGATCGGCCCGACGTCGGCAATAGTCCAATCGGCGCCCGATAAACGGCTTACGTCATCGACGACGTCATCAAACGGGCCAATCAAACGGCTCGGCTTATTCGATTTCACGCCATCTTGGCCGCCCATTAGTCGACGCCGACGGTTCGCTGAATGCCGCTCATCGCCCGGATATCCGCTCAGACGGGCGCCCCCTGGCGCCGAGACGAGGAGTAAAGCTTATTTTAGGCACAGGTTGTCCATTGTCGGCCATGTTCACGCCTCGCTCTCGTCAACCTTTGTTCGGTATCAATCCTATTAAGTGATGTTCCAATAATGCGCGGCCTTGCGCGCTCGCTCGCTCGCGTCGACACCGGCACGTGGTACGGTGTGTGTGCGTGTATGTATGTACGCGTGTGTGTGCGCGTGCGTGCGTGCGTGCGTGCGTGCGTGTGGGCGTACTCGCCGAGCTAGTGTCTTGTTAAGGCTGGCACTGCCAGATTTAGTTCGTCACGTGGTCGCGGACAATGGTCACCGGAAGCTGCGCGAAATATCGCTCATCAGATGGCTTTGTGACGGTCGATGTTTGCTCGTCGCTTCATAAACGATTCTTCCACGTCACGGACCGCTAACAGTAACCGCTCACGGGGTGGTATTACCCTGTCACGTGGTAGGATAGACCGACCTTACAGCGTGGCTTTATCACGATGTAGTTCGGCTTAATCACGTAATACTATGATGGCCTTATCGTATTAGTAGTAAGACTTTATCACGTTGTAGTATGGTCTTACCGCGATGTAGTATGGCGTATGAGGAAGTAGTGTATCTCAAAAGGTATTATATATCCTTATCACATAGTAGTATGGCCTTATCACAACGTAAGTAGTACGGCCTTATCACATAGTAGTAAGACCTTATAGTAGTATGTCTTTATTACATATTAGTATGACAGTATCACCTAGTATTAAGGCCTTAACACATAGTACTATGGCGTTATCACTTAGTAGTATGTCCTTATTACATATTAGTATGACATTATTACATAATATTTAGGCCTTATCACATAGTACTATATATGGCGTTATCACATAGTACGTAGTAAGACCTTATCGCATAGTAGTATGGCCTTATCACATGAATTCATGAGATAGTAGTATGGCCTTATCACATGAATTCATGAGATAGTAGTATGGCCTTATCACATGAATTCATGAGATAGTAGTATGGCCTTATCACGGAGTTGTTTGTCCTTTTCATGTAGTAAATAGTATGACCTTGTCACATATTAATATAGCCTTATCACGTACTAGCGTAGTCTTATAGAATTATAGTATGGCCTTATCGGGTAGTTAGTTATACGTCAAGCAGATATGACGTCATAACATAGTACGTCGACCTTAAAAAATCAAATGGTACATAATCACGTGCTAGTACTACAACATGGCTTTATTAGGTGGTAGTATGCCCCTATCACGTGATAGTATAAGCCTTGTAACACGACAAAGTTACCTTATAATGCAGCAAATTTACCTTATAACACGACATATTTACCGTATAGCACGACAAAGTTATCTTATAACACGGGAAGGTTACCTTATAACACGGGAAGGTTATCTTGCGACAAGGCAAAGTTGTCTTAATTATAGCACGATAAGGTTAATCATTTACCAAGACAAAGTTACCTTAAAACACGGGAAAGTTACCTTATAACACAGCAACACCACCTTATCACATCTTAACATCGCTAAATCACCTTTTTAAATTGAGTTAAAAGAACAATATTAGGTTATCACGCGGAGACACTGCCTTATCTCACCCCCCCCCCCATTGACGACTAGTACTCCCTTATAACATTCTAATTTTCCCTTATCGCACAGGTCCTAGAAAGTCGTGCAATTATCTAGAATCAACTGTTCGATGACGTCACATGATCGAAATTGTACCGTAATTCGAAAACCGGAAGTCCGAAACTATCATCGACGCATGCGCACTACGAGAGGATGTATTTCGTATGTCTGTGGCGCTACGCGGTTGGTGACATCATCGGGGCGGTCACGTGCTGGAACGGTTTGATTGGGACGGATATTAGATTTAGACGTCGCTCTCAAACGTTTGGCAGCTGATGATCCAGAATAGAGAACGGGGTCCTCGATGAGGGATGTGTGTGTCCGGAGGGATGTTTATGGATGTATGGACGGTAGAGAAATTTTTATTGTCGGATGTGTGTGCTCGTATAAAGGATGTGCGTGCAATTGTATGTATGGGATATGCGAGTAGCTATGAGTAGCTGTCCGTATGAGATATGTGTGAGTGGGGTGTGTGTGTGCGGGATGCCCCAGTCGTTGGTTCCGAAGGATGCGCCATGGGATGTTCGGAGGCTGTCTGAGGGAATGCGATTGAGCGGCGTGTCAACAACAAGACACGCCCCCGGATGTTGGCCTCGTAATGGCCGGGTGGCAGCGACCGGAAGTGGATACGGGCTGGCAAAAGGGCGGCGACGATTGGATCCCGGGAGACACGAGGCCACTTCCGGAACAGACGAAACCCGGAACAACGAGGTTTGCGCCTAACCGACGACAACAAAGGCTATCCGGGGAACAGAGCTGGGGGTGGGAGGGGGTGGGTTGGTTGGAGCGAATGAAGGGGGATTGGAAGGGGAGACCAGTAACTAACTAGATGATGTTCGTCAGAATCTCATATTATCGCCCGGCCCATCCAACGACCGCCATTACTGTTGCTCGTTAAACCACGTGACGACCGAGCGCCGATTGAATAGCGACAAATTCGCTTCATTCAATCACCGAAGCCGTAACTCGGTTGCCCCGGGTGGCATACCGGCGCTAAATCGCGTCTATGGCGCCCTCTGGCGGTAGTTAATAGCCGATCCCGACGACTGGCTATTGGTCGATAATGAGTCCACAGTTAACATGGCTGCCGTAACGGTTGGACTGGTTATCGTAAACAAATGAACCCTGTAATGTGCCACGTCCACCGGGCGCCCGGGGGTTCGGCTATATCTTCCTCCGGGTGGGTTAGATATGTTAGGGGGTGAAATAGGAGTCAGTTGACTTGTATGATCTGTCGTTTGTCCGTTCGTCGCCAGGTGGCACGAGCGTCGACTTCAGGATTGAGGTGTTAATATGGACATCGGCAAGATGTGACACGTCTGTCTGTTTGTCTATCGGGTTGTCTGTCTGTTGGTTGGTGTGTCTACTTTATTAATATCTCTGTCTATTTCTGTTCTGTCTATTTCTGTTCTGTCTATGTGTGCACGTGTGTATATATATAAGTGTGTATGTATGTGACTATGTTTGGCACGCGCGCACGTACATACCCGTCGGGTCAAACGCCTATACAAAGAAGTCGGGCAGTTGTCACGTGATCTCCCCGGTTGATCCGCGGGCTGTCGTCACGTGGTCGACCATCGACCTCTCGACCAATCAAAGCCAGCCGTTCACCGATCCGTCTGTCTCCGTCCGTCCGTCTGTCCGTGTGTGTGTGTGTTTGTCGGCTAAATCGACACTAAAACTAACACCTATTGTCGCCCATTCAACGCGCTCGCGCACAAAGCGCTTGATGACGGACGTCCCCCCTCCCCCCCAGTCATCCAGCCGCAATCAAACAGAAATCCCTCCTCACTCATCATCGTCCACGCCAGTCGAAATCCAATATGGCTGCCGATCAGGCGTGGATACTAACACAAACTAACATCCAGTCCGGTTTAGAAGGATCTCTTTGATATTTAGAATCGCCTCAGGAACCAGTAGGAGGCGAACGGCGTTAAATAGACAAGGGGGGAACCTGGTGGGGTGGGGGTGCATCCACACCCATCCCCAGAACAAACATCGCCCTCTGGTGGTGTGTTTGTTCACTAGATGCGTATGTGCCAACCTGCATGTGCGTGTGTATGTGTGTACGTGCGTGCGTGCGTGTGTGTGTTTTATAAAGATAGTTAAGGCGCTGGCACAGGTGTGTGTGTGTGTGTGTGTGTGTGTGTGTGTGTGTGCGTGTGCGTGTGCGTGTGCGTGTGTGGGGGCGATTCAGTTTAAAGCTTTATTTTCACGATATAGCAGATTAGGTTTGGATACAGAAGAAATAAAGCGTTGCCTCCCTAACGGCTCAACAAGTCCCTCCGAAGCCCCCCCCCCCGGAGAGGGGGTTGTGTAGAGGTGGTGATGGTGGGGCTACATCCCGGGGGTGTCCTGGGTTAAGTTACCTCTAGGTAAAGTGGCTTCAGTATATATTGTGAGTGGCCATGGCATGTCCTGGTATGTGGTTCTCAGTTCTACATCAAGGGGACTATCGCCGCATGTGCACATCCTCAAACAGGTTCATGCACGCACAGCACAGATACGTACAGGTTCAGACACGCACGCACGCGCGCGCACACACACACACACACACACACACAGGGGAGAGAGAGAGAGAGAGAGAGATGCACGCACCAACCCACCCACACGCACATAAACACACACAGACTAACACACCGACAAATTTCAAACAATGCATGTTATAGAATCCGAAGTTGGTTCTGCATCCTGAACAATCATCCAGTTGGTGTGATCCTGATTTGTAACCATCCGTGCCACTGTGTTTTCACGTGGTTCTAAAAGACACGTACACACGCACCGGTACGCACACACACGCACGCGCACACACACACGCACGCACGCACGCACACAAAACAAGGACTATTTATATGAAACTACTAAAGTTACGTTCAAAGTTTGAAGTAGTACATTTACATGGATATATTTGGATCCAGAGATTATTGCTATAAAAGTTTAAGTTCTCCGATTTGTTTTTAGAATAATTTTCCTATATCGAATTTTGGACATTTGGCCTCCATTTTGTTTGTTTTACTTCCGGTATTATTTGGGTAGTAACTCGGCTGATAATATTGCTAACATCTCACCAATCTGGATCCAGGTGAGGGGATCTAATTAAGCTTCGGGCTCGCTAATTTGTTTGTTTATTTTCCGTATAGCGCATCTCAGATCTAATGTACACGCGGATTTAAACCCTGATGAACAGGCCAGTGGTTGTGTTTATAGATAGTGATTTTCTTTGCTCATAATTTGTGGGACCCCGCAGTGTTTCGGGAACCCCGGTAGCACTTGCCTAGGGACCGCCCAGCATACAAACACAAGCCAATCAACAATGAATACAATTACTCTCAATACAGTTACGCTGATGAATCGTCTAGATGTTCTCTTCCTGAATACTGATTAACTGTGTTAGGGCCTTTTCACACACTGGTAATATATTATATATATATATATATATATATATATATATATATATATATATATATATATATATATATATATATATATATATATATATATATATATATATATATAGGCAAGCTAACAAACAAACGAAGAAGCAAGCCAACAATGATACAAACAAAACGCATCTTCAAATCTAATTACCCACAACATATCAGCTCTCCCCGTATCCCCTCACGAACCTCCCCCGTCCTCCTCCCCATCCAGCCTCCCAATGTTATCGACCATAAGATTACCTGGTACCGGGTCACAGGTGTTAAAGGTGCTTGCTTGCTGATTACTAACCACAAAGCTGGCCTATAGTTAATTAATTACTCTATACAATTAGTATTACTGACGCTCCGAGCTAACAATTGTCACTAAATCACCGGATGAGTGAAAGGTGACGCCGTGACAATAGTTACCGTTAGGTGGCGATGTCAGTCTTATACAGGTGACGGACATAACCTGGGATAATATGTTAGAGATGGGCAAGGTGTTGATAATGGGCTGTGCTGACATGTGGGAAACGTGGGTAATTTGTGTGTGTGTGTGTGTGTGTGTGTGCGTGTGCGTGTGTGGGTGTGTGTGTGATAGAAAGCTATGTAGATAAGGTAAAAATACACATAAAATCGGAAAATCTTGACCCATGGACAGACAGACAGACAGACAGACAGACAGACAGACAGACAGACAGACAGACAGACAGACAGACAGACAGACAGACAGACAGACAGACAGACAGACAGACAGACAGACAGAGAGGGGTATATTTTTGTATCAAAGTAAACCCAAATTAGACCCAATTCTATTTGTATCAAAAAGTTCATTATAATAATACGATTACCATCAACGCAATAATTGATGCTGCTGCACTAACACTATAACACTAACACTATAATACTATAACACTAACACTATAACACTAACACTATTTAAACACTAACGATATGACATTTACACTATAACACTAACAATATATCGGTAGCACTATAACATTAACACCAAAACGTTGACACTATAACACTAACAATATATCGATAACACTTTAACATTAACACCAAAACGTAAACGCTATAACACTAACAATATAGCACCAACACTATAGCGTTAACACTATAACACGAACGCCGTATAGTTAACACCTTAACACCGACAGCGTAACAAAAACACCATATCATCTGCACTATAACACTAACATTATAACACTAAAACAGTTACACTAACACCATAACACTAACACTACAGCACTAATAATGATGATGATGATGCTAATAATAATAATAATAATAATAATAATATAATAATAATAATAATAATAATAATAATAATAATAATAACAACAACAACAAAGTAGGACTTGAACATTATTAGGAGAACCATTTTTATAAGTCAAGTTATAAGGTTATATTAAGTTTGGCTGTTTCTCTGTGTGTGCGTGCTTGTGAACGTGTGCATGTCTACATCTGTATATGTGTGTGTGTGCATGCCCGTGTGTGTGCGCGCGCGTGTGTGTATGTGTTTCGGGGGGGGGGGAGGAATTATAGTGGTTCCACATCAAGGCTCTTTGTTATCTTAATGTGTTTTTATAAAGCGACCAGCCCTTCAGCCTTAACATAAACCTGGATTAATTGTTGACGAACTATGAGCAGTTTCCTTTCTTTTTCTTAGATCCAGAATAGATCCAGAATGGAGCCCACAGACTTCGTCTATGATCTTCACGCGACCTCTAACATGCCAGTTCGCTTAATGACCGACTAACGAGCCACGTGACCGTGTAGGCAGACGATAGAAACACTTTGCCGCCATATTCCCGGACGTTTGTTTGTTTTTGGCGAAATAATCTTCCAGCGAGCGGCTATGTTATCTGTGTTCCGGAGCACATCCCAAATCCACCTGGCCATTAACAGATGACTCACACTATATCCGGATCTGTAGACGTTAATTATAACTCGATATCCGGATCCGATGAGTCCTGTATGAGCAGGATCCGGAAGCGAGCGGGGGGAGGTTGCGTTTCGCACCGATTGAAAAAAAGAGAGATCCAGATTATCTGGTTATATGCTCGTGTCGATGATGTTAGCGCTGTTTTTCTTTGCTGTTTAGCCGCTGTTCAGTTTGATCAGGATCAGAGTTTCCCCGTTTTCCGCCTTCTGCGGATGATCCGGAATCCGGGTGCCTGCCTGCGGACGATTGACTAGGTGGCGTGCTATATGGTTACCATTAGGGGGGGTTGGCGTTGCTTATAAAAACATGTTTTTGAGCGATAATGTAGACACCTGTCTGCGTCGTTTGTGTCGACTATAACATTATACGTGATGTGGACCATTCTCACCGACACACCGACACACACACCGACACACACACACACCGACACACACACACACACACCGACACACACACACACCGACACACACACACACCGACACACACACACCTCACATGGTGTAGTTAGTATAATCACAGACATTACGATAAAGCTGTATCTACCTGAAGTAACTTGAGGCATGTCAGTCTCTGATCTCTGATACATAATATGTGTGTGTTTGTATATATATATATATATATATATATATATATATATATATATATATATATATGCGTATGTGCATGTGTACGATTGAGTCATTAATTAATTATTTATTTATTCAGTCAATCAATCAGTAAGTTAGTTAGTCAGTTAGTCAGTCAGTCAATCAGTCAGCCATTGAAAGAGGGAAGGAAGGAAGGAAGGAATGAGTGAGTATATGTGCCAAGTTAACCAAATATCCAATCACCGAGATCCCCCCCCCAGTCACCCAAAGCCGAACCGTTCACCTTCCCTAAGCTATATAATGTTGTTGACCCTATCCATCCTTCCCCCCCCCCACCATCACCACCATCATCATCATCGACTTACCTGGTTACCGACAAAGAAATAAAGCTAATTAGAACAATATGGGCGACAGTTATGGGCCGCGCATGCTCGTAAACGGCTTCCGGTGATGGCCGCTGTAAGGCGAGCTCTGATTGGCTCATTTTGCTCTCGTTAGCTGGAATGCGGCACCACCGTCACCAATAGCGGAAGTACGATCGGCGAAACGGCGTCATAGCCGCGCTGGGTGCCGTAGGCGCTAGGTGGCGCCCGTAAACGGAGACGATCGGTCACCGGAAGCAACCATCGCTATTATCTTGTGGCATAAATTGTCGTTAAACCACCCCGTCATGATGATGATGATGATGATGATTATCATCATCGTCGTCATCATAATCATCATCTCATCATCATCATCATCCACCACCCATCATCATCATCATCATCATCATCATCATCATCAATAGGTGCACCGTAATTTTGCGTACCATCAGTGCTGTCACCTGGTCTCTGTTGCTTTCGTTTCCGCTATCACGTTATGTATGATTCGATGATATCTTGAAGATGATACCTAGAGATGACGTCATCGGTGTGTATGGTTATCTTATCTCATCATTCGGGTGTTGTAGATCATCACCCAAGTATGGCAGATCATTAACACCAAAGTATCATAAGTCATGACAGATCATTAACACCCAAGTATCATAAGTCATGACAGATCATTAACACCCAAGTATCATAAATCATGGCAGAACATTAACACCCAAGTATCATAAATCATGGCAGAACATTAACACCCAAATATTCTAAGTCATGACAGATGATTAACACCCAAGTATCATAAATCATGGCAGAACATTAACACCGAGGTATCAAAGTCATGACAGATCATTAACATGGCCCAAATATCATATATTTTCATATCATCCAGGTATAAAAAATACCTTCCGTGAATCGTAGATCATCACCCTGGTATCACTCATCATCACCCAGGTAAAAAGATCACCACCTAGATATCACCGATCATCATCTAGGTATAATATATCATCACATGGGTATAATAAACATCACCTACATATATAATAACTCATCACCTATAGGTATCACACATCATCACCCAGATATCGCACATCATCACCCAGGTAAAACATCATCTAGATATCACCGATCATCACCTAGGTATAGTAAATGATCACCTAGGTAACACCCATCATCATCCAGGTAGCTGTATCATGTTATCAACATCTGTATATTAGTATCATTAAGATAATCTGAATACGTCAATATTGTGTATGAGAACATCTGTACGAGAATATGTACACGGGAACATATGTACATAAACATGTATAGGAAATCATCTGTACAATTCGAATAAAGTCAAGTGTGTACGACCACCTGTTCAGGTTTATATATGAGTGACTATAGCTGTACCACACCTTCTCAACGACCACCTCTCCTCTCTATGCGACCACTTCTCAACGACTACATACCTATGACCACTTCTTTACGACCACTTCTCTACAGCCACCTCTCTATGACCACTTCTCTAAGACACTTCCCTTCTATCACTTGTGTACATCCACTTGTGTTAGACCACTTGTGTTAGACCACTTGTGTTAGACCACTTGTGTTAGACCACTTGTGTTAGGCCACTTGCCTTAGACCACTTGCGTTAGACCACTTGTGTTAGACCACTTGTGTTAGACCACTTGTTCCAAACCATTTATTTTAATAAAAATCTGATATTATATATATATATATATATATATATATATATATATATATATATATATATATATATATATATATTAATATACAATGATGCGGTGGTGGTGGAAAATAGAAATATTAAAGTAATAATAATACAAGTAATATTTGTAGTAAAAGTAGTATTCATGGAAGTGGTAGTATGAATAGTAGTAGTAGTAGTAATTGTTGTTGTTGTAGTATTAGAAGAAGAGGTAGCAGTAGCAAGATTAGTAGCATGAGTAGTAGTAGTATAGTAGTATTAATAATAATAATAATAATAGTAGTAGTAGTGGTAGTAGTAGTAGTATGATTGTTACTTGCTGTATGAAACAGATGAGCTGTTCTTATCAGTTATGTGACATAAATGAGCCGAACGAGTTATGTGAGCTTAGTGAGCTAAATGACCCCAGTGAGCCACCCAGTGAGCCCAATGAGCCCATTGAGCCAACCCAATGAGCTCAATGAACCCAGTGAGCCAACACAGTGAACTCAATTAGCCAAGTGAGCCAACCCAGTTAGCTCAATGAGCCCAGCGAGCCAACCCAATGAGCTCAATGAACCCAGTGAGCCACCCAGTGATCTCAATGAGCCTAGTGAGCCAACCCAGTTAGCTCAATGAGCCCAGCGAGCCAGCCCAATGAGCCCGTGGGAGCCATACTCACCACTAACCCATCATTAGATATCTTATAACAACTATAACACGACAACAAGTTTAGTTTTTTTTCCCACTAAGCGTCACATTTGACAGTTATCACACAAAAGTGTACATCAATTAGACGAACTCCGGGCTAATTATGACAATATTTGGACTTTTTTCCATTAAATTCTCGAACTGAACAAAACCTATCTCCCACAGAGAGAGGGGGGAGAGGCCGTGAGAGAGAGAGAGAGAGAGAGGGGGTGTAGGGAGAAGTTTCTGACAACATAATAACAAACTTTACTGGTTAGCTATGACAGGACCCTGGGGGAATTCTTGGTGGTTGAAAAGTTTAGTGTTAATACAAGATAGGTAATAGGATTTCTTTGATAATGGGATAAAACTGGTGATGGGATATGTTTGGTGATGTGATGAGATTGGTGATGGGATATGTTTGGTGATATGATGAGATTGGTGATGGGATATGTTTGGTGATGTGATGAGATTGGTGATGGGATATGTTTGGTGATATGATGAGATTGGTGATGGGATATGTTTGGTGATGTGATCAGATTGATGATGGGATATGTTTGGTGGTGTGATCAGATTGGTGATGGGATATGTTTGGTGATGTGATCAGAATGGTGATGGGATATGTTTGGTGATGTGATCAGATTGGTGATGGGATATGTTTGGTGATGTGATCAGATTGGTGATGGGATATGTTTGGTGATGTGATCAGATTGGTGATGGGATATGTTTGGTGATATGATGAGATTGGTGATGGGATATGTTTGGTGATGTGATCAGATTGATGATGGGATATGTTTGGTGATGTGATCAGAATGGTGATGGGATATGTTTGGTGATGTGATCAGATTGGTGATGGGATATGTTTGGTGATGTGATCAGATTGGTGATGGGATATGTTTAAAGACCTGATCTACTGGCCAATGTTATATGTTATGGTTAGCCATTGGATATGTTTGGATAGGGCTAAGTGTTTATTAAAGTGCGTTTTCAGTAGGTACATTGGTGTAGGACCCCCCCCACACACACACACACAAAGCACGCAGACACACACACATACACATACACGCAGACACACGCGCGCACGCAGGCGCACGCACCGTCGTAATTATCCATGTTATACTGACGTTGTATTGACGTCTTGTTCTGATGTCAGAGTGTTGTAAATGGCCGTTAAGTGTCTATAGGGACCAGCAAGTACCGTAACATGAGCTGGTCTATATAACATCACCTGCTGGTCCATGTAGGACACTACCGGCTGGTATATAGGACACACACGCGCGCGCACACACACACACACACGCACACACTTCTAGCCTACGAAACATGACTTGTTGGCCAACATAGAACATGTGTAACTAATCCACTTAACATGGCTAGCTAGTTCACATAACATGGTTATGGCCAGCGCACGCCATACGACCGGCTGGTTCACATAACATGACCAGCTGGGCATCATAACATGTCTTTTGGTCCACATAACATAACCTACTGGCCCGCATAAAACAAACAGTTGGTCCACGTAGCATAACCTACTAGTCCACGTAACATAACCTGCTGGTCCACATAACATAATCCGCTGGTCCACATCACATAACCCGCTGGTCCACATCACATAACCTGCTGTTCCACAAAATATAACCTACTCTTCTACATAACATGAGTTACTTGACACCATAACAAGATCTACTGGTCTACATAACATAACAAGTTCTTCCGTATAAGATAACCTACTGGCTTGTACCATAGCATAACCTATTAGTCCAGTTAACATAACTATAGTATATTAGTCCATATAATATAACCCGCTGACTGGTCCATATAACATAATCTGCTGACTGGTCCATATAACATAACATGCTGAATGGTACTTATAACATAACCTGCTGACTGGTCCATATAACATGACCCTCTGATTGGTCCATATAACATAACCCGCTGTCTGGTCCATATAACATAACCCGCTGATTGTTCCATATAACATAACCTGCTGTCTGCATGGTCCATATAACATAACCCGCTGACTGGTCCATATAACATAACCCTCTGATTGGTCCATATAACATAACCCGCTGTCTGCATGGTCCATATAACATAACCCGCTGACTGGTCCATATAACATAACCCGCTGTCTGGATGGTCCTTATAACATAACCCGCTGACTAGTCCATATAACATAACCTGCTGACTGGTCCATATAACATAACCTGCTGACTGGTCCATATAACATAACCCGCTGACTGGTCCATATAACATAACCCACTGACTGGTCCATATAACATACGTTTTGTTAGAGTTGGTTCTATACATAAAGTGCTTTATAGAGGTCAGTAAAGCAGTAATAGCTCTCAGGTGTCACTCTAAGTACTTACTTTGATGTGTTACTGGTCATTAACGTAGGTAAAGTAGTGACTGGGTGATGGTAACCTGACCTACTCTAAGATACTTCTAGTCAATATGGCTGATAGGAAACGGATCTTGTTGTGTGTGGGGGTATTTTGTATGTATGTATGTATGTATGTATGATGTATGTGCGTGTGTTTGTGTGCGTGCGGCGCGCGCGCATGTGTTTGTGTATGTGCGCGTATGTCTGTATTTAGTGTGTATATGTATGTATACACGGGTATCTGTGACTCCATAACATAAAGATATATTTAAAATCATCTTTAATTTTATAATCAATCATTTCAGTACAGATAATATTATTAAATTTAATGAACATAAATATGTTATTAAAACATAATTTTATCAATAAAACTAATTAATCTTATCAGTTTTACATTACAACATATAAAATAGCACAATAAAAAAGAGGAAATAATTAATAACACACACACACACACACACACACACACACACACACACACACACACACACACACACACACACACACACACCATACAAACACACACACAGACACGCCGTGGGACGCTCCGTGATCTAGCGGTAGCGTGTTGGACCACATATTACTACTACCCGTGTTCAAATCTCGACGTGGGCATGTCTGAAGGGTGTTTCATCTTTGACATCGCTTCATTACATTTGGAGGTCGCTCGGCCCATTTAGCCTACCATGTGCAAAGAAGTGACCGGAAACACCTATCATCGTCATAAAACACGCCCGCGCGCATGCGCATCAAGCCCGATAAACATTTGATTATGTCTCTTCGGCCCTTATTATCTTACCGAATGAGATTCGGATGGCACAGATGTGAAAGCGCTGCGCTACAATGCTCCAGTCTGTCGATTCAACACCGGTTGATACCCGTGTGTGTGGGATATAGTTCCCTTCGAAATTGCCCCTCGGCCATACGTCTCAGGTATGATCCGATTCCAGAGGTCATGTCGGTGAGACATTACACATGTCTCAGCAAGAAAAGTCGCCACTCTGGATTCAGTCCCCTGAAGAAACGTCCAGAGTTTGAATTCACGGTTCGAGATTCTCTGTGCCTGTGCCTTATTATACACAGCTAACACACACACAAACAACACAAAAAACAACAAAAAAAACAAAAAATACAATAACACTAACTAATATACATATAAATATATATATATATATATATATATATATATATATATATATATATATATATATATATATATATTGTATTACATATATTACCTATATCATCTTATATTCCATATTGTGATATTCAACCAACCATCAACGATTACTACCGCCAGATGGCCATTAGCAGTGACGTCACCGATATGACGTCAGTCACGTAACAGGACGACGGCCATTTTGGATAATTAAATATGGCGGATTAGGGGGCCGAGCCAAAACTCGATAAGAATCGTTTTACAGACCGGCCATCAGCCAGTGATGCCGTCGGGATAATGACGTTAATGAGGTGATCCGGATCGGTCTCATTACCTGTCTCTGGATCTGACAGTAATTAGCGGATATAAACACCAGCCACGTCCGACGACGTTGACGTCATCGTATAGTTGAGAGCGTGATGGCTGAGTAGCGGCTTCGGGCGTCAACGTTAATCGTGACTGACGTCATCACGTCATGACCGCCAACGATGTCTGTCTGTCGGTGTGTGTGTGTGTGTGTGTGCGTGTGTGTATGTGAGCCTGTTTTAGCAATGTAGTATAAAGCACTGGCACAGAGAATCATGAATCGTGAATGTTGTCTCTAGACCAGCTATCATTATATAATCATCGTATTGGCATAACTAACTCGATAATGACTCTCCTATCCCAAAACCTATTAACGTCTATAACTTTCCCTTATCACAAACAATAAGGTAAGAGATATCGAGACTGATAAGGTAGCTAATGGGTAAGGAATCAGTGAAGAGGATAATTGTAATGGCAATAAGTGAACTGCGGCGTGCTGACGTCACCGTCCTGTTCGGTGACGTAGAACGGGTTACATCATCGAACACGTTTGCTTAATCCCCATTGGACATTGGCCATATGTTAAGATGGTTATATGTTGTCTGTCTGTCTGTCTGTCTGTCTGTTTGCCCTGTCTGTCTGTATACCTGTATGTTTGATCTATGCATATAATCTATGAATGCCAGTATGTGTGCGTGTATGCTAGCAGTATTTCCCTTTCTCGCGCGCGCGCATGCGTGCGCCCGCTGTCTCCCCTCTCTCTCCCTCTCTCTCTCCTCTCTCTCTCTCTCTCTCTCTCTCTCTCTATATATATATATATATATATATATATATATATATATATATATCCTCATCTCACCCTATCTCGTTAAGCCTATTTACCAAGATAACGTATACTATACATATCAACAGATATCCCGATCAGTAAGACAAACCGCATCCTGATGCCCCCCCCCCGCCCCCCACCTTCACTCAGGTACCACCCCCACACTCCCGGTCCACCCCCACAACACCGGCCGGCGGTACCTGTAAACAGCCTTCATCTCAATAGACCACGAAATATGGGCTTCAGTCTTCTTCCAAATCATCAGAACTGGCCCAGATACAAAGATGTAGAAAACATTCCTGTTGGCTTCTGATAAAAACATCTCCATGGAAGCATTTGTCTAAACAAGACGATGTTTGCGGCATTTTGTGCCGAAATCTACGTTTGTTTTCCCAGAAAAACACCTCGGCAACAAGAACAACGCAAAACAGCCAAACTATATCAATTGTTACTTGCTCTTAGAACAATTAACTAACTAACAGTTGAGGGGGTAGGCTTAATTAAGGCAGGCACGACACGCACGCACGCACGCACGCACGCACGCACGCACGCACGCACGCACGCACGCATACATACACACACGTACACGCACATCACACATACACGCACACAAATACATACACATACATACACATACACGTACGTACACACACACATACACACACACACATGTACACACACACACATAGAGAGAGAGAGACAGACACATACACACATACGCACACGTACTTGGTGATATTTTTGAGAAATTACCGTTTTGCGCTTAACTTTAGATTTATAATGATATTGATTTAATCAATAATTGTATACCTTATTTTAATATTTAATTAGGCAATGAACTAATCAAGGGACCGTTTCCGACTGACATAATGTGTTACAATTTCTTACAATATATCATAACACGATATAATATTCGAATAATAGCATAAAGTGAAGGTTATATCGAAATTTAAAAAAAAATTCCATCCATGTAATTAATCAAACAACAAACAAAACAACAAACCACCAAACATACACAACAGACAACACCAATAATAAACAAACAAACAAACAACAATTACGGCAACAAACAGCAACAAACAAACAAACAAACAAACAAAGACAACAAAATATAACTTAGGTAAAAAATACTTTTACCAAATCATAATATTATATTGTTAATAATCTATTAGTAATAATTGGCTTTATTAAGTATTAATCATGGATCGATTTTATCAATTTTTCTGATCACTTTAAGTATACATTATTATGGATCCGATGACTTCTCGGAGATCCGGAGATGATTGATCCCGAAGCATCTGATCTCATATATAAACCAGTAGGTTAACAATGGTACTATTGTTGGTGATTGTCTGTCTGTCTGTCTGTCTGTCTGTCAGTCTGTCTGTATGTATGCCAGTCTGTCTGTTTGTAAGTCTGTGTATGTATGTATGTATGTATGTATGTATGTATGTATGTATGTATGTCTGCCTGTCTGTATGTCTGAAAAAGGTCACCCACTACCTCGCCAGTCTATTAGTAGCAGCCATACAAAACAGATAGTAACACACGGAAGATGGGTACAGATTGGTGGATACTGTCATGTCGTCAGCAACATAATAGCTGCTTCTGTCTGTAAAAGCATAATTCGAATGCGAAATATTCGTCCTTCGCATACTTTTGCACATAGTTTCTTATAACGCCCGACCCTTCCCCCACCGACATTGGTCTCGAAGAACGCCCCCCAATCAAGATCCCTCCGTCCCCTATTTAGCTGTGTTTTAATAATGATAATCCGAGTTTTTTTCTACTTCATGAAACCAGATAAATATTGAAGCTTATTCTTGGCTTTATTCCGTGTTATTATTATAATATTTAATAATCAAGAGAGACAGTCGGTGTAGCTGCGAGCAGATCACGATCATAGGCGCCAGTCTGCAGCAGGAAACATGGCGGCTTCCTGTAACTGGCAGACGATCATTACTGTTGTTGGATTATAATTGTGCAGAAAAGTATTAACAAATTGTTGTAAACCGAGGACGTTGTGAATTTTTGACTATGTCTGTCTATCTGTCTGTCTGTCTCTTTCTCTGTGTGTGTGTGTGTTTGGGTGTGTGAATTTCCAAACTGTGTGAATGATACATACGAATTTGCTAATTATATATGGAAATGTTTGGGTATATATATATATATATATATATATATATATATATATATATATATATATATAAGAGAGAGAGAGAGAGAGAGAGAGAGAGTTAAGTTCTACATCTCCGCCCCCTCCACATTAGAAACCACTCTGACGGGATATCATTTCAGTGTGATCACTGTAACACGATTCCTGGAGTAATATATTCATTTCTGGCGAATGTTGAGTGTTTCGAGTGAAGCCAATCAGGTGTTAGGTATCGTGCCACCCGACAAACCAAATACTTGAAAGAGACGTCATCTGACGACGGCTAAACTAACTCTAAATAACTAATATATATGGATATATGGACATTGACATATATATATATATATATATATATATATATAATAATATATATATATATATATATATATATATATATATATGGGACATTGTGTGTGTGTGTGTGTGTGTGTGTGTGTCTGTGTATCTGTGTGTTTGTCTGTCTGTCTGTCTGCATGGGTGTATGCCTGTCTGTCTGTGTGTCCGTCTGTGTGTATGTCTGTCTGTATGTCTGCCCCTTTCTCTCTCTCTCTCTCTCTCTCTCTATCTATCTATCTATCTATCTATCTATCTATCTATCTATCTATCTATCTATCTATCTATATATATATCTATCTGTCTGTCTGTCTGTCTTTCTGGGTGTCTGTGTCTGTCTATGTGTATGTTTGTCTATCTGCGTGTATGTCGCTGTATGACGGATCTTCCGGTTCGGGGAATCTGGTCATACCAGTGTTCCTTCTGTGGGATGTTTCATTATTCGGTAAAAGGCTTGAAACTGATTCTCTCATTTCTCTAGTATGTAGGTCCGCCAGCCATATCTGACAAAGTTACTGACTGACTGATTGACTGACTGACTGACTGACTGATTGAGTGAGTGAGTGAGTGAACCCTGACTGACTGACTGACTGACTGACTGACTGACTCACTCACTCACTTTGCATGTCCTCTCGTCCACATGGTCGTCGTTGTGGACACGTTAACGAAGTTCGTAGAGCGGGTGAAGATTTTTCTGGATTATTATGTTGTGAGGGGTATACAGCTTACCCCAGAACAGGCTATATTCTGTACCAGCCCCTCCCAGATCTTCTCCACGGGGGTACTCATACACAGTGGTGTGTGGGTATATTTTGTATTTGTGTGTATGGCGTCCAGAAGACTGCATGTGTAATATTTTTCGGTGATCCACGAAAAGATATCGGTATAAAACAGCCGTGGATGGTATACTCCTGTGAGGGTGGAGAAATTCTAAAATCGTCTACATCAGCCGATCAGTAAAGGTTAAAGGGTTTTCTGCGAATATTTACCCCACGTAGTCGTCGTGAGGCCAGTACAGTACAGCCGATTGTGGGTATCGCTGTAAGGCCGGATGTTGTTGTTGTCGTTCTATTAGCGAGGTTAGACCGAGGTAACATAACATCACCGCCTCCACCCCCCCCGCTGTTGTACCGTATAAAGAGGCCGTACCGATGTAAAGCCGAGCCATTACAAACGGCGTTCGATTTGTTGGCCGACCGCGCTAAAGCGAACAGCGCACGGATAAGCGAATCCGGAGTAAACGGAGGGCATCGACGTAATGCCGGTCTAAGTTACTAATAGGCGAACCGAGACCTCTGCTGCTACACCAGCAACAGAAACACGATAGATAATTAGCACCCAATATATATATATATATATATATATATATATATATATATGAATGATAGGACAATATACATTGTGTAGAGCCCTAGAATGAAGCATTCTGCCTGCTTGGTGTCACCTTACAGTTAAGCCTCCGCTATGTACGATGTTTGTATAAACTTAACGGACCGTTAGACATATCGTCCCCGCTACCGTCGGCTATAGATCGTCAGATAAATATATTTTAACAATGTTTGCTTTTAGCTCAGAAAATATTTGCGATCGCCGGTGTGCCGACGGTGCAAACCGCTTCAGATCGTCGTCAATAGGTGGCGCTATTTCGAGTCCGGCGCGCATTGGCTCACTTCCGGGCGGGCGGTGTGGCGTCGCCAATCCGAGATGCGATACGGGGCTCTTAATATCGCCCAATCCCGTTACCGTGCGTATGTGGGTGCGTGTGTGTGTATGTGTTTGTATCTGCGTGTGCGTGTGTCTGTGTGCGTGTGTGCGTGTGTATGTGTGCGTATTTGTATCTGCGTGTGTTGCGATAGCACGTCATCCATTCGGGATCGTCGCCCGAGAGTATCCCGATGATCGCCTAATGGCTGTTAGTCGATATCCGAACAATATTAGGTGTCCGACGTGGAAGCGACGTGGATCCACCGTTGTCGGCCGTAGGACTAATCACGTGCTAATTTGACGTCGTCACGTGTCGCTGATGTCAGCGCTGACGACTACAAATTGTGACAAGTCGATATCGGAGAGCGCACGAATCTGTCGCTAGGTGGAGCTACTGGAGTCGTTCTCGGCGCCTACTTAAGCGACTCGCAGATATCACTCCGGGGTCTTCAAGATAGCCGCACTCCCGCTTCCAAAAATGGATGACGTAGCTATCCGGTAGAGGGCGGTATGTTGTTTACATTATCAGACAGTTGTAGTTATGATGCCCTTAAATATTAAATGTATTATTATTATTATTATTATTATTATATAACGACTTCAGTTACTAAGTATTGCTGAATATATTACCGATAGTCAACAGTGCAATATGGTCTAGGACAGTGCAATATGGTTTAGGACAGTGCAATATAGTCTAGGACAGTGCAATATAATCTAGGACAGTGCAATATGGTCTAGGACAGTGCAATATGGTCTAGGACAGAGCAATATGGTCTAGGGCACACTGTAATATGGTTTAGGACAGTCTAATCTGATCTAGGACAATAGAATATGGTCTAAGACAGAGTAATATAGTTTAAGACAATGCTATTAAAATTTGGAATGGGACATTGAACTGTAGAATATGGCCTACGACAATGAAGGGGGCCTAGCAGAGTGGAATATGATCTAGGTCAGTTGGCTGGGACTTAGGACAGTGGAAAATGATCTAGAACAGATGAATGCATGCCAGGACAATGAAATACAACGAAGTGGATTCTAGGACGGCCAGTAGTGGTTTACGACAGCGGAGAGTCATGGATAGCCAGAACGGAACGGGGTGACGATTTAGCCAGAACGGATGAGAAGTGGTCCAAGATTGGTTTATTTAGAGGGGGGTTCCGGGAGAGTAAAAAGGAAATCCGAAAAGTGCCGAAGATAGGCCGAGAATAGCCGAAGGAGAAGGGTTCCGAAAGGTGAAGGTGAGGTCAACCAGGAGCGGTGTTTATTATCGTAGATAGGGATTTGTTATAAGCCGATTGTCTAACCGCCTAATATTAGCCACGATGACTAGCCTATACGTGGCTAACAGCTGGCTAATACTTGGCCCATTGGTGGTTAATATCCTGGTCTATAGTTGGCTAATACCTGGCCTATGGCTGGCTAAAGAGAGATTATATTGATTTGGCTTCGTTTTTAGCTGGCAATAAAACTAGCACCTTCTCTGCGATGTGTATAGCAATTTACACCAACCCACACAAACACACACACATACACACACACACAAACACACACACACATGCACGCACATTCCGACAGATATTTAACACTTCGGCATGAAATGTTGCCTTGTTAAATTATTTCCCCTGATAAATCGTCTACAGGTTATATTCACGATTCGTGATTACGTGTGCCAGTGCTTTTCACACATGTAAATCCCCCCCCCCCTCCACCACTACTACCACCTATACACTTGCTGGTCGAGTATCCATCCACAGGATAGCATTAACGATGACAACAAAACAAGACGCCCCCTGGTGGTGATCCAAGTTGAAGAAGAGTGTGAAGAACAGTGACACCATCTCATAACTAATTGATATATCTCCACAGAACTGGGGAGTGTGTGTGTGTGTGTGTGTGTGTGTGTGTGTGTGTGTGTGTGTGTCGCGGGAGGGGCGGGGGGGTTGATGGATAGTGGGTCACAAGGCTTTGGGATAGGGGTGCCGCCGTAAAACAATGATCCGCTCCATTTCTAACCGATAATAACCTATCCATATTTCAGTGATTGGCTTTCAATCAATAATTGTACCGCGATACCGCAGTTAGTTGGTATTATCCCGGTATTATCCCGGTATTATCCCGGTATTATACTGGTATTATGTGGACATTATCCTCGTATTATGTGGCTATCCTCAAACGATCATTATCTCAACGATAACAGTTGAGAAACAATTACCAATGTTATGATACGTGTCCATTATAAATTATTTATATGTTGAAGAGTGCATATATATATATATATATATATATATATATATATATATATATATATATATATATATATATATATATATATATGAGTGTGAGTGTGTCTTTGTGTGTCTGTGCGTGTGTAATTGGTCGTGCGCGCGCGCACACACACACACACAACATACATACACACACACACACACACACCCTACAGACCATAATGCCTTAGTCGGGATCTCAAGGACAACATTAATTCATGTCGAGTACAAAGTAAAACATTAACCATCAGCTATCGTTATTGTTAATATATTAATGGGTTAGTTTATCTGGTACACAAAGGATAGAATGTTGGAATATACACACAGATAAATAGAGACAGACAGACAGACAGACAGACAGACAGACAGACAGACAGACAGACAGACAGACAGACAGACAGACAGACAGACAGACAGACAGACAGACAGACAGACAGACAGACAGACAGACAGACAGACAGACAGACAGACAGACAGACAGACAGACAGACAGACAGACACTTCTTGTTATTACAGACATTACATCATTTAACTCTATACTTAAAACGCCTCCCCCTTTCTATTGCCCACCTCCCCCCGCTCCCCCCCCGACCAAACCGCAGTTACTATTAAGATGTGTAATATTATTCTGAGAAATATCAATGATAGATCTTCCTTACGCCACTTCCCCCACCCACCAACACGGAAAACATTTAATAACAAAAAATCTGGATTAATTAGGAAGATTAATAAATATTTTTCTTTTCAAACGCCGTCATTTGATGAGAGAATTTTTTTTGGGGGGAGAATTTTTTATTAATAAAATCCCGCAGTCATTTTCCAGCCAAATGAAGCATCGAGATGAAGATGTGGTTAGGACGATGTGGGAATGTTGCGGGACGCGAGCGGGGCAACATAAAGGGGGTGTTATTTTGAGACACCGCATTGAAAGGCGCCTCATCGGTCTCAAGAACCAACGAATTGATTCCTGATACTCGATATGTGGCGCCCTCTCTCGCCAACCGGCAATGACGGCCGGGTGACGACCTCGACTTTGGGGTCGGAACCTCGACCTTTTTAGGTCAGTGGTCCGGGTCGGCGAGCTGACTCCCATATAATGTTGTGAAGGCGGACGGCGAAAGCGTGAGAAAAGCCGCTAATTCGCCCTGCTCGCTGCCAATAACAGCCACCAGATGTCTCTGGCGCCAGAAAATAAACACGAGCGGACATTAATTGTATATCTGTGACCCTAATCTCTCAATTTCCAGTAGACCGGGTCAGAATTTAATACAAAACAGATTTATTTCGGATGCGATTGATCAAAGAAATTAATTTCGAAATAGCACATATTTAGTTATAGATTTTTGCGCCCGGACGAGGGGGGAAGGCGGGATGGAGTTTGGTGGACTTGTGGTGTTGTCCCATTTCGGCGGGCAATTAATTAATTTCAATAAATGTTTGCCAATTTCGATCGCCTCTCGCCCGCGTCGGCCGCTCGAACTGCGACCGACGCCGATTCAAGATGGCCGCCCATCGGTGCGCGACACGACACCCGCATTAGTCCCGGAAGCAAACCGCCGACGTCAGTTCCGGCGCCTGTCCATTCAACATGGCCGACCCGTCAGCGGAGTATCGTCTGCGACGCGGGAACGAGGCGGGACAATGTCCCAAACGACAGTCGGCCACTTCTTATCGTCTGAAGAGAAATATAATAAACGGAGACAGTTAAATAGAAATAGTCTGGCGCTATTTTGGGGGGGGGGGGCGTTTTCGTGGCGTGGCCGGTAGGGCGCTCCAGGTCAGACTCGCAGGTCGTGGGATCGAATCCCGGTGTGTTGTCCGTGTCGGTGAGATATTTCAGGCTTCAATGAAAGGAATTTTCAATCCTCGGCCACAAATCGTAGGAGTCTCCAGTGTTGAGGTTAAATGGAATGTCCGCACGCGCGCTCGCCGGATCATTCATTCGCTCGCTCACTCAGTCAACCGATACTCAACCACCCACTCACTCACTCACTCATTATTATTATTATTATTATTATTATTATATCATTATTGTTATATCTCATCACATAATTTTGTTTTATTCGTTTAATTTTCCATCATCGTTTTGTTAGATTGTTTATTTGATGTTGTGGTCTAGATGTTTGTGCAAAATGAGGAGTCCAAGGTCAAACATGAGGAGATTAAGTGATATATACATCATCACTGTACACTGTATTTGAAGGGGATATGGATCCCCGGCAGAATATATATATATATATATATATATATATATATATATATATATATCTGATTTATTGCTATTTCGGGGGATATTCCAACCTGATTGGCGAAGGAAGCGGAGACCTCGGCCAACGAGCCACTGGTGGCTCCATTTTACGGTGCGACGTGTCGGGCGCTGATTGGCTATCTGGATCAGGTGTGACCGGCGATCCAGATGTACACTCCTGGCTATCTGGTTAGCCATTGGACAGCTATCCGTGTACAGCGAGTACAAGACGCGCAGGCTCGCGCGGCCTTACTGTTAGACCACGCGGTTGGCTTAGGTGTGACGTAGAGAGGATGTAAAGATCTGATTGGCTACTGATGGAAGGACAGACAGAGGGACGGGGAGGGGGGTGTTGAAGGGCAGAAGGGACGGAAGTGGGTGAGCGAGGCAATGGGAGGGGGCACACAGGAAGGGTTACGCTAACGGAAGGACAGGTAGGGAGAGTGAAGGAGTTATCGGAAGGACAGAAGGAGAAATTATGGAGTATCGAGTTTAGATCAGACCTAATGATCGACAAAGCCGATGGAGTGAAGCTTCGTTCAGGATAAATAGCTGTGTGAATGGCTGGTCGGGTCGACTGGTCTAAGGCTCTTTGACCGGTACCTACTAGATGAATTGCTACCTGGGCTGGTCTAACCAGCTCCGCCCCAAGGTCTAGTCACGTGATGTGTTTCCTTCCGATTGGTTGTGGTCTGATCCCGGTCGGCATTGAACGGCCAGAGCTGGTCTACCTCGAGTTGGATTGGTCGGGCTTGAGCTGGTCAGGTTAGCTGGAACTGGTCCGATTACTTGCGCTGGTCGGGTCGTTCTGGGCACTCGACTTGATGTGGCCAATAGGAAAATTCTGATTGGTTGACTGCTGGTCCAGTTCAGCTGGTCCGACCCTGTGATCATATCTGACTAGGCCAGCTGTTAGGGGCAGCTGGTCGGGTTGGTTGCCAATCCTTCTAACACGCTACGAACCACCCGAGCCTACTCGTACCGCATAACAGACAGACAGACAGACAGACAGACAGACAGACAGACAGACAGACAGACAGACAGACAGACAGACAGACAGACAGACAGACAGACAGACAGACAGACAGACGACGGACAGACGGACAGACGAGACAGACGGACGACAGACGGACTCGACTCACTCACTCACTCACTCACTCACTCACTCACGCGATCATGAGCGGCAAGCGCCAAGCCAGCAGTCCTCGAAACAGCAGTCGCTCGAAACCGGACCGCCAACAATACGAAAACCGTACCCAAAATCATACCGATACCTCGCCAAACCACCAGACCGGTATGGATTACATCAGGGCGGCGCAAAGCGGCCATCTCTAATCGCTATCCAAACGGTTCGGTGTTATACTTATACCTGACCGCCGTACGACAGCCGAGCTACAAGTGGGCGGAGTACTTTGTCATGACCGAAAACAGTTCCCAAAA
Source organism: Paralvinella palmiformis (assembly GCA_025642065.1). Taxonomy (NCBI): domain Eukaryota; kingdom Metazoa; phylum Annelida; class Polychaeta; order Terebellida; family Alvinellidae; genus Paralvinella; species Paralvinella palmiformis. The sequence goes on along the minus strand of JAODUP010000210.1, from coordinate 268,482 downwards.
GAGGATACAGTGCCTTCGCGGCTCGCCTCCTTCACGAGGACAATGCGCCGGCCGCATTTCAATATTTTGCCTCTCCGTCGGCGGCTCAATGGGGCGTGCTCGATGCCCGGCCGGGCCGTGTTTGCTCGCCGTGTAACCATAGATTGTCCAAACACGATTTCTGGCCAAGACCCCTCGGGCGGTAGGTCGGTGGGCAGAGATCAGTCAGCGAGTTTCGCTATTCAGTTGTCAGCTAGTCTCGCTCTCTCTCTCTCTCTCTCTCTCTTGTGTGTGTATCTCTCTCTCTCTCTCTCTCTCTCTCTCTCTCTCTCTCTCTGCTGTGTGTGTGTGTGTGTGTGTGTGTGTGTGTGTGTGTGTGTGTGTGTGTGTGTGTGTGTGTGTGTGTGTGTGTGTTTCTGTGTTGAGCTTTCTGAGTAGATCTGATGGTCAAATATAATTGTTAAACCGGATTGGATTGTCTGTATAGGAGACTGGCTGGGATTATGGTGGACTCACAGGCATACACACTCGTCTCTCTCTCTCTCTCTCTCTCTCTCTCTCTCTCTCTTTCTTTCTCTCTGTGTGTGTCGGTCTGGCTTGCTCGCTGACTTCGATCTTTGAACCTGATGAATCATCCATACTTAATAAGTTTCTTATTGCTATGTGCCATTGTCAACTCGTCCACGCCGAGAATCATAAACCGTGACTATAACACTGGACGATTCACCAGGCCACCGATTTCAGAATGTTGCATTTTTTCCTAATAAACCGTGTGAGCGTATATGCATATATATATATATATATATATATATATATATATTGTGTGTGTGTGTGTGTTTATGTTTGTGTGTGTGTGTGTGTGTCTACTTGTGTGTGTGTGTATGTATGTGTATGTGTGCGTGCGTGTGTTTGAATGTATGTTTGTGTGCGTGCGTGCGTATGCGTGTTGGTGTGTGTTTGTGTGAGACCGCACGCCTTATAGTATGCTTAACCGTATGTGACT
>JAODUP010000210.1:245000-262500 GCA_025642065.1 Paralvinella palmiformis | reverse complement strand
ACACACGCACACACACACACACACACACACACGCACGCACACACACACACACACACACACACACACACATATATATATATATATATATATATATATATATATATATATGCTCACGCATGCACGCGCACACAAACACACACGAAGAGATAGAGATGTGTCCAGTCCTCTGCCATTCGCAGAACGACTGATCCAGTTAGTTTCGCTGTTCCGGATCCGTCTGCTGCCTTTCTGGCGAAGCTCCGGGATCGTGTTACGCCGTCAACTTGACAGACAGCAACCGGATACCTGATGTATGGTGATTTATCGCGTCGGGATCCCGCCGAACGCTTAACAAGATCACTAACCCGCCAACAGGAGTGGGCCATCCGGAAGCCGAAAATCGGAACTGGATCTGCTTAATCGAAAAATCTAAAACATCGGGAGGGAGGTGACGGGCCTCGGGGTACGTTCTTTTCGGGTCGGGTCGGTGATGTATAGCTTACAATGGGAACTGCTCTTCGCTGCCTAGTTCTAGTAACAGGTTTGTTTTTGCAGGATTTCATTTGTAGTCTGACAACAATCCAGAGACATTTCCTTCCAGATCTTCGCACAGTGACCTCTTTTTTCCGAATTATTCTGATCCCGAAGACTTACGCCCAAATGACCCCACGAGCTACGAAACCGGGCATCAGCCTGCTCGTGATGTCATTCAGCTGATCCGCTTCCGGTCGCGCTATGACATCACGGCAGTTCGTGACGTCATCCGGTAATCGTAGGCAAGCGCGGACGTTGGCCTCAGGATACGAGATTCAACAAACGATACCGGCTTCTCGGCGGGAAAACAACACCAAACCGGGACACTTATAGCAATCTGGATCCGAGATCCAGACTTTGTGTAAATATGTTCTAAGGTAACTCCTGATCGAGTATTCACCGCGCATTATCTTCTGGAGCGCTTAACGCCGCCGGCACGTGTAAACATGACCGCTGTTTGTTTGTACGGACTATCATTCTGGATATGGCGCCCGGATCGCGGCGCTAATTAACTAATCTAGATCCAGATCGTTTCATTAGGATGTCCGTGAATTGAGCGGGGCGGCTTGAAGCGAAAACACTTGAAAAAATTAGAAAGAGAATATTTATCATGTAAACAATGGGCAGATGAGGACCATGTTCTGTTTATGCACAAAGATCCAGATGATCCAGAATATCCAGATTGTCGCTCACCGCGGCGCCATATCGCTCCGTCTTCATATTACCTTAATATAATCATTGTACGTCATCATGTCATCTCTATGACATCAATATCATCAACATCAGCAACATCATCATGATCATCATCACCACCATCATGATCATCATCATCCATCATCGTCGTCTTCGTCGGCGGCGGCGGTGGCCTCATGATAATGATGTTGATGATGATGATAATTATAATCATCAATACTCAATCATTATATTATTATATTTATCATTTCTTAATCATCATCAATTATTCCATCACCTCATCACCAAAAACCCATCACTCATCATTATAACTCACCGCATTCAGTTAGGACAAAGCGCGCGTGACCCAAGAAAACGAACCCAATTCGTCCTTTATTCGACGAATCGTGACCCTTTGGCGACGTCCGGAATCCAAATCGAATTCCGGATCCGAGAAAGGGTGCTCGGAAGCCAGCATTTTCCGCAGTAAATTAGCAAACAGTGGCCATTTTTCTTCAGTATTTTTCGCGAGGTCAGCGCCTTTGTTCAAAGACGCCATTGTCAACGGTCCGATGATGTGTTAAGCGGCGGCCAATACGTCACTTCCGGTTCTCATTCTCTCCCCACCTCTCTCTCTCTCTCTCTCTCTCTCCTCTCCTCTCTCTGCTAGATCCGACAGCGAGAAAAAGCAATTAAAATCCGTTGGAGAAAATCCCATAAAATCTTTGGCTTATTATACGTCATCAAACATGGCTGACTGACCTCGTTCTGATCGGCGCCATTGTGCACGTGATCTGAGGCATGGCCGCCATCTTTGTCTCGGCGTCGGGCTCCGCTTCCGTATATCTGCGCGATGAGCACCTGCCAGCATCTGAGTCATTTAGCACACCATCAACATCCTCATCATCAGCCTCATCCTCGCCGTCATCGTCGTTGTCATCGTCGTCGTCTTAGTCATCGTCATCATCATCGTCATCAAGTGAGTCATCTGACTGTCTGACACACTGTCATCAACTGTCAGACCGTCATCATCATCATCATCATCATCATCATCATCATCATCGTCGTCGTCGTCGTCGTCGTCAGATTAATCATCCACCTGACCGTCGTCACTGGATGCATCTGTATCATTCCTGATCACGGCTATTAATCACGAAATGAGTTACTTATCATCATCAACTGAGTCACCACTGATTGAGTTACACCGCTCACAGCCACCATCCGAGTCACTTGTCTAGTCATCTCACCTAATCATCTACTGAGTCATCTCACCATATCAACCACCGAGTCATCTCAGCAGATTAACTACTGAGTCATCTCACCAGATCAACTACTGAGTCATCTCGCCTAATCATCTACCGCGTCACCTCACCTGATTATTTACAGAGCCACCTCACTTGATCATCTACAGAGTCATCGCACCTAACTATCTGCAATGCAAGTCGCTCACTTCCCAAAGTCAAAGTCCCTCTCCACACTTCCATCACTTCCTTCATCCCCCCCCACACTTACCTCACTGACCCCCAACGCTCATCCGGGCCACCAGTTCAATCCCACCCGCCGATCACCAACATGGCTGCCGCCATTGGACGGCAGACGATCGCCGTCTCCAACAGTCATGGCGCCATTGTTGTCACTCGGTCGAGCCGGAAAAACGGCGAATTAAAATGGCCATTTCTCGTCGAAGCGCTTACTAATTTTCGGCTTAAACAGCCGCTCTAGAAATCTGCCCCCCGGGGGTCGGATTAGATCCGCTCCAGCTCCCAACATGATCCGCCTAGAAGACACCCCTCTACATCCCAGCTGGGGGGGGGGGGGTGTGTTATACAGTTACACAATCTGACCTGTCATCGAGACAGGAGAACCAATTTCGATGTCTTGTTTAACAAATAAATGGCGAACATAATTATAACCTTCACTTTATATTAATGTCGAAATTATTTATAAAGAAACGAATATATGTTAAATAGAAAGTGACAATTTGTCAGCTCATATATATATATATATATATATATATATATATATATACTGAGAAGTGTGTGTGTGTGTGTGTGTGTGTGTGTGTATGTATGAGTGTGTATGCATGCTTGCGTGCATGTATGCATGCATGCGCGCGTGCGTGCATCTTTGCGTGCGTGTATGCGTGTCCATGTGTGCGTGTATGCGTGCGCGTGCGTGTATTTGTGCGTGTTTGTGTGTGTGTGTGTTCTCCGTGTTTACAGTGTAAGACAAGCCGACTGGTCGTCTGATAAACACAGCCATTATTATACGGTAGCCAAATGACGGCTATTTAACATGGCGACCAAGTGCCGTCATCGGAAGTGGGCGGTGAGATTTGGCGAGACAGGAAACGGCTAGGGCGAGAGTTGTCTCGAACACGTGTAATGGTGAGCGATAAAGGGGGTATATTTTAGTGCGCCTCATTGTTGTTGTTATGTCGCCGGTAGATGTCGCCTCGGGTCTATATCCTTCCACAAACACCGTTATTAGGGGAGAGTGTTAGAGGGGCGAGGCCTCGCGAGTGGCAGTTTGTGATCGTGATTGTGCGCATTGTATATGTGTGTGCGAGGGATGGGGGGGGGGGGATATAGGTATGAAATGTATGGAAAGCAGCAGTGTGAGACAGACATATATACAGATAGACAGACAGACAGACAGACAGACAGACATACACGATAAAACAAACAAACAAACAACAATACGAAGCAAATTATAGCAAACAAACAACAACAAATAAATAAAGATAAAACAAACAAACAAGACATAGAGATTTTACGTCTCATGATGAAGAAAACCGCTCCCCTGATTAATCGCCCAGAGCCTGTGGTCACGATTAGCAATTCTAGATGCCAGTGCTTGATCTCGAACAGCACGCACGCACGCACGCACGTACGCACGCACACAGAGAGAGAGAGGGGGGGGATGAGAGAATGAGAGAGAATGAGAGAGAAAATGAGAGACAGAGAGAGAGAGAGAGCGAGAGAGAGAGAGAGAGAGAGAGAGAGTCAACAAGCAGGGTCCCGTCTTACCCCCCTTCCCCGAGGCTCTATTTCCCCTATTATCACCCTCCAAACAGACCAGGTGCAGGGATCAAGTGCTGCTAATTGAAACATTATTACGATGTCAGTCAAAATGGCGGCAGTTAGCCGGGGCCTCCCAGAGAAGGGGGGGTGGAGGCAGAGGGGAGAGGGCGATAGAGGGGGGGGGGGGGTTGACGAGCTAACGCTGCCCGGCTATTGTAGCCACTTGGACTAGTAGCCTCTAAGTCTAGATGATGATAATCATGATGACGGTGATGATGATGATGATGATGATAAGGATGATGGCCGTGGTGATGAAGGTGATGTGTAGTACCATCGACGCCAGAGATAGACAAATGAGAAGTGACAGAGAGGAGGAGCCGAGTGTCTGTAAAGTGTATCGGTTCTTGGGTTAATGTGTGGGGTTTCGGGCGACTCGGCTGCCCGTGGAGCATACCTATGGCTGGGTAGTGAGAGAAGTGGATGCTGGATAGAGTGGTGGTGGTGGTAGTTGATGAGTATCTGTGTGTTTGTGTGTGTGTGTGTGTGTGTGTGTTTGTGTGTGTGTTTGTTTGTGAGTGTGCGTGCATGCGTGCGTGCGTGCGTGATGGACTTGTGCTTGATCTTGTCGGCAATTTAATAGAGATCAGGCTGGGTTGATATTACAGGTGATTTACTGGATGGGCAAATTAATCGGTGGGTGAATGGTTGGGTGCATAAGTGGGTGAAGTTTCAATGGGTGGGCATTTGTGTGGGTTAATTTTAACATTATATTAGGCGACTGGGTTAATAACAGGTTGCATTGTAGGGTACTGGGGCGAGTGAGGTAGTGGGTAGGTGGGTGAGTCAGTCGGTGCCGATTTGGGTGGTTGGGTGGGTTTAAGAGAAGGGGGTATAGCTACAGTTAGAGCGAACTAACTTCTTTTGCGCCTCCATCAACGTGATCAGGAATTGTGTGATCAGGAAGCAAAGAAGGTGAAGGTCAGACAATAGAGCGCCCTGATTGGTCGGTCCCTCGTCCAATAAGCAAACGGTACGCTACATCCGGGAGATAATCTCCTCTCTGACACCGGAAGTAGAGAGCAAAGACGAAATAGCGAGCGCTCTTCGCTAAATTAAAGTGGTTCCCCTTTCGGAACTTGATACACAGGGGTTCGAACGATTCGTTTGGGCGAATATGTTTGCGTTTGTGTTTGGCCTAATTAAGATATTTCCAGTGTTTGGTCGGATGTCTGGAACATTTGTTGGGACAGCATTGTGGGTGTTGTCAACGTGTTGTCAACGACGTGTTTTGGTTTTTGGTATTTGTGGGTGTTTCTGAGTGTGGGTGATGGGTGACGTGATCGGGTGAGGTCTGAGGCCTGGTGGTGGAGGCTTTCAGCGCCAGGTGGCGTTTGGTTGTGGATGAAGGGTGGCGTACCGAGAGTAGGTGGTGGGTGATGTTCCGGTGACATCTGAGCTACGGCGCTGGGTGGCGGCGTTTGGGTGATATCAGACACTGGGTGACGTTTGGTGTTTGGACGATCCCCGAGCTTGAGCGGCGGGTGGCGTTAAGGTGGGTGCATGGCGTCTGAGGTGGGTGGCGGCTGGTGAGTGGCTCACGCCCGAGGATTGGGTAGGTGGGTGACTGGGTTGGTGGGTTGTTTGAGTGTTTTGTTTGGGTGCCACCAGGCAATGATAATGGTTGTACCGCTGACAGCAGATCTCTACGTCTAAGCTGAGCAATCGGAAACCAATCATGGCGTCCGTCTGATAGACCAATAGCAAAGCGGATTACATCCACGTGACTGGACTCGGTGTCTAAATACGCGATCCAGCCTCCGGCCAATCGCTCACAATCCGGATAACCGTATCGTTCCGCCTCGACAAAGTAGTGCCGGGGGTGGTTGCGATGGGGGGAGGTGAACGTCAGCCATTGCTAGTGGCGCCCCCAGCTGGCCTGGTTACCAGTCGCCGTTAAATGGATCGCCGTCGGCCCTCAAACGATTCCCTCTCTAAGTCCATCCGGATATCATCCCCGGATCCAGATCGATCGGCGACCGCCTCGGGGCACCGTCCAAATGGAGACAATGGCATCGCCGAATATCGCTCATCTTCCCGATGTGCCTCCTAGTTCCTCCCCCTCCCCATCCCGGTCCTCAGAACGCACAACACTGATGATCCGTAATGGAGCGAACCCGGATCGGCTTCGGGATCGTTCTGGAGCGGCTCTGATTCCAGATGAAAGTGGAGAAATTGAGCCGAGATGAGAAACGCCTCCGGCCACCTATCGACATCCAGCTTACAAGATGGCCGACTTCCGGCGAAGTGGGCACCCTCTGGAGCTTCCTTCCTAATCTACGAGAAGTGGGGAAGTGGCTTGAAGACGGCGGAGTGTGAAGATGGCGACGGTGTTCTGGATTACGGCCATCCGGATAATTGCCGTCAATGGACGATGTTCTCTAATCCTGGAGACCCCCCCCCCTCTCTCTCTTATAGATGTCGCTTCGCTCGTCATGGCGGAATTTGCGCCGGAAGGTGGCGCTCTCGGCTGTTGTCACCAGGAGGGGGGAGGGGATGTGTTACGATGACAGATGTGACGAGTTGTCGTTTATCTTTTGTCATCTTTCATCATCACTCGCCATCTTTCATCGTTTTAAATCAGTAAGAAAATAGACTTAACAGTACACGCGTGCACACAAGCACGCACGCATCCACACACGCACACACACGCGGACACACGCAGACACACACATACATACATACATACATACATACATCACACACACACACACACACACACATCCGTAACATTATTAAATACACATAACCAGAAATGATGACGTAATACACGTCGATCGATTCATCACTCGCCATAAACCGTTCGTAACACAATATTCTTCATCTTCTGCCATGAAGCCTGTCAGGCGACTGGGGGAAGGGGAGAATTAGCGGGAAGTGGCGGAGGAAACTTTTGCCGCCATTTAAAGTAATTTTCAATTCATTTCAGGAACTTGTCTGACATCGGCGCAAATGAAGGGCGCCATTTTCTAACATTGTTGCCGGGAGATCCGGAAGGTGAAGATTTACTGTCGGATATTTATTTTATTCAGCTCCTTCTTGTTACGAGAGGTGTATTTGGAAAGTGAGAGCCATCTGGTGGCGAAGTGATGAGACGTGTTATGGACACACTCGGGGTGATGATTGATTGATTGATTGAAGTAAAACTGAAAAATATGGACTTGTTAATTAAGTCTATTGTCCGTGCGTCTCTCTCTCTCTCTCTCTCTCTCTCTTCCTCTCTCCTCCTCCCCCTTTCCCCCTCTCTCTGTGTTTGTCTGTGTGTGTGCATGCGTACGCATATGTGTGTATGTGTGTGTGTGTGTGTGTGGTTTATGTTACAAATAATTAAGACGTGGGTATAAGTTGTCTGTTTGTCTGTCTGTCTGTCTGTCTGTCTGTCTCGTGTGAGGGCCTACTCGTGCAGATATAAGTGTGCAGTCGTTTCCACCCGTCCGTCCGTCCGTCCGTCGGTCTGTCTCCTCATATCACCTACAGATTGCTCCAGATGTCGCTAGCTGTCAGACATTTAGACATTAATGACACATATAATATGACGGCTGACAGCTCGGTGGCGCCATCTAGTCGCCTATATAATATGGCGTCTCTCTCTCTCTCTCTCACTCTCTGACATCTCCAATAACATGTCAGAAGGCTGTTATATACAATCAAATCTTCGCCATATTATGTTTGTTTTTACACCATCACCGCCACCGCCATGGTCGCCAACGCTGCCATCGCCATCACGTGACATCAGCAGACGATGCGTGTTCCGGTATTAACGTTCATTAATTTTCTCTTTTTTTCTCTTTCCATTTTCTATTAAATATTTATCGCTCCAGAAGCGAGCGTATCGCGTGTCGGCCGCCGTGTGCGAGGGAAACAACGAGGCATTCCGGATCGGCAGACGATCCCGAATGTGGCGTAACCGGATCTGATATGTCGGAGCGAGGTCACCGAGTACTGTGCGGCCGAGCCGAAGTCTGGCAAGCTCCGGAGCTATCCCCGGGTATCCGCTTTCCGGAGGTTGGCTTTCCCGGCCCGATTCCAACCATTCCGGATTGTTACAATCAGATCCCTTAGGGGGCCGCCCGCTCCGAGACGTGTCAGATTCCTGGTTAACGTGGCCGCTCGTTTGACGAGCTCGCCTCGATCGGACGGTCGGATCGGGTCGGGGTCAGGGTTCACACCGCCTCGGGATGGCGCAAATCGTCTGCTAAGAGGTCTGGTATCGTTCTCCGCTTGTTTTTGCTTTCATCCCGGACCTCGGTCGGATCCTGATTGACGTGTTAACGGGGCCGAAGCGCTCTCGGCTCGCGCCCGCAGATAGCGGGATCAGGTGGCTGGCTAACCACCAGGGGGCGTTTTCTCTCCGTAATCGCGGCGGAGAGCGAGCGAGAAGGGAATCGAGGTTAAGAAAACACTAATTTGTAGAAAATTAGCGAAACTCCAAGCCACTTCCTGCCGCCATCTTGTCAGTCGTCGGCGATCCCCATCCAGCACTGTCGCTACGATCCGTTCTTTCGATTATCGCTCGCTCCAATGTCCATTTCGTACTCGGCTCACTTCAACCCCATATCCAAGTCAACTTTCGTATCCAGGCTATTTCGGCCTCATGCGTTCGCCCACTCACCAACTACACGCCATCCATGCGACTTACCGACACCCAACTACATCTTGGTCAGCTTCATCCTGATACAAATCGCTCCCCCATCTTGCCATGAGCCGAGTCCGGATGCGCCCATCTCGATTCTGAGTCGGGGACCAGTGCAGCTCAGAACGCAGATCGTACCCAGCTAGATATTGCGCTGGTGGCCAACCTGTGCACAGACGTCGTGCCCTAGAGCCGAGCTCCTTGAAATTGCTCAGCATTTCCCCCAAGCCGCCCTCCTTCACTCAGCCTATCTTTTCCCTATCCCTCTATCCCTGTACTGGCCCCCGGGACAATAACACGGTAGTCTCTTGTTTACGTTGTTAATCGATCGGAAAATTCCCAAAATGACTTCGGTGTTTCTCGCCCGGGGCCGTTGTTAGCAGATGGCCAAACGGCTCCGGTTACGCTTCGCACAGTGGCGAGTTGGCCAGCGATGGCTAAACGCCGGCCAACGGATACCCCACAGGGAGTCCGAGTTCTGATCACGTGCTACGGCGAGGGGCAGGAGGCTGCCACGTGACTGAGGAGTCCTCGGCAATTTCCCGATCGGCGTTTACGGGGTGAAAGCGAAAAGTCATCGGGTTCCGTTAACGTAGCCGAGTGGTCGATGATCGGTGATCGGGTAGTGGGAGGTCACGCGATCAAGAGGGTCACGTGGTGTGCGAATGTTACGCGGTGAGGGAGACCTCGTCGGTGGAAAACTGGTCACTTGGTGGGGAATGTTACGCGAAGGATAAGGTGTCACAATCTAGACGACGGGGTCACGTGACAAGGAAGAGTCACGTGACGAACTAAGTGTCGTAGGTTGAGGAAGGTTTACGTAGCGGAGTTTTTCCTCCTTGTAGGGAAGAATTATGGCGTCGTGGAGGTATAGTCACGAGACGACGATACCAGGTTGACGTAGTTTTGGGAGGGTCACGTGGTGGGGATGAGTTATATGATGGGTGGGTGGTGGCGCCACTATATCAGCGAGAGCTTCTAAACAGATTATGCGTTGAAAGTAGACAGACATGATGGTGTTATTTAATTATTGTTCCTGAACCTCTCTCTCTCTCTCGTGCGTGCGTGCTCTCTTCGTGCGTGCGTGCGTGCGTGCGTGCGTGCGTGCGTGCGTGCGTGCGTGCGTGGTTGTATATCGTGTGTGCGTGTGTGTGTATATCGGCTGCTTCTAAGAATCAACATGAATAATCTGCTTCTACATGTCAACATATATCGTCTGCTACTAAAAATCAACATAAATAATCTGCTTCTAGATATCAACATATATCGTCTGCCTCTATAGATGTCTACATTATATCTATTTTATCTAGATACGACGACCGCATATCGTCAGATTTTATATGTCATAAAATGTCGTCTGCTTCAGAATGCGATCGCCACACATCGTCTGCTTTTAGACGGCGCCGTCAACTATCGTTCCCCACTATATATGGCACCACTGTATATGTTGTCTGCCTCAATACATTAATGGCGCTAAGTCCTGTCAGCGATCGTTTAGTTCCGAGTGCCAAGGACGCCCCCTACCGACCGATCGAAGCGTAATCGCTTCCTTATCGTCGAATTACCGTCGTCGGCGAGCGACGTTAATCGGAGAATCGGTCATTCGACTTCCGGGAGATATTCCGCTCGGCGGCGCTGTTCGGCCGGCCTAGGGTCACTTCCGGTGCTGCGTATGCGCACCAGACCCCGGATTAAGCGGGCGCGCGCTTAATAATGGATCTCTGGCGGATTTTAGGGTGGGTGGGGGTGTGGGGGCTGTGTGTAGGTAGTCTATGCCGTCAGTTTGAGCGCCGATATCGAACAATCTGTACTGCACCTGTTTAATATTACCGACTATTTCGACTGACACAAAGACAACCGGAAGGAAGCACGTCACTTAATCACATGTCTAAATAATCCGCCAAACAGCTCAGCTCTCCGGAATGGAGTCACGTGTGTGATGAGAGAATCTTACGTCTTCGTAACATTTATATTCTTGTGGTCAAAAGTTAGACACACACACACACACACGAGTTATCACACTCATATATACGCGCGCGTGCACACACGCACGCACACATCTATATTATAAATCACATTCAAATCTATTAAACAGCGTTCAATGATAAATATATAACAATATAACTATATATATATATACTATATATATATATATATATATATATATATATGTGTATGTGTGTGTGTATTTATAATATATATATATATATATATATAGTGTGTGTGTGTGTGTGTGTGTTGTTAATATATATATAATATATATAATATATATATATATATATATATTCTCTAAATTACTAATTATCCCAAGTACTACAAATATTATCACTAAATATCAATTTCTGTGTAATATGATGTAGTATAGTTTGGCTAATGTATGGCTAGCGTACGGACGAGTACAGGACAGCTAGGTGTACTGCCCTGCCCCCCGACCCCCCATCAGCTCGAGTACAGTACAGTGTGTTGGTCAGGTGACTGGGAGACTGACAGCTTCTTGTTGGCTCTAATGTTAGACATATGGCAAACATCGGTACGGTGATTGGCAGTAGGTGTATTATCGGGAAGAAAGGGAGAGGGAAAGGGAAGGGGGAGGCTTGTTGTTAGGGAAGGGGCGATAGAAACCCAAGACGACCCCCAAAGTACTCACCGAGAGTTGGGTAGAAACCGCATAATTAAATAGCTCGTTTGTTTGTTCGGATCCTGATTGGACTTGACGCGTATGAAGCGGATTTCAGGACTGCGTGCGAGACGGGATGTGGCCCCCCCTCTCTCTCCCTCTCTCTTTACGGCCTCTTTCTTCTCTCTCTCACTCTCACTCTCTCTCGGGTTTCGACTACGCCAACCCCACACACGGGAAAATCTGCGCTTCCCTTGCGATCCGCCTGGCGTTTTGTTTAGTGAGACTCGGGAGAGGGGTGGGGGAATATAAAGAGTGTAAGGAAAAGAAACAAAATAACCCCTCCTCTGTGTGCGTGTGTACCACCTATACGTGCGCGCGCGCGCGCGTGTATGCGTGTTTACTGGCGGCGAGCGGGATGATTATAAGGTGTGGGGTTGTGGGTAATTCTGGTAGGACGTCGTTCCTTCGGCAATACAACCACCGCGGGGCCCCAGAGAGAAACACATACAACTAATAATATTAACCCAGTAACGGGGTCCAGTACAGGACCCCGTCGGGTCTCGGAACACGCGGGACCAGAGTCGGTCATCGCAATTGGCCCGTTGTCATCTTCAGCGGGGATGGATGTGGGGGGTTCCAGCGGCGGCGGCGGCGGTGGTACGCGGTTCGGGGTGAGAGTGCCCGACCGGTTAGACCCATTTTGTAGGTCCTGGGTGGGTGGGTGCCTGCCAGCGGGTGGTCGTCGACGTTCTGGGTGGGCGAGTCGGTGGGTGGGTGTATGAATATAGGTCTGTCGTTGCATCGACGTGTGAAACATTTCAATTTCACGTCATCGCCGTACAATTAACTCCATCAGCGGAGGCCACTCGTGATCGGGGGGCTACCCCATTGTCGGAGCGCGGGGACATGCAGCTGCGCGCGGACAAACGCTCGCCGTAACGACTGTTAATGAGGGACGCTCGCTGGCTCGTCGGCGGCGATCACGTGTCGTCGATCGTAATGACGTCGACGACGACGGTAGCGTCGACGATCCTACCGACAACTAGATGGCGCCATTCGGCGTCGAATGACGTCGATGACCCTCGTATGGCACCGCTCATCGTCTCGAGGCCTCTATTGTGTCTACTCATCGGGTGGCGAGCACCTCGAAGCCATTGACGAATCCACCTCGGATATCCCTAAAAATCACTCCCCCCAAGATTCCACCACCCTCATCTCAATGCCCCATCACCATCGACCCCCCTCCTACTGCCATTCTTGTCGAGTATAATTGACTCAATCGCCAAGTACCTACACCACGTGACACGAACCCCTCACCGTGACGACAGAAACGACGCCGCATACCTCAACATGGCGGCACGTCGATATCCGCTGCGATGACGTCACACATACCGGCAACGGCCTGAAAGGAATGACGACGGATTCGGGCCCCGGAACCCCCGCAGCGCCCCCTGCCGTCGGACGATCGCGGCCGATGTCGGAAGGAGGGGGGGCGGGTTACGTTGAGCGCGATCCATGGGCGGCGTTCTGGATCGGATGGACGGATCCGGGACGAGGTTATCGGCGAAAGTGATGTTCGTTTATTTATTCTGCTCGTTACAGTTTACCGGATTATCGCCCATTCGGGATCGGCGCCGTAAACCAATATGGCCGCCGATCCCGACGCAGTCCGGTATACCGATAAACAACGTATAATATTTATCTGACCAAGCATCAAAGTCACGTGGTATCAAAATATTCTGCGCCAAGAACAGATGCCGCATCCTGGCTCTCCGATAGGTGGCACCACCGCCAGCTAGCGCGGCGTCACGCGGCGTGTCCTCGAACGATGGGAACACGGCAGGATTCTGATCCGGACGCGATACGCGCCTCCGCCGCCGCGGGGCGCTGCTTGTGGAATAACACCCCGGATATGGCGTACAGATGGCTCGCCCGTAACGCGCCCTCTGGCGGCTAGAAATTAGCTCCTTCTGGATCTCCGATATCCGGACGTCACGTCCCTTGTCTGTCCGGATCAGCGTGGGGCGTCTTCGGCTAGTTGGCTTAGTTAGGTGAAGATCCCGAATCCGACGGAGCTCGGACTGGAGGCGATCCTGATTCCTAACTGCGGTGTCATCTGTCTGGATCGGTTCTATCCGGGTTTAGAATCCAGCAGCGACGTAGATAAACACGAGATATCAACAACGGATATCGCATGTCGTGATTGACAGGTTCCGAACTAGGATACAATTGGCTAACTTGACTCGCACTCTACGTCCTTAGTGTTTAAACTGTTACAGCCCCCCCCCCCACCCACCCCCGTAGCAGGAAAGCAATAATAGCCGGAAATTAATGTCGTGAAATATATTTAATTTTGCTGTAGAATTTCATAAAAAATTGTCGTTTACACACGTATATACCGTTACACACACACACACACACACACACACACACACACACACACACACACACACACACACACACACACACACACATACAATATACACAAATACATACAAATACGCACAAACACATACAAATACGCACAAATACTTACAGGCACAAAAATATACATGCGATATATTTATTGTTATGTTAAACTAGGTCGATCCTGACTTGGATATGTTACACTCAGATGGATAAGTTACACTCGCCTGTATATAGTGAGTCAGTCAGTGAGTTAGTTAGTTATTTACATATATCTGTCAAGCCAAGTGAGTTACTGGAGTAAAACACAGGTGTGTCTGCATGTGTTTGTTTGTATGTGTGTGCGTATCTCTCTCTCTCTCTCTCTCTCTCTTATATATATATATATATATATATATATATATATATATATAAACTCACTAACTCATATATATATATATATATATATATATATATATATATATGTTTCATCTTTGTCGAATAATTAGATTACTCAACACTTCAAATAGCCGCAGTTCTCTTTATTTAACACGACTTTAAAGAACATTTATTGTCAACAACATCATCTGATTAAGGTAACCCGCAGATCAAAGAGATGCCGACAGAGTGAGAGGTTTGTGTCCCTAACTAGCTATCTTAGCATAAACTATAGACGCATCATAGAATCTCAACACCTCTAAACCCCACCCCACCGGCCGCCCATCAAAATACCTCCCCAGGGGCTTCCATCTTAAGATAATTAATTAGGGATCCAATTAATAGCATATTTATTCTGACTTGGTCGAAGAAGGGCGCCTCCTAGTGACTGTCCAGGTGATATGTTCTCCAGAAGGGATCTATCTGAATGTGAAGACGTTTGTTGGGAGAAATCTTTTTGATAGCGAAAACATCAAAGAAACTGATTGAAATCGTCACCTGTGGACACCCACCTGGGATACAGGGTACGAGGGGGGCTGATTTGGTGATGATGTTGAAAATAAAATTATTGATAATAATAATAATAATAATAATAATAATAATAATAATAATAATAATAATAATAATAACGACAGGTTATTAGGCGTGTCTTTGTGTGAGCATGTGTGCCAGTGTGCCAGCCTGCATGCATATGTGTTAGTCTATCATGTCTATTTGTTAGTCTATCATGTCTATATGTTAGTCTATCATGTCTATTTGTTAGTCTATCATGTCTATTTGTTAGTCTATCATGTCTATTTGTTAGTTATCGTGTCTATTTGTTAGTCTATCATGTCTATTTGTTAGTCTATCATGTCTATTTGTTAGTCTATCATGTCTATTTGTTAGTCTATCATGTCTATTTGTTAGTCTATCATGTCTATTTGTTAGTCTATCATGTCTATTTGTTAGTCTATCATGTCTATTTGTTAGTCTATCATGTCTATTTGTTAGTCTATCATGTCTATTTGTTAGTCTATCATGTCTATTTGTTAGTTTATCGTGTCTATTTGTTAGTCTATCATGTCTATTTGTTAGTCTATCATGTCTATTTGTTAGTCTATCATGTCTATTTGTTAGTCTATCATGTCTATTTGTTAGTCTATCATGTCTATTTGTTAGTCTATCATGTCTATTTGTTAGTCTATCATGTCTATTTGTTAGTCTATCATGTCTATTTGTTAGTTTATCGTGTCTATTTGTTAGTCTATCATGTCTATTTGTTAGTCTATCATGTCTATTTGTTAGTCTATCATGTCTATTTGTTAGTTTATCGTGTCTATTTGTTAGTCTATCATGTCTATTTGTTAGTCTATCATGTCTATTTGTTAGTCTATCATGTCTATTTGTTAGTCTATCATGTCTATTTGTTAGTTTATCGTGTCTATTTGTTAGTCTATCATGTCTATTTGTTAGTCTATCATATCCGTCTGACTAGCTAAACTGTCTGTCTTTCTACCCGTTTATCTGTCTGGCCGCATATCCCTCTCCTTGTCTGCCCAGCTATCTGCCTGTCTGTTTGCCCGGCTATATGCCTGTCTGTTTGCCCGGCTATCTGTATGTCTGTCTGTCTGTCTGTCTGTCTGGCCGGCTATCTGCTTGTCTGTTAGGCCGGCTATCTGCCTGTCTGCTTGCCTGTTTATGTGTCGCCGTCTGTCTAAATAAAATACAAAGGCATGTTGTATAGATGTAGTAGTACCCATCAAGGTGGGTAAGTAAATGAGTCAGTGCTCGTAATGTCCGGTGATTGGTGATTGATGTTTTACGGCCACTTTTGTGCACAAGGTAGGCTAAATGGGCCGAGCGACCTCCAAAGGTAATGAGGCGAAGTCAAAGATGAAACAGCCTTCAGATATGCCCACGCCGAGATTCGAACACGGGTGGTAGTGATCTGTGGTCCAACACGCTACCACTAGACCACGGAGGCGCCCTCATGTCCGGTAGATACAGCTGAAAAGCCATATCCATTCGGAAACTGATATGCTTAGTTCAAAGCCTTTATTTGTTAGATGAAACATCCCATGGAGACTATAAATACTGGGATTCTACCCCACAGCCTGAACATCTTCCGTACCCCGTAACGATACCAATATTACCACGGGAGCAAGACCAGGAAAATGTTGATGATGATGATGATGATGATGATGATGATGATGATGATGATGATGATGATGATGATGATGGTGATGAAGAAGATTATGGTAATGTTGTTGTCAGTAATGATAGAGAGTTTGTGTTGTTATTCTGTTGGTAGAGTACGTGAACATTTAACCTAAACTCTCAGTTTGATTCTTGGTGCTACCGTTATCTTTTTAGCTTTTTAGTCTTCTTTCTGGCTATTTTATATTAGTTCTATTTAATGCTATTTATTTATTTAATACAATAATAATAATAATAATAATAATAATAATAATAATAATAATAATTATAATAATTATAATAATTAGTATTATCTTAATTATTATTATTATTATTATTATTATTATTAGCGTATAATTATTAGAGTGACAGCGCGCAATGACCTTATAAGGTCTTTGCACGATTTACGTATGCTCCCAAGGTGGCCGAGATGTAGGAGAAATACGGCCGGCGTGAGATCAAATTTTAACCCCCATAGAATCTATAATAGAAATGTCACTGGGATTTTGCGTTTGATGTATCATTACTATATATATATTATAGCACTGTCCAAGTAATTAATTATGTTAGTAATAGCATACATAAACCTCTAAATGTCCAATATTTGATAATGTATTATAAAGAAATAGAATGAGGAGGCTGATTTCTTGGTTAATTATGTGCCTCCAAGATGGTGTCAGAACCTTAACAAACACAGGTAATTAAAGAAGCATAACAACTTGCACTAGAAATGATATAGGTATGATTTATATTTAATTAAATGAAATCAGAATTACAGAAAATGTGTCCGCCATTTGGGAGCAGAATGACAATCCTGGAGGACCGGATCCTTTTCTTCAGTGAACTGTTCCACTCAGAACCTTGTATTTGGAACACTTTCAGCGAATATTTCTTTTCTGATCCTTTGTGGACACGGTATTTGGCCATTGTTTTTTCCTTATAAGGAGAAGTAAAAAGGTTCACTAAGTCTTCAATCTGACT